>VDFB02168118.1:82267552-82536205 GCA_007258455.2 Sequoia sempervirens
TCTTAAAATTCTCCCTCCCTCTAAAGACATACATAAATACATACAAGCATAATACATATGTACATAAAATCCTACATCCATACAATATACATGCACTAATACATATAGGCCAAGTATATATACATACATTGACATTCACAAAGACATAACATTAATGAAGACATAACGTGAGCGCGTTATGTCTTGCTTGGCATGTATCCCAGATAAGCAAAATGTCAAAACTAGGAAATAACGCAAGCACGTTATATTTTGTTTTGGGAATCCCCAAGCCTTAGCATTGGTATTTTCCTTGGAATACCAACCCAAAGGCTTGGAGGGCATTCCCAATGACTAGAGATGTGTTTTTGCAAATTCTATAATTTTTTCACATAATTGGGTTCGTGCTCACCATCAGGATTGCATCTGGTTCAATATCGACAAAATCAAACACATGGGTAATGTTAGGTTCTCTCTTAGCTATCCAACGATGTAATTTTTTCACTTTTTAACAATGTTAAGCCTTTCATCCATTATTTCTTTTGTTTGTATGTCTCTTTTTCGCCAAAAAGCAGTGTTTGGTTTTTTTTTCATTATAAATTAACCGTTCATTGAAATTTCAAATAAATTACATTTTTAGAAACTAGTCTCTATTATACAATTTTTTTAAAAAAAATTAGAAAAAAAATCAATTACCTTCAAAAAAAATTAGGGGGAGCACAGCCAAAATTCTTCTTTTCAGGAAGTGCCCACTTAGAAAATTAGTAAAAAATCAAATATTCATTAAAAAATTATCAGAAAAATCGTGCATCAACTAGATATCGTTAGCTAACTTTTGACCATAGCAATTTTAAAAATACTACAAAAAAGTTCACCGTGCTCAAGTCGTACAAGAGTTGCTATGTTATGTTTTTCTGACAAAAATAGCACCAATTTGTGTACGTCCCTCTTTTGAACCCCTTAATCTCAACCATTTTCAAAATAAATTAGTAGTTTAGAAAGTAGACTCGGAGCACTTCGATCCTTGTTTGTGTTCCATCTCAAAATTTTGAGTGTAACTATCCTCAATTTCATGTCCAAGGTCAGTATTTCTTGATTTTAGAAAAAAACTAGCCACTTAAGCCCCCTTTTTGGGAACCATCTTGGTGCACTTACCTCTCTAGCCAAAGGGGTGTTTTTTGTTTAAGATAAGTATCCAAAGCAATTTCCAAAGATAAAGACCATTTTAGGAAGGATGCACCCTCAAACATGTTAGTGGATGGTGGAAAGTTGATAGATTATTGGAAAGGCCATTGATATAAGGTTTAATTGACATGTTTTCTAAAAAGATCAAGAGTATGATTTTGTGTTTAAAAGTTTTTTGTTTCAATTTTGATTTTATGTTTGAAGTTTACTTGTGCTGATTGTTGTGGTTGTTTTGGTTTGTTTTCCAAAAGAAGAAGGTGATGATTGATTTATTATGGATGATTGATTATCGTGGGTGAAGTGAAATGAGACAGATGGATTTTTTCAAATATTTGGATTTTTTTATGTTTTCGAAATATTATGAGGTTGTTTTTGGATTTTTTGGGTTATTTATATTTTTTTGTGTTTTTGTGTCTCGGGGGCTGATCAAATATTAGCCTTACCTATGTTTAAGTTCAAAGATGACGTAGTTCGTATACCATGTTTTTGAATTTTTTTAATTTTTTGAACTGTTTTGGGGTTTTGATATGTTTTGAATTTTTTTGGATTTTTCACATGATTTTGATGACTTGGATATGGATATGTGTAACAATATCAATGGTCTATTTTGGGATTTTGTTGAAAACCAAGCTAGGGTTGATTGATCGGATTGATGGATTAATGATGATAACATTTCTGAAAATACACAACAATGCAAGGATAGTGTTTAAGCAACACGGAGACTAGGAAGGATATCCCAAGATGATGATGTATTAATTGGATTTGCTTGTTCCAGATTGTGAAGCTCAGTTCGGAACAATTTTTTTTTGAATGATTTGTTTTGATGTTGAAGCATAAATTAGATGTAACTGATATTGATTGTTTGGATTGATGTTCAATGAAAGATAAAGCTTGATAAGGAATATCTTCTCATCAAAATATGTCATGGGTTTGTGATTTGGATTTTTTCTCACAACTGCTTTGACCAATTTGATTTCATGTTTGTCACTGTTTAGATCACCACATAAGTTGAAAGATATAGATCAAGATTTATTCCCAAAGTAAGATGTAAATATTTCCCCCCTAATGCCTAGCAATGTATGGAATGCCATGGTTGGATGCTTGGATGGACGTATGGATGGATGGATGGATATGGATTATCTTGTGAGAAGATAAGGTGTTCGAATAAAGAATGCTTATTTGGATAATGCCTCATTGCTTAGATAGTGTTGGATAGGACAGATCAATGATAATGACCCATGTCAACATGTTTACCATAGGCAAGTGTAAAGTGTGCTCTAAACTTTGTGAAGATAAAGATAATTTGGAAGATGATGTAGATGGATGAAAATGGATGGATGAATGGATTTATTATGGATAAGATGGAGGGAATGCTAAAGTTTATTATGGATGAGATAAGATTCTTCCACCTGAATAAGCGCAAATAGATGCTTGATTCTACACATGAAACCTATTTTCTAGGTTTTCATCATGGTACCTATCCAAAGTGCCACCATAGTGGTTTTCACTGGAGGGCGATTTTTTTTTACCTTTACTATTTTCATGATTTTTTTGTTTTTTTGTGAAATATTTTAAGTTCATTCCTAAACACCTGGTGGTGTCAATGTAGATGCTTTTGTCATAATGTTCCATCAATATCCTGCTTGAATAAGTTTCTTTACTAAGATACGTGCACTTGAATACAACTTTTGAGTTTCCTGATCTACTTTGTGGATACCAAAGTTAACTTTTTCTTTGTCTGCACATCGCAAAAGAATTCCTTCTAAATCATTATCATGATGGGTGTATGCCAATACATGGTTAATGTGAGAATTGGATATCATGGATGGAGGAGTTTTAGGAATAAAAGATGGATTGGTTGATAGTTTGGAACCTTTGACTCTCCAAACTTGGGAAGATGAGAAATGATGGGTGGATAAAGAAGTGTACATGGAATTAGGACCAACTTCTTGACATAATTTGTATGTCTCTTTGGGATCTTGATTTTACATTTGTGGATGTCTTTGATGGATACATTTCCCTTTTTTCATTTTTCCCCATAGTTTCTTTGACTGATGGAGTTTGATATGGATGATCTATCTTTGTATTCTTTGGTATCCATGTGTATTTGATTTGTCCATTATGCTTCTTTTCTTTGATGATGTTCTTCTTTCTTTGATTCACATTCTTATTTTGATGTTGGTCCTAATTTTTGGATGGGGTGATGGGTGGATGAAGATTTGTGATGTGGTGAGTTGTAGTATTGGCATTGGTTTCATTATAATGATTCTTTGTGCTCCCTATGTTGATGTTTTCTTGAGATAGAGTTGCCCCCAGTATGATGGTAGTAGCACCTTCATGCTTTGATTCTACCTATTTCAATATGTCATATTTAGTAAGTATTATTTGATAAATGACCACTACAAATGAAGTTATTTCAATTTGTTGCTCTATTGTCTTCAAAATATCTTGTTTGGTCTAACCTATTTCCTTGAGTGGATAATGCTAGATATCTTCATATATGATGTCCTCAATGTGAATTTGGGATACATCTGATCTTGAGGTTGATAACTCAGCCTAATTGCAGGAATAAATAACCTCATATTCTTGCGTAATAATGTCAAGAGTAAAGGAATCTTGTTCTGAATGAAGATCATCTACGTGTCCATCCAAAGAAAGCATCTCATGGGTAGATGGATTATAAGCTATATGGATATGATCATCATTTGCAACATCTTGTATAGTTTGGAGAGTTCCCATTAGATCATTGTAGCATCTTGGAGATACAAATTCTTGATTTTGATTAATTTTGGAATTTCTTTCGACATGCTTTGGATCAAGTTCTTGACATGGTTCAATTTCAAGGGATGAATTGATTATAAAGGGTTCTTGGATGTCTTCATTAGACATGGGAAGTGGATCAATATCCTCTTGATCTTTGAGTTAAATTGGATCAAGTGTTGAGTTGAGGATTCCTTCGTTATCTACAACCATGAGGTCAAAGGATGTCAATATTTCTTTGAAAGGACCATTTCCAGACTTTGGTGAAAGATGATGATCATGCTTTGGAATAAATTCTTGAGATATTCCCTCTAACTCATTAGGTGATGTAAAGACAATGTCAACATAATCATTGGTGGATGGGTCTTGGATTATGTCAATAGGATCAAAGAATGTTAACACTCCTTGAAATAGATAATTGTTGGATATTATCGAGGGGTTTTGATCACAATTAAAAAGTGACCCTTGGTGTATGTTTATTTGATCATTGGATGAGGTAGAAACATCTTCAAAGCGCTCATCAATGGATAGATGTTGATTATTGTTTTCAACAATTGTGGTGGAGAGACTTCCACTACTATTATTAGTGGTTGAATCTTGATCATTGTCCTTGTTGGTTATGTTTTGAGAACCAAACTTAATCTCAGTCCCTACCTATGAATTTTCCACAACTTAGTCATCAGCAAGGTTGAGGATTGGCCAACACTTAAGTAAAGTATTTAGTACTTCACTTCTTCTCTTCGGGCTTTGTGAGACCTAGGAGGGTAATCCTATGCATGCTCATAATATCTCATTAGGTCAAGAGCATTTCCTCACACAAATGCACTACCTCAAGAAACTCACCTCATCAAAGGCTGGCAAACCTTAGGTGAAAGTGTTATTCATTTCAGGGAATGTGTTCATACACTTAAAGTTGGGGTAATGTAATTTAGAGTATTTTATGAATCTGTCTTCATCTCGAATCCTAGACCAAATTCATTACTAGCTCAACTAGCCTTAAGATAAACTAGTAAAATAATCAGTGCCTTATCTAAGGGAGAAGCAGAGTCATAACTTGTAGTCAATCGGTAATAAAATTCTAATTGAATGTCAGAAATTAGTGAACTATTAGAATTCCACCTTGTAACATCTAACTCACTATGTTTCAAACTATTGCTTCCTTACTAAATCCTATATTATTTTCTCACAAACTAGTGGCCTTATTTTAGCATTTAATCAACTCTTTGAACTAAAGCATAAAACAAGCCCATTCACTCAGTGCAAATGACAAAAGAAAAATGAAATCACAATTAATAACTTCATTCATAACTTGAAAGAAAATACATAGGAGAGCAACATTCTAGAACTAACATTCTTCTTCATTTCTGATATTTCTTTGTAAAGCCATATTTAAGATCGGTATAAAGTATAACTTTCACCCTAGATTTTCCTCTGATATATCTATTAAAGTACCTATTTATATTCTATTTTCTTTGAGAGCATGGCATTCATTTCTGGCCTATTTTGGACTCAAAATTCTGAATTCTTTCTTTTTCAACCATGAAATCCCCTTTATAAACAAGGGAGAAACAAGCACCCAATTGAATTAAAATTTCATTCTTCATTTCAGTTCATTTCAAAACCTAATTTCAACAGACTCCTCAAAGAACTCCCTAGGAGGTTTCTTAAGCAATCATTTGGGAACAAGGGAGGAAAAAAGGAAAAAAACATGTGTAGGATACCATTAGTCACTATCACCATGTTCATTGTTGAAACAAAAAAGATTCCATATCAACTAGAGGATTTCCACATCAGCATGGAAGAGAAATACAAACCATGGACACATGAAAAAAAATAGCTCCTATGCAAAGACCATGGTGTCATAAAAAAAAAACAAGGAGGTGACCCTATTTAGAGTCGCCAACATCAGAAAATGCCTAACCACTCCTTGTCCTCGTTGAAATTGGAGGGAACATCACCACATCATCATCGGAGCTCCCATATGGCACCAGAGAAAGGAGGTATTGGCCATATTTTGAGTCAGTATCACCTTCTGCATCTGAAGGAATATTAGAAAGCACAATCGGAGAATTGTGTTTTCCCATGCAGGCCTTATGATCTTTACCTTTTTTCCTAGCCTTCTTCACTGGGTGATCCAGCTCCTTGCCTTTGAACTTGACCACTTCTCTTGGAAGGGTCTTGTTTCTCAAACTGTATGTACTCTACACAATTGATTTCTTCTTATGACCTCTAGCCCTCATTTTACCTTTCACAACCTTAGAAGAAGCTTGGGCTTCCTACACAGTTATGCCCTCATGATACTCAGAGAAATTGAGTTGGCTAGACCTTCTAATAGGCTGAATTGCTACACTAGTTTTCCCCATTTCTAAAGCAAACAATAATTAACAATTTAAAGTAGAGCTACAGGGAGACACACTTACAACCCAGACAATTGTAACCAACCTATCAGAGAAATTTATAACCAAAATAGAGAACCCAATTTGAAACCAACCTACCCAGAACAAAAATATTCAACTCAAGACAAACAGCCTCTCACTCCTCTTCACACTTCACCTTACATACACTGCAAACTGGAAAGATGGTGAAAATGAACATCAATCAACCTACATTAAATAGACAATTGGAGCATGCATAATTAATGATTCAAGATTTCCTTGTGCAAGTGAATTGATAACTTAACAATTCAACTTTTAATTTGGGTTGTTGATCTTAGAACAATTAAAATTTCATATAAGATGGCCATGAGCATCATTTTTTTACCATTAGCAACTTGCTCCTAGAAATCAATGATGTTATCTCAAATGTTGCCACATTCTTCTTCAATCTTGATAAATTATATGTGATCTAACAATTAGCATGTATCACCAACCTAATATGTGCTTTTTTATTAATATCGGCGAAGTACATAAGACGAGTTTGTTTTCTAGAGAAAATATGTCCTTATCTGCTTCATTGCTCATCGTTGATCTTCCCTAAATTTTAGGGTGCAACCAATGATGAAAATATTCATGCAATGATGTTTAGTCTGTTGGATCATTCTTTTTTAAAACTTCATCAATGGTTCTCCAATCCTTTTGCCACTTTCCTTTTTCTTTATGTGAAATCCTCAGGATCCTACCATGTTGCTTGTTCCATCAATGGTCATTGCCTATCATGGATGAATCTCGTCCTTTATTTTCATTATCAGTGATGTAAACATCCCTGTGATGAATCTCAGCCCTTGGATCTGCGACCTATCCTTTGATCATGTCCATCCTTCCATCGCACATCACTAATCTAACTTCATGCCTAGGCTCCTATTAGTGATGGGAGATGCAGTGAAGGCATCATATTTAGACACGTACACCTACATGGAAATCAATGGTACAAAATAAATCGCACATAAGATCTTATCATATGAGTGAATGAAACAATTCAAAGAATACCTTAGATCATCGCTAATTCTCCTCATATAATTTGCAAGAAATTAGCAATGGGAGGATTTACAAAGTTTACAATGTGCATCGCAGATCGCTAATGTCGAAATTAGCATTTAAAATAGATCTGCGATCATGTGATGTAAATGAAATTTCATCATGCTACTCATCACTGATCCTAAATTTATCATCTTATGACCATCCACAATGAGCAATAAGAATAGAAGAACATAAGGTTAGGGCATCACTCATTGCTATTACTACTTTGAAATCTGGAAAGCCATTAGCAATGAGTGATCCTTCAACAATACCAAGAACATTGCTCATCGTGCATTTGATTTAAGGGCCCTAGCAGCTATTTGCAATGAGTGATAGCATAGGAATATCACTTCATCACTCGTCGCTAATTCAAAACATGCACTTTTGAAGAAATCAACGATGAGAGATAAAGTATGATGACCGTCACGACTTAACTAAAAACTTTAAGCATGTGCATTTAAGTTGTTCTAATGAAGGGAATCCCTAAATGACATGAGAAAATGGGCTCAAGAACTTCTAAGTCTCAAAATGCAAAGGACGTAAAGGCTAAAATATCCTCTACTTAACCTTATAAGATAGGAAATTCAGACTTAGGTGAGAGGGACCGGTCACTTGATGACATTGATAGACATAAGAGTTTTTTTTTGAATGATCGACAAAGGGAAATATGTAGTCAATGACCAAATAGAATGTTATAAGCATTTATAATGAGAAAAACCTTAAACCCTCAGATAACAAACCTACATCCAAATGCAACAAGGGTTTAAGATGAAACCAAAAATTTTAGTGTTTAATATGGGCACTCCAAAAAATAATTTGAAAGTGACATCAATCCTCAACAATTATTTGTCCTTGATCAAGAAGGTCTTGGATGAGATTTTTGAGTTGAATACAATTTGATGTTTTATGATGATTTTCTCTATGATGCTCATAATAATATCTACCCTTATTCCAAGGAAACTTTATGATAGAGTTGAAAGCACTTACTTTTGGAAGAGTGATGAGTTTTGCATTAATTAGCTTTTTTAATGTTGATTTAATTGGCTCTCCCAAAGGAGTGTATTCATGTTTGTTACCTTGTGAGATTTGTACTTTTTAAAATTGACCTTGTGGTTATTGATTTTGGAGATGTGGTGATTGGTCTCGTTGTTGATGTTGTTGATCTTGATATCCAACCTCTTGACATTGGGGATATTCTTCTTAATGAGGTTGTGGAGATAGCTCAATGTTTTGATGACATTGTTTAACCCAAGGGGGAGTATGTAGATTTTGGGGTGGAGATGTCTCTTGGCACAATGAATCAACTATTTTGGTAAGTGAAGCAATTTGTTGTCACAGAATTTCATCTTGATTTTGATTTTGACACACTTGATATAGTTGATTTGGTTTTGGTCAAGCATATTTGGAATATACACTTGTGGTATATGTATGGGATCATGCACAAATTTATTTTGGACAATGTCTAGATTTGGGATGATATTTATATTTTGCATTATAGGTGTAAAGTGAACATTGTTGTGGTTGGGAATCACATTTCTTTGATTTAGGTAACCTTGATTTTGCATCCAGTGTTACCTTGACTTGGATCAATACATTGAGTTGTTGACATATTGTTTTGACTTTGAACAACATTGGTTTGATTTGTAAGATATCTATCCCATAGTTCACCAAGTGTGGATTTGATATGTTCATGTTTGGTAAGCTTGTACTTGGTATATTCATATTTCAAATGTATTGATTTTATGGGATAATGTTGTTTTGATGAAGAATCATGCATTGATTGTTTGGTTGATAGATTTGTAGGCTTTGACTTTGGTTTAAATCTACCATAGGGAAAGGTGTTCCAAAATTTAGATTGGGAATGCTCACATCTGTTGTATCATTGAAGTTTGTAGGAGATAATAAAGCCATGTATGGATTGTATAAATGTGAGTTTTGATAACCAATTGTTATTGTAAGGCTTTGATAGTTTGTTTGACTTAGATCACTGATCATGTGTGAATCAAGTTTATATTCCATGTTTTTCTTGTGTTTTTACCTTGTTGACCTCTAAGGAATTTAGGACCAATGATGAGATGAAAGATGAAAGGGTGAGTGATATGGTGTTAACAAGTGTAGGACAACTAAGAGAGGGGTGAATCAGTTGTCACAAAATGCAAACTTAAACTTTAACACTTATCAATTCCATAACCACACTATTTTGTTATTGAGTGTGAACATGAAATACAAATAATATAAAGTAAAATCAACACAATGAACATATTTTTACGTGGAAAACCTAATAAGGGAAAAACCACAGTGAGGATTAACTCATAATATAAAGTAGTTTCACAACTAAATATATAAGGCTCACTGCCAAGGGCTCACTACCCTGAATAGGACTCACTATCTGAATACAAAAGCTCACTGCTTAAAAAGGAGGATCACTGCCTACAAAAGATTCAAAAAACAAAATTGGGCTTCACAACAAAAATGAACTAAAAATAGTGCACCTAACAAGTGTTGATGCAGTTTTGATGATGCTCAATAGACACACTTCATCATTTTCTCTCTTCTTCTCATTTTTGTATTCACTATTTCTTCATGGATCACGCACTCTCACACACCACACTCTTTTTTTTTTCAAAATTGTTCAACACACACACACACACATATATACTCAGTTTATTCGCAAGCATCAATTAGGTCGGCCTAATTAGATGAATTTCATTGCTTAACAAAAATACCAACCTATTAGCTTCACTTATTCACAAAGTCTTCCCAAATGGAAATTCAAACACTTAATATTCTACAACATGTTGGCATAGACCTAAGATAGGTCACACATTTATCCACATAACAAAATTAATTCACCATATTACAACTAATTGAAGAAGTCAGCCAAAAATAGATTTCATTGCAAAAATTAATCAACAAAATAATGCCAATATATCGTACAAGCACCAAAGCAGATGAAATTTTGAACATACATGCCTTCAGCAACCATAAAAAATTTCCCAAAGCATCAACTATCAACTGTGGAGGATTGTGGACTAGAATACCAGAGGGTACAACTTGAAAACCGATTCAGATACCGAACCCAAATACTGAATCAAGAACTAAAATAGACTTGCAACCACAACATGGTGACATCAATGACAACAAAAAAATTGTAGAGATAATCATTCTTCTTCATTCTTCCAACAATATTCCCCTTTGTAATTGATGGTAATATGTGCAAAAATGTTCAAAAACTCTCCTCCAATATCTCCCAACTTTCCAAAGCTCTCCCCATTTCACATCAATGGAAAAGGGTGACCAAAAAGATGTAAACATGGTGACATGAAAATTACAAAAAGATTCCAATTCTTCCAAAAACTTCTAGCCATCCAAAAAAATTCAAACATTTAAATTTTCAACAACAATTCAATTTTCTTCATCTTGTTCAAATTCATTTTTCTCTTTCTTTTCTTCTTTTCCTAAACAAACAAAACATCAAAAATTACATGTTTAGAATTCAAGTAAAAATGGTGCACTCTTCACCTCAAACACCTTCTTGTATCTTTCTTTGATAACTATATTAACTTCTTCTAGTTAAATATAGTTGAATCCATTCTAGTGCAGATGCTTTCCAATAGGGCCAATAGAGTAAAAGAATATGACCAATATGATTACTTTCTTTCACAGTATTCTGCATCAGTAAGTATTGCAAAAATATGGTCTAACTGGACCTCAGCAATCTCCTTAAGGAGCCAAAAAAAATTCACCACATCATCTCTTTTTCTCTATACACCAATCAGTTCAGCTTGCAATTCACCAACTCTTAGCCTTTTTTTCCTTCTTTTCCTTCAAAGATATCAAAGTTATTTCCAATTTTGTTTACCCCAAATTCAATTGCTTTAATCCTACTTCTGAAATTGTCTACCGCAGCAGGCCACTGGAGACAATATTTGTAGATATCTGATATTTCTTTGATGTGTTTCTTCATTTCCATGACAAGTTCAAATAATCTCTACTTAGCTTTATTAAATCACTTTTCAACCAAGGCTTCCAAATTTCATCCTTCTAGACCTTCAAGCAACATTCTTTCTTCAACAATCTCAGGTAAATTTTACAGTAAGGAGTAAAAAATAATAGATACATCAATACCTTTTCGAAGTAGATACTCTACTAGAGCATCATCAATCTTGAGTCTATCAACAAGAGAGATTGCATTCCATAACTCACCACTCTTCTTCCTCTTTCCTTTAACCAACATAGACTAGAATTCATGAGGATTCAGATCTAGGTAGAGATTTTTTTTCCTTCTCTTTTGAAAAGACAATGATGTCTTCATTTATTGCTTTTCTTTTCTTCGATTCTAGAGGGTAATCCCTAATGATAGCTTCCAATTCTCTTTTACTAGAGGATGAACCCACTTCAAACCAACTCGGTGCTAACATACAAGAGCATTGATTTGTTCTTAAGGATGTGAAATATGATTTACACATGCTTACATTATCTACCAATGATTCTAGGTATCTATAGACTTGTTTCCCAATAGGAATACCAGATTCACACACAACATTTTATTTTCCCATTAGGGAGCTCAAAATGTAAAAGACTAAGCACATAAGAAAAGATTCAAACCGAAAGGGATAACCCTCAATCATAGAAATTCAAGAATTTTTAGATAGATTTTCAAGTAATAAGCTACACAAATCAAACTACCTATTCTCCTTAACCATCATATGTGCAATGTATACAATGATAGCCAATGTCAAGCCTTCACAATTTTTGAAATAGATTTTGTAAGAAACACCATATGTAACATACCTTACAGCCAAATCTACCAGAGTGTTTATCAATAGGGCTCGAGGGTCTTTATTAATGTCAGTAAGTTCCTCCACATCTTTGTATTTCATGGTTTTCTTTCCAAGAAGATCCCCAATACTACACAAGCCAATAATCGCTTCAACCATTTCCTTCGTGATTAGGTAGGGTTTTTCCAATACAATGATGTCATTCTTGAAATGATTCATCAAGAAAAAAATAGACTCTTTATTAGAAAACCATGGAAATTCTCCCCATAAATCCATACCTAGGGTTTTATGCTTTGTAATTTGTTTTCCTTCAGCCCTAGTTCCATTTCTTTCGCCTTTCTATGATCAAATTCTTCTAATTCAACTCCTTTCAACTTTAGTGGAATGTCACCACTCGATCCTCTATCCATTTCCATGCTTAACTTTCTTGAATTCATTAATGTTTAATCGAAACCTCTTCATTTTTCTTCTTCCCTTTTGCAAATTGAGAAATGATTCCTGATTACTCATGACAATTTCTTTGAATTCCCAAACTGCTTCAAAATCGCTTCAAGGAACTTTTCAAATTCTTCAAATGCTCAACTAATCAAAAAGGCTTACGAGTTTCACCTTATACACCATCAATTTTCCCTAAAATGCATCAAATGTGGCAAACATCAAAAAGCTGCTAAAAACATTCTTCTGAACATAGAAAACCCTAATTCAGTCTGCAAATTATTGTGTCAACATATTTTATTTTGGTTCCTTTTCCAAAACCTTTGATTATTCATTCTTCACATTCCATCCTTGTGCCATCCTTTGACACACCATTTATCAAGGGGGTTTTTACAATTTTCTAATAATACTCCCCCTAAGACCATGCTAGGTCTAATTCCCAGAGGAATTGTCTATACCAAATGAGGGAACACACACATCATCAGTTTTAGGTTCTTCTTCCTCTTTCTTCTTCCATATCTTATTCATCTCTTGCTTCATCTCTTCTTTGTCGATCTTCTTTACTCGATCATTCTTCTCTACTAGAGCAAACTACTTTCCCTTCTTACTTCTGCAAACCTTTGAGATATGTCCTAGCTTATTGCAATTATAGCAGACAACATTTCTCTAATTAGTTTGACCTCCATTACTTCTTTATCTACATTTATTTTCTCTATGTCCAAATTTGTTACAGGTATAGAAGTAGTTGTTAAAGGATTGATTCATTCTACCTCCATTAAATTTGTTCATCATTACCCGACTGATCATTCTCACCCGAGATCTACATTCAATAGCTTTATGTCAAACCTTTTTACATCCAAAACATTATTTGGTGAAGGGACCAAAAAATTGGCTCTTTTTTCTCCTACATTTTGTTGCCTTGTGACCATATTTATTATAGGAAAAAAAAATAGCATTGAAAAAGGGATACCTTTATTCATTAGGTTGTCTCACAGACTGTCTCCTTACAAATTTTCTTGAATTTACTTTTTGCTTCCCTTTGTATTGAATCTTTTGATTGTCCTTAGAACTTTCACTTGCATCATTTCCCAAGCCACCTTTTTCTTTACTTGGTTTCTGTCCAACAAGTAGTTCTCCAAGCTTATTAGAGCTAGATCTAAAATGATTCTCACATAGTTTTTCCTTTTCCAAATTTTCTCTCAAGTTTACCACCTCATGTTCAAGTTTAGAGCATTCATCAAATTTATTTTGTACCATTGTATTTAGACATTCTTTAATTCTCTTCTTTTCTTCTATAGTACCTTTTAGTCCAATTATCTCTTGTTTTAGTTGCTCACTTACTTCTTTGTGTCTTTCCTTGAATTTATTTAATTGTTCTTTCAACTTCTACACACATTCATTTTCTTCATCAAGATTCTCTTTCAGATCTGTGTTTTCATTTTAAACATTTTCAAGATCCTCAAGTGTAGTCTGAAGTTCTTCTTTATCATCCATATGATCAACCTTCAAGATCCTCCTCAAGCGGTTAAGCTCTTCACAAAGGAACCAAAGCTCTAATACCAATTGCTAACAAGTGTAGGAAAACTAAGAGGGGGGTGAAACAGTTGTCACAAAATTCAAACTTAAACTTCAACATTTATCAATTCCACAACCACACTATTTTGTTATTGAGTATGAACATGAAACATAAATAACAAAAAGTAAAATAAAAACAGTGAACACCAGATTTTTACGTGGAAAACCCAATAAGGGAAAAACCATGTTGAGGATTAACTCACAATTATATAAAGTAGTTTCATAACTAAATATATAAGGCTCACTGCCAAGGGCTCACTACCTTGAATAAGACTCACTTTCTGAATACAAAAGGTTACTGCTTACAAGGGAGGCTCACTGCCTACAAAAGATTCACAAAACAAAATTAGGCTTCACAGCCAAAATGAATTGAAAATAGTGCACCTAACAAGTGTTGATGTAGTTCTGATGATGCTCAATAGACACACTTCATCATTTTATCTCTTCTTCTCATTTTTGCATTCACTATTGTTTCATCAGTCACACAGTCTCGCACACCACACTCTTTTTTTTTCAAAAACTATTCAACACATATATATACTTGGTTTATCCACAAGCATCAATTAGGTTGGCCTAATTAGATGCATTTCCTTTCTTACCAAAAATACCAACATGTTGGCTTCAAGTATTAAAAAAGTCTTCCCAAATGGCAATTCAAACACTTAATACGATACAACATGTCGGCATAGACCTAAGATAGGTTGCACATTTATCCGCACAACAAAATTAATTCACCATATTACAACTAATCCAAGAAGTCAGCCAGAAATAGACTTCATTGCAAAAATTAATCAACAAAATAATGCCAATATTTCATACGAGCACCGAAGCACATAAAATTCTGAACATACATGCCTTTAGCAACCATAAACAGTTTCCCAAAACTAGAAGCATCAACTATCAACTACAGAGGATTGCATACTAGAATACCGTAGGGTACAGGTTGAAAATTGGTTCAGATATCAGACCAAAATACTGGATCAAGCACTGACTTACACTTGCAGCCACAACATGGTGACATCAATGACAACACAAAACTATAGAGATAATCATTCTTCTTCAATCTTCCAACATATGGGTGTTGAACTTTTAGGAATTTTGGTCAATACTAGACTTAGGTTTTGATTTTGATTGTTTTGATTGGATAATGAACTTGTGAATCCTTAGATGGACATTGGATCTTAGGAAAAACTTGTTCAAAGGGGTGCTAATTTAACTAGAGGTATGAGAAAGGATGCATTATCACACTCCTAACTAAACAAGGTGATTTTGATGTGTTTAATGATGTACCCAAGTCTAGATAATGATGTTTCTAAAGCTCTAAATTTTTTTTGTGGGATGGGATGATAAATGTTTTGATGGATGAAATGTTTGATTTGATCCTAAATGAACCTAAGAGGGACCTTGTTTACAAGACCAAGTCAGTGAAGAACATGCTTTACCCTATGAGTAGTTCAAACCAAAAGACCAATGTTTTGCTTGGAAGACCATAAGACAAAAGATAACAAGAACATGTGTGGGGTTCAATTCATTTAATCTTAGTTCATGAATTGATTTTACCACAACCACCTTTCTTTCTTAGATTTCAAACTAAATGTCTATGTCTAAGCTCCATTTTCATTCCACAATGTCCATTATGTGAAAATCAAAGAGCCAAGGCCATAGTTTCTCTAGGTTGACTTTGAAGAGAGAAAATTGAGATATGAGCCCAAATATTTAGAAGCCTCTAAGGATAAAATCCCTAGGGACAAGTAGTAATAATTTGAATCTACAAGGATATTTTCTCTTTCCAAAGGGTTTGAAATTTTGATGAATTGTTTAATGTTTGTTTCAAATTTTGAGATCCAAGCAATGTATCTAACTGACTCACAAATTGCACAATCCTAGGTTAGAAATAACTATACTTTTTGAGTCCCCACTCAAATTTCTCCAAACACTAAGACAAAGCAAACAATTAGATATTTGGTGACACTGGCTCCCCTCCATGGCACACACTTCTCAAGACCACCAAATCTCAAAATCCTAAAGATCTGGAGACCTTAAGGATTTTTTTGTTTCTACTTTGAATAGTACAAATGTGGGGGGGCTTCAGAATGACTATTCTTGCACCAACAAGCATTAAGGATTTTGGTCTTTAAAAAAATGGGTTGTAGTAAGGACATCTGGTTTAGGGGATACTATGATAAACTACCTCAAGAGGTCTCCCAACCCTTAGAATAAGGGCTTTATGTATCATAAAGATACTGGGGGAGAGCTATCACGTACCACTTCCCGTTGATCACGATTTTTTATCACAACCACACATTTAAATAGCGGTTAAGAAGAGCTTGGCTTTAGCCCATTACCACTTTTTTCATTCCCTCCTTTCAAAGCAAGGAGGCAGGCCCTATAAAGATAAACAAAAGTGAGATACATTTGTAGTTCGACTGTCCAAATTGCGTAAAGCGCTAGGAGGGAACACACACAATGCCTTTCCTTCACACTAGCATGAGGGTTCAATTTTATATCCAAATTGAAATGTATGGGTGATTTTATACAACCAATGTTAATGGAATGCTTTTGATTCTCAGGATCACCAAGTGGTGTGAGAGAATTACATACATGTATTCAAGTGACAAAGATTTCAAAAAATCACAAAACAAGGAAAACAAAAGTTATTTTTAATCCCCAAAGTAAAGATGAATTCATTTTAAGAACCAAGCTAAGTGTGAGTTTTTATTATTCAATTTTAGTCCAAAATCAAAGTCTAGTAAGTTTCTAATGTTCAATTTTAGTTCAACTTTGAAAAAAAATAAAAAATGATTGATTTTAAACCCAAATTGATCTTATTGGCCTAAAATAGAAAATAAAAGCAGCAAAAGGATTCCCTAGACTATTACAATAAGCATTTAGAAATATTTTTTTCATGCCCAATGCACAATTCTCCAACTCAAATCTGCTCGTTAGTTTTCTGAATTTCTCCGCCTTGCTACTCCATTATGTTCAAGAAATCTACAAATCAATAGATTCAAATCTCCAAATCATTAATCGACATGTCCAAGAAGCATTTAAGAAAACAGATTACTCCAAGAAAATAGATGTTAAAAATGATAGTTGGCTAATTCTTCCCTCAAAGAAAACACCAATATTATTCAGTCATTTTCAACCTTTATGATTCACCCCTCTTAGTAATTTGTTGTTTTCTTTGTGCAAAATCTTCGAATTTTCAGCACTTAAATCATATACAAACCCAATAAATCTAATAGAATAATCAATATTGATTTTATTTTATTTTTTTGTCTACACTCTACCATGCGTAGCTATTCATTACGTCCAAATATTGAACATACTTTTCCAACAATGCCAACCATCTTTGTTTGTTTTTTTCAAATAGAATCTGCTACATTAAAGGCCATCTAATTCTAAACAAAATGTCAATAACATTTAAGGCAATCACATCAGTAATTTAGTTGCAACTATACATGGCTCTTTGCAATAAACAACGTCTAGTACTAGAACTCCTACGTTGAAATGCAACCAAGAAAATGTCTATGCTTGTAACTCCTTGCCCAAATAAATGTTGCATTCCTTCCAACGTTACTTCATTTAAGAGCCAGAGGAGAAAATAAAAAGAGTCTGTTGGGCCAAATACTGGCTGAGAAGCATATGTATGGTGTTATTTTGAATAAATATGGTGAAAATATCCATATCGAGTATTAATATCGATCAGGAAGACTTGACGTTGTTTCAGAAATATCATCAATGGAAGAAATCTGTACAGAGTAGAGACATGTTAATGCTAATATTCTAATAGTCAAATCTCGATCAGTGCACCAAAATTGTGTCAAATGTAAGCAAGGCCACTTGATTATTCATTTCCAAACTTAATTTTTGTGAATGAAATCTGACAAGCGAGAAACACCATTATAAAAAGATCCCATAGAATTTTTTTTTTTGTTTTGAGTGACAAGCACCATCATAAAAGTCGCACAAAATTTTCTCTACACAGTTTCTCTTTAAGATCAATCAATAGCCAGTCAAAAGGTGAGAACATAATGAGAATGAATGTCAGTTTCTAACATTTTCATACAAGGTATGAGATGTTTCAGAAGTAAAGCTATTTTACGATAACACACCTTTAGTTGATGATTCACTAATGGAATCCCCTTACCTTTCATGATTATCAACTAGTCTTTGTTCACCAACAACCATCAATGATGGAGGTGATACAACGAAAGGGATCTATTATATTTGGTGCCCGAGTGGCCAATGAATCTTCCTATCATAGCAAAGGAATATGTTTATAGACATTCTTCTATTGGATTTAGTAAGTGAGCAAGAAACTGTGAAATTCAATGTGGGAAGATTCAGGACTAATTTTGTGCAGTGGGAATTTGAGAATATGAAAGAAGGAAAATGGATGTACGATGTGGTAGATCTAAAGCTGGTAGAGACAGGTGAGTTGACGTGTGAGGAGGAGAGGGAGGTGGAAAGAGTGTTGAACATGACATTGGTATGTGTAGAGCAGGATAGGGATTACAAGCCTACTATGAGTGAGGTGGTGGAGATGTTAATAGGAGAGGGACCCTCACCCATGACCTTGACACCCAAGGAAGAGAACGATGTGGAAAGGAAGATCCCAAGAATCGGGTAAAGTGGTGGAAATTTCTTGGAAAAAGAGCACATTTTCAAGAGAGTAGTTGCCTATTTTGTGCATGTTTCAAGACAGGAGTATTTGCCTATATATTATGCACATGTTTCAACAAACGATTAGTGAAATCAAGTCAAGTCCAATAAGATGTTACGCTTGGATGTTGGCATTGCAATACAAAAGTTTTCAAACTTCAACACCTCGAAATAAATAAAAATGTACTGCTAATGACGCACGATAAGTAGTTTCAGAAAATTCTAAAATAAAATATGTATTCCTAATGAGACTTGATAAGTAGTTTTAGAATTAATGAATTCTCAACAAACAAAACTCTTAAATTATATTAGACAACAAAACTCAGGAATGACCATTCAAATATATAATTAAATGTTTTGAAAACTGATGTGCAAGGTTAGTGCAATAGAGACCGAGGTTCAATTCCACCCAAGCTACTAGACAAGCTCTTGTTGCATTAGTGCAATAAAATGAGATTGATACATAACTATAGGGAAAAGTATGGGCAACGATCAACATCAGATATAAGCAAGATATTTAAAAATAAATGCATCCTTTAGCCGATATATCATAGAAACACAACATTTTAAAAAGAAACACAACAAGATATTTATAGTCCATATTTAAGAGAAATGCTTGAAAAGAACAGTGGGTACCAAAAGATTTCATAATTACTAATTGCATTTAATCGATATAGACTATAAATCTAGGATCTTTTCCTTTGAATACCATGCAAAAAAGAAAATCAATTGTGTTTGGATATGGAGAAGCAAGATAAATTACTAGGCAGCAGAAGGACCAATTATTGCTAATGAAATTGGACCGTACCTTTTTAAACTTACCGCCCCACGGTGGGTGCCAAATTGTGAGTACTAACCTGCAATCCTACTCAAAAAATGACTTATGTTAGCATTAGTCAATTTAAACAAGGAAAATAGAGTACTCCTATGAAATACTTGATCATCCTACCTATGCAAACAAGATAAAAAGAACCAAACAACTAAATTAAGCATATGAAGCATATCAAACCCTATCCCATAGTGGGAGTCATGCTTCTTTGATGTGGAAAGGATGCCCTTTCCCACCCCTTTGATAAGCTAAATGATAATGAACAAGCCTCCAAGAATGTGATGAAATGCAAGATGATGAGTGATGAATATGCCTATAGTGAAAATGCTTGATATTGTGGATCCATATTGTGAAGAGAATCCTTCTATTTATAGGGTTGAAGAGTTGAAGAATGGAGAGATTGGAGGAATGTGGGACTACAGGAGAGCCAATGAGAATGTGACATTTGTCACAAGGCTAATGGACGAAGTTGGAGCATATTTTGGGAAATGTGTGAGTAAAAAGGATGTAAGAGGAATAAATGAATATGGTTGAGAGTATAAGAGGATGTGGGTGAGGATGTAAGAGGAGTTAATGCATGTGGTAAGAAAGTCAAATAAGTGGAGTGATTGGAGGAATATTCCCAAAGCATATGCTTTTGTGAGGGGAAATAGGTTAATTAATTAATTAAAATATTATTTTCATGTGCAAGTGGGTTAGTTAATCAGGGATTGGGTTTGACCAAGGTTGAGTCAAAAGCTAGAGGATGGGTAATTATGATTAGGAGTTAATTAATTCATAATTAATTAACTTGAGGGAATTAGGGGACTTGACATTTGATTTGATTAATTTGACTTATCAAATTAGATGAGAGGACTGTAGGGTACTTAATTAAATAATTAGATTTAGTTAATTAAATTTGATGAACAAATTATTGAATTAATCTAATAAATTTCTTTATTTGATTAATAGAAGAATTGATTGATAATTAATCGAAATAAGGTGCATAATGTCAATTAGGATTATTTTCATGTCTATATTTTCTCTTGAGTATTAATGGTGAATTTGATCCATTTCCTTCATTACAACATCAAACCACGACTAAATCTAGTCATTGCAGTGATTTTATCAATGATTTATTATCACCATAGTTGTTACAATGTTCAATTTACTCAATCTCTAATGTTATGGTACCAAAACATTCATTTGAGTGATCTGGGATAGGTGTAGGGAAGAAGGAACCATTAGATAGAATCTTAACCAACTTTCTCCATCAAATATATAATATAAAGAGACAAATTAGGAAACAACACCTGCTACATATGTCACATTTAAACATGTGAAGACCCAACAAATGACCATATATAATAAGAAAAAAATAGGAGAGAAATCATTCTCCACTCGAAGAGACTCTCATCTAGGTTCATTTTCCTTCCATGTCAAGTGTGTTAAGGCCTAAGATGCACCCTTCCTACACAAACACAGTACACATGTGGTTTGACACACACTAAATGCTCTAAAACGCCATAATAAGTCAGAAAAGGAAAAAAAATAAACAACTACCTCACAAAGAAAGCACATGAGTGATCACATATCAAATAAAATCTAACTACATCTATAAACTTATGTGAATGATAGAATCTATTGATAAAATATGGTCTCTAATACCATATGTGATGCCCAAAGACACACGCAAAACAAACACCAATACATAAAATTTGATGACACAAGTTGGATAAGTAAAAGAACAATGAGAATACCATCGTTTGCACAAAAAATGAGGCATGGGAGATCCAAGATTATGAAAAACATTGGGTATGTGGAGGATCATCATGGAGAAAACAGGCCTTTAAGTGGCAAAAAATATAGAAAAATTAGAGTTAGGCAACTTGACATAAAAATTTGAGTAGGTTATCTATATTATTTAAAAAATATGCAAGAATAGAATCTATAGAAAATTGAATGTAGTTTCTAAACTACTAGGTTTATTTAAAAATAGAAAAAATCTATTTGGTGAAAATTTGAAATTTCAATGCAATAGTACTTAAATTTCAGGGAAAAAATAAGAAGTAGGTGTCTGTCTGACCACCCTAACCACAATAAAATGATAAAAAAAATTATAAGATTTTAGATATAAGTAGAGGACTCATGTCCGGATGTGATGCATATTTTTTTGTAATATTTTTCCAAGTAAATAATTAACTATGAATTTTTTATTACAGCTTTTAAAAAATATAAAAATTTGTATGTCTAACCACCTTAACTTGGTCAAAAGTTCATGAAATTCAAATTTTTTTTTTTAATCCTATAGTATGTGAAGCATAGAATGTGACAGATGTTTTGGATTCAAAAAATGTGATAATGTTTGAAAGCTATAAATATTTTTCAATCTGCCTATCAATCAAGACTTTAGTCATAATTCAAATAGAAAATGAATAATAATTATTAATTAAATTCAAATTATAGCATATTTTATATTGGTGGAAATCTAAGAATATCCTTTAAAAACCCTTTTCATTTCATCAATTTTGGGTAAAAGAAAAGTCGTCAGCCACATACCCTACACATACCCATCATATCGCCACTTTTTGGCCCATCATGATCCTGCACATACCCCATTATAACATCATAACAAACTCTACCAAATTATCCTTCCAATCCTACTAGGATGTAACACATAGAAAATCCACTATAAAAAAACTTTATCCTCTTAATTGGAGGTCATACAAAATCCTCAAGCCCTAAAATATATTGCTATTCTTGCATATTTTATGGCACTTTAGAACTCGCCCAAGGTTGACACTTTAGCATCAACTTCTAGGAAGAAAAAAAATGTATTAGACTTCACCAAAGCTTGATACAATGCACTAGGTAGAAACTTTCTCAAATTGTGGTTCCTTGTTATTAAAATCAACAAAACATTCATACCAAACACTAGGTATCTAATTTCACAATATCTCAGTACCCCTATATAAAACTGTCTTGAAATCTACTACCAAACATTAGGTAGAAAAATTCATGGAAGCTCAATATCCTATTGTCACACTCCATAATAGTTAGATACCAAATTGTGGGTATCATACTTCACAGATTCTTGTCACTTGACATTTTCGCACTTGTTTGGGTCCTCCTTGTGGATTTTGGCTTAAGTTTTCCTTGATTTAGTGTTGTAATGTGGATAAAACATTCAAATTAGGTCTTGGGATCTTATGAACGAATGGAATTTAATGGTTCCTTGCTAAAGTGTTGTGGAGTGTTGTAACACACTTTCACACCTTTCTAGGGATTTATCAATTAAGTAAGCATAGTAAACATAATTTTAATCATAATCAACATTAATCTTGCCTTATGTGGAATGTTGAAAAGTTTTGTAACACACTTTCACACTTTTCTAGGTTTTTCATTAATAATTGGGCTTTCCTATGCTTTAATTGGCCCTATTTTGCATCCACAAGCCTCATTTATTGCATCTTTTCAAGGACAATCCTGAAACAGATCAATAACCAATCATAATTAAGGTGTTCCTAACTTGTGTGGCCTAGATTTAGTGTCTGAGACTCACTCACCACCTTGGGTGAATGATTCCCACCTAGGTATTTTTTGCCTCAATGCAGGTTTCACACATTTCTATGCATTTTTCATTTTTTTCCCATACATTATGTATGATGGGACTCATTTTCCAGCTTGGGCGAATGATTCCCGTGTGACAAATTTTCAAATTTAATTCAAATTTCCAACATGATTTAATTCTCCTAGATCTAATGTCACCTTGTAGTGTTGTAATTTCTTGAATTCCTGCATACTTAAAAGTATAAATACAAGGTTCTTTCACTTATATTCACACCTAGAAAATTTTACAAGCATTAAAGAGTTCGCAAGAGAATTTGGGAATTCACAAGACAATTCAAAGAATTTCAATGGCATATTATCAAGCATTTTAGAACATTCTTCAAGTGCCAATCATCATGCTAAATATTTCATTCTTCATGTTTTTTATTGTGCTAACATTTTTTATGAGGGTTCATGATCCAAGCAATTGTTTCAAGCAAGATCCATCTCCTTCAAGCTAGAGTCAAGAACCACATCCATTGCAACCATTTCAAGCATATTTACAACACCTTATTGCTAGGGTTTGGTGAGTTGCAACATTATATTTTTTTCATTCATCATTCTCCATTCATATTTGCTTTCATTTCAAATTTTAATCACCAATAAGGGGTTTGACTAAAGCAAACCCCTATTCACTAACCCCCCACAACATTTTCCCCTCTTCTTGTGTGTGATTTGTAGGGCTAGGTTGCAGATTTCCCAAGAAGAAAAGTTGGAGAAAAGTGGCCAAATCCCCAAGGTTTTCAAAGTTGTCATCAAACCTTGGAGAAGCTTGGAGGTCTATAGGTGGCAATTTGCAGTTTCGAATCCAAAAACTAGTCAAAAAGAGCAGAGCAAACTAAGAGGCATAGAATCCAATTTAGAACTTCCAAAAAAGAAAAAGTGGAATGATTTTCCACTATTGGAGAATGATTCCCACTGTATAGGTCTGACGAATATTTTTATAAATCTGGACACCCTTTTGGCTAAAACTTGTTCCTGCACATTTTCTTGGAAACTTGATTGATTCACCCAGCTTGGTGAATGAGTCCTAGTAAGCATCAATAGTAGATTTTTTAGTGATCCAGACCTCCATTTTTCCTTCTTCAGTCTACTAGGTACACACTTTGAGTTTCATCATTTTATATTTCATTTTGTTCACTTTTCTACATCATTTAGAGTTAGCTACATTTCACATTGTGTTTTGCATTTCATTTTCTTTTCCAAGTTTACACTTGGTGGTGAACCCTTCATTAGATCGCATTCAACCCCTAGGACAGCCCTTTGCAAGATTTCAATCTCCTTTGCATTGAAATATCAAGAGTTTTTTTCTTGAGTGAAGAGTAAGGAAATTGTCTCTCTCCTTTTCGGTCCAAAACCCTAGAAGCAAAACACAACCCTCAATTTCTTCTTTTCATTTTGGTGAACTTGCATTTAGACCATCATAATTCTGATTTGGAGTACATTTACATCCTAGATTTAACTTGCATTAACATTGCATTACGTTTTCCACTAATTAATTTTCATTCTAGGGTTTCAAAATTTGCACTAGTGAAAGCTCATTTTAGCTTGCATTGTTGTATCTAATTTCATTGAAAAATAGTAAAATTTTGCATTTGCATCTTATATTTGCATCAAAAATCATAAAGAGCATAAAAATCAATTTAGAAATTCTAAAAAATTTCAATAAAATTAGTACCTGGACTCATTCGCCACCTTGGGTGAATCAATCCCTCTGCATATTTTTCACTACATTTATAGTTCAGTTTCTAAGTTTTTGTTTGTTGTTTTTTCATTTCTATTTCACTTTCTAGATTCCAGCTATAACCATTTCATTGATCTTAGCTTACATTGCATTTGCATTCACCCCGCATTTAGTAGCCTTTGCATGAGTGTTTGGTTTCCTATTGCTAATACCATAGTGAGAATAACTTTGAGACTCATTTCATCCCACGATAGAACAATTGTTGTGGATCTTGGGTTATCTCTAGAGCTTCCACTCCTAGTATTAACACTAGTACACTATGCATGGATAACACCCTTAGCAACTCTTTTCCTTCAAGTAGCATGCAATTTGAACTAAGGAATGATAGTATCCTGCAAGAAAACATAATTCCAATTCATGAGGATTATTAAAATTACAACATACATAAAATAAGCCTTGAAAACATTTCAACTACTACAATTCCTACCATAGAAAACATTCACCACATGCTTGAAATTGAAGATGGTCTTGACCTTGTGAAAAACATAGTTCAAATCTTTGGAAAACAGATTCCCTCAACCACTAGTTGTCATTTACCAACAAACAATGTTACAAGCCAAGGAGGAACTCAAATTCCTCCTCCCACAACAATTTCCTTAATACCTACCTACACTAACCCTCAAGTCACAACAACAATGCAACAAGTTAGTAATGTGATTCCTTCTTTGGGTATTCCTGCTAGCATCCCTAGTTCCTATGTGGCATCACAAGTTATAGTTCCTACCTTACCACTTATAAGCATTCCATTCACGTTCCCTATGACCACATATAATCCGTCACCACTTTCACTTCCATCTCATAACACAAGAAATAACCCTCTCTCTCATAACACAACTTTTCCAAACTACTTCATCCCTTCAAAGAAAATTTCCACCATAAACCAAAATCAAAATGGTCCACCTATATATTATGTCAAAAGCAGTCCATTATCCTTGGAGATATTACAAACACCGATTCCACAAGGTGTAGACTTTCCTAGATTTGATAAATATGTAGGGAAGGGAGATCCTTCTAACCATGTTAATGCCTACACTGCCTAATGTAGTGACTTTGTCCTTGACAATAAACTATTGGGAAATTTTTTTCCTATATCCTTGAAAGATACTTCCTTGGAGTGGTTCTCTTCTTTACCAAACAACTTAGTTCATTCATTCAATAAATTTTTTGATGCATTTGTAAACCATTTCCAAGTGCATATGACTCCAAAAATGACCTTGGCCGATTTGATGAGATGCAAGCAAAAAGAAGAAAAGATAATTGATTTTATCTCATGCTATCAATCGCTTTATTCCCAAATCGATGTCAAATTACCCACACCTTCAAAATATGTTCTTAGAAAATTTGCGAAGTAAAATTCAAGACAATTTGACTATGATGAAATTCCCATCCTTCATGAACCTATGCACTGCCCTTCATGATTATCAAAATTTGGTTATTAGTCGAGACACAAGGTCCACTTCTAGCTGAATTGAGAGATCCAAGCCCACAAATCAAAATAATTCCCAACCTTATAGAAAACAAAATAAAGGGTTCCTTCAATTCAATCCCCCTTAACAAACATCTCAAAATGTCAACAACCAAGTAGTTGTTGTCAAAGCCATGGCCCACTTTAGTTATGGAGACACCAAAAGACAATTCACTCCCTTGCCCAATACCCTTCATAACACTATATCCCAACTTTTAGAACAACAAATGATTACCTTGCATCCCACCAAAACACCTGATCCTAATAAGCCTTTACCCTCAAGCTTTGAATCAAATGCTTATTGCCACTATCATCAACAAAATGGACATGACACAAAACATTGCAAGCATCTTAAACATTTTATGTAAGACCTCATTGATTCTGGCTGTCTACCATTGGAGGTGTTAGTGATCAAGGAAATAATTTTGTTGCCTCTCCTAACCAAAATTTGCAAATTTTCACCAAGCCCATGCTAAAACATTATATTTCTTTTGTCAAAGAAAGAAAAATTACAAAGAATGATGTGATGAATGTTGATACAAATGATGAAAGCAATGATTCTATTCTAAATAATTCTAAAAAATTTCAATCCTATAGATGAAATCATAGGGATGATAAATGTCATCCATCATAAGGGCCGACCTAAGAATTCTCTTGAAAATGCTTTCTCCTCTAAGGATATACTTAAACATTTTCCTGATGGGCCTTTCTACATAGCTGGTTGTATCTATGACAAATCCACTAATGGGATATTAATAGATCCTGCCTATGGAGAGAACGTGATCACCGAGGAATTTTTACTTTTGCATGAACTTTATCAAGATGAATATGATAAACCGAAAGCATGGATCAAGACACATAATGGTTTTTATTTCCCTACGATAGGATCGATCACCTTACCATTGTAAATAGGACCAAAACCATTAGATGTCACATTCTCCATCATCTCGTAGTCGTAGCAATTTTGTATGAAATTAGGCCACCCATGGCTTTGCTCCATGAAAATCTTCCCTTCGGTTGTGCATAAATGTTTAAAGTTTCCCTTTGATAATGAAATATTCACTGTCCACCATAGTGGATTTAACTTGTTGTCTTCCAAAGGAAACTTTTCCTTAGATGCCTTTTAGCCTGAACCCATGGAACCTATAAAACCTCAAGAAGACTTCTTTTTCTTGTCCTATCAAAAATTCAAGGCAAAGAAGATAGTAGAACTATCTCTCTGAAACATGTCCCAATCCACCTTTGAAAATCCCATCCTAGAAGAAACCATGCTTGAACCTAAATAAGAACCAAACAACCAAGACCAACTAAAAATAGAAACTTCAACTACATCCTACAAATGACGAAGAGATAATGAAACCAACCCCGTCACAACTCCTAGAATAAAACAAATTTACAAAGTCAAAGAGAAAGTGGTTGAACAACCTCCTGTGGTTCCTTTCGTTCCTCTCCTTAGGGAAGAAAAGAAATCTACAATTGATCAACCTGATCCTACACAAATGCAACTTGAGAATAGAACTAAAAGAAATAGAGGTGCTAGAGAGCATAGGCGTAGATGTCATACCCTTGCTCATAAGTTACATGATTAATTAAACAAAGAAAATGAAAATCCAAACTTGGCTGAAGCAATGCATGATGACTCTACCCCAAAATAAGAAAATTCAATGCAACCTCCACAAAAAGAGTTGAACTCTTCCATGGAAATTATCATTCGACCTCCTATTGTGATCAACTTAGATGATGATGACGAAGCTACTAAAATCAATGAAGAGGTGCATAATGAATTGAATACATCGTTTTCCTCTTCCATGAGCTTAAATGGAAAATCTATTATAAAGAGTGTTGAACCTAGTTCTTCTCCTAGTTGAACACTTTCTCTTGTCCCTTTGGCTAGTTTTGTACCTTTGGTATACACAGAATATGATTGGGAGGTGAATGACTTGCCCATTGACTCACATTTTCCTTACTAGCCTTTTACTTTATTTATTTTTCATTTTCTTTTTTGTATGATTGCATGTGCATAATGTGACATTTTTTTTTATGTTCTCTCTCTTTGTGACATTCCTCTATCTCTGCCTTCATTCTTCTTTGTGTTTTGCATCTCTTTCCCTTTTTGTCTTGTGTTTTACTTTTGGGGATGACGCAAGGCATCGAGACACCCTATGTCTCTTCCATGTTGACCCAAAAGGGTTTTTCTTTTTCCTTTTCCTTTTCCTTTTCTTTATATCTTTTTCACTTGTCTTGCTTTTTTCCTTTCAGGGATGATGCAAGGCATCGAGACACCCTATGTCTCTTCCATGTTGACCCAAAAGGCTGTCTTTTTCCTTTTCATTTTCTCTTTCTCTCTTGTCCTATGTTTTCCTTTTGGGGATGATGCAAGGCGTCGAGACACTCATGTCTCTTCCATGTTGACCCAAAAGGATTTTCTTTGTTTTCCCTCTCTTTGTGTCATTATTCTAGTTCTATGTGTATTTGGGGGATGATGACAGTTTCAAGCTCTCTAAAAACATTGTAGAAAAGAAAATACTGACCCTAAATCCATAGATCCCTTATGTGTTTGGTATTTTCATTTTGGGGGCAACCCCTCTCTTTTCTTTTTCTCTTGCATGACGCAACTTTACTTAGAAACATATGACTTGGCATAGGGCTTTCCAAATTTTCTTTCATGCTTCTTTCTTGTTAGCATTTTTCATTTTCTACTTTAAATTAATTTCTCACAATGTGGTGTTTAGCAATTTCTTTAAAGTGGGGGCATACATTGGCATTCTTCTTTGGAATTTTCCTTTTTCATGGTTCTTAGTGCAACCTTCTTACTTCATACAATGAGTTTTTTGCTTTGTGGATGACATCAGGTGTAATTTCCTTCAAGAGCATGATCTCTCTTAGCATATTGCATTCCTCTTAGCGCCTTGATGTGATGCACTTCATCCCCTAAGTTGTGAATTCTTTATTATCTGATTGGTCCTCTCTTGGAGACATTAGGTACAATGTTCCCTAAGTTAAAGACCTTTCCTGAACTAAGCAAGACTCCTTTGAACATCCTTTGCTTGTTGCATTTTGCATTTGTTGTTATATGGCCACCTTCCATAAGATAGCTTGCATGCCTGTAGTTCCATCTTGTTTGTTCATGAGCTCCAAGCATATGAAGTTTTTCTTGTCTCATGAAGCTCAAAAAATATTTTTTATGGCGCTTTATTAAAGTTATCAGGAGGTATAACTTTGGTATGGTTCGAGTGGGAAGCCTAATCTGAGGCAT
This sequence comes from Sequoia sempervirens, assembly GCA_007258455.2. NCBI lineage: Eukaryota > Viridiplantae > Streptophyta > Pinopsida > Cupressales > Cupressaceae > Sequoia > Sequoia sempervirens. Next base: position 82,297,267 of record VDFB02168118.1, read on the forward strand.
GACTTTCCCCATAGCCACTTGTGTGTGTGTGAGTGCATACCAGCCATGACTGTATGTTTCCCACCTTTTAAGACTTCTCACCTAGCAGACAACTAGGAGTTTTTTTGCCTTCGAGTGAGATGTGTTTTTCGAACAAATAACCTAGATCTGATCAACATCGGGATGGACAAACAATCGAAGCTTGATCTGATTCTTTTATTTCTTTTCTCTTTTTCATCTTTGGCATTGTATGCTTGTCCTTTTCATTGTTCTTTATATAATTTTCATGTGCATTCCTTTTTGCTTATGTTGGTTTGTCATGGTATCCATATCCTGGGGGCTTGATCACCTCTCTTGATCATTGTCATCTCATCTTGCTAGCATTGGTTCATTGGAACCCCTATTGGTATGTGTTTGTATACTTTAGTGTGATTATGAAGTAGGTTCATCCTCTCACTAAAGTGGGATCTAAATGAAGTGTTGAAAAATGGGTCCCTTGATATTTTTGCACTCATTTGGGTCCTTGTCGATTTTGGCTCAATGTTGTCTTGATTTAGTGTTGTAATGTGGATAACACATTCACATTAGGTCTTGGGAACTTATGAACTAATGGAATTTAATGGTGCCTTGCTAAAGTGTTGTGAAGTGTTGTAACACACTTTCACACCTTTCTAGGGTTTTATTAATTAACTAAGCATAATAAACATAATTTTAATCATAATTAACACTAATTTTTCCTTATTTGGAGTTTTGTAAAGTGTTGTAACACACTTTCACACTTATCTAGGATTGTATTTAATAATTGGGTTTTCTTACGCTTTAATTGGCCCTATTTTGCATCCACAAGCCTCATTTATTGCATCTTTTCAAGGATAATCTTGACACTGGAATCAATAAATAATCATAATTTAGGTGTTCCTAACTTATGTGGCCCAAATTTAATGTTTAGGACTCATTTTCCACCTTCGGCGAATGAGTCTCACTTAGGTCTTTTCGGCCCCGATGCAGGTTTCACACATTTCTAAGCATTTTTAATTTTTGGTCTCATACATTATGTATGATGGGACTCATTCACCACCTTCAGCGATTGAGTCCCATGTGACCAAAATTCAAATTTAATTCAAAATTTTCAATGGGATTTTATTCTCCTAGATCTGATGTCGGCTTGTAGTGTTGTAATTTCAAGAACTCTTGCATAATTAGGTATAAATACAAGGTTATTTCACTTGTATTCACACGTAACAAATTTTACCAGTATTGAAGAGTTCACAAGAGCATTTGACCATTCATAATAGAATTCAAGGCATTTCAAGGGAATATTATCAAGCATTTTAGAGCATTCTTCAAGTGCCAATCATCATGCTAAATATTGCATTCTTCATGTTTTTTTTTCATGCTAACATTTGTGATGTAGGGTTCATGATCAAGCAAGTGTTTCAAGCAAGATCCATCTCCTTCAAGCTAGAGTCAAGAACCACATCCATTGCAACCATTTCAACCATATTTGTAGCACCTTATTGCTAGGGTTTTGTGAGTTGCAACATTATATTTTCTTCATTCATCATTCTCCATTCATATTTTCTTTCATTTCAAGGTTTAATTACCAACAAGGGGTTCGACCAAGGAAAACCCCTATTCACTAACCCCCACAACATTTTTCCCTCTTCTTGTGTGTGATTTGCAAGGCTAGGTTGTAGATTTTCCATCAAGCAAAGTTGGAGAAAAGTGGCCAAATCCCCAAAGTTGTCAAAGTTTCCATCAAACCTTGGAGAAGTTGGGAGAAGGTCTATAGGTGGCAATTTGTAGTTTTGAATTCAGAAACAAGTCAAAAAAATCAAAGTAGGCCGAGAGGCATAGAATACAGTTCAGAACTTCTAGAAAAGCAAAAGTGGAATGATTCACCACTATTGTTGAATGAGTCTCACTGTACATGCCTAACATATTTTTACATATATGGACACCCTTTTGGTTGAAACCTGTTTCGACACATTTTCCTAGAAATATGATTGATTCACCCAACTTGGTGAATGAGTCCCAATCAACACCAATAGTAGATTTTTCAGTGATCTAGACCTCCATTCTGCCTTCTTCAGTCTCCCAAGTACACACTTTCAGTTTCATCGCTTTATATTACATTTTGTTCACTTTTCTAGGTCATTTAGAGTTAGTTTTCATTTAACATTGTGTTTTGCAATTCATTGTCTTTTCTAATTTTACACTTGGTGGTGAACCCCTCATTAGATCTCATTCATCCCCTAGGACAACCCTTTGCAAGATTTCAATCTCCTTTGCATTGAAATCTCGAGGGTTTGTTCTTGAGTGAAGAGTAAAGAAATTGCCTCTCTCCTTTTAGGTCATAAACCCTAGAAGTGAAAGAGAGCCTCCGAATTTTCTTCTTTTCACTATAAACATGGACAATCTATTTAACTTCTTTGAAGTTTGCTAGCCTAACACAAGAATACACAAAATTATAGGCATGAACATCCTAGTATTGGGCTTCTCACATGTATGACACTATGACAAGGAAAACTAAAAGTGTTAGATAGAATAAGGCCCTAGTTTCTAGCTCATCACAAGTATTTACCCTTACATAAGACACAAAAAATTCTAAGGAATAGAAATCCAATATTCTCCACTAAAACACTCAATGAGGCATAACTTCTTTGACTTATAAGATATTAAGATTTTTTCTAAACAATATTAAAGAGACATGGTGGGTCTTATTTTCCTCACAAGAGCCTCCAAAATTACTCATAAACGAAATAATAATACAAGGCTACATTATCTCCTTAATCTAGGTAAGGAAACATAAAAAAATTAGCAGAAGGATGCTTAAAAAAGATGATATTATTTCATCCAATTTTGAGACAAGCTCAAAGAAACAATGGGGAAATCTATCCATTTAAAAAATATAATAAAGATTCATCTCAAAACATGATTATAAGATAACATAAATTTCATTGTAAACATAGCTACATAAGTTAAACTTCTAGGTTGTATCATTCCAACACCCTCATAAGGAGAGGTGTGGGCAAAATACCAAATTATTATAGTAGCCCATTTCCTTAGAAGTATTTTCATTCGAAACATATCTAGGAAAATTTCCACATCACAATTTATATAAAAGTCCTTAATATGCATGAGATGAGTCAAATGTCCATAATATGCATTTTACATGATTTAATAAAAATCAGAAAACTAATGCAAGGAGAGAACCTCCACTTCAATACCAAAACTCCTCTAGGATAAAGCCTTTAATAATTTTGATCTTGAATGGTGGTTTCCATGCTATCCAACCGTGTGGTTTCATTAAGTCCACCCCACCATGTTAGGAGGTAGTGACTTGGGAAAAAATAAAAAAAAATAGCATGGCTCACAAACATTCAAGGTTAGGATCAATAAAGGTGTATCTTGTGCAAACACATAATTTGTATCAACCCAAAAATATTTTGTTGCATTTTTTTTTTCCTAGATGTGGAGGAAATTAATTATGAATTTCACATCATATTTAAATTTCAATTTTACTACCCTCATAAATATGTCACCTTAAACTTATGAAGAACTTCTCACACATCAAGCATTATTTAGGTTTGGAATTCAAGCACTCATAATTATTATTTCCTAATCCATGTGCCCACCCTAAAGAGGAATTACATATAGCAAGTATTTTACATGTTGAGTTTTCAATTGCATGCCATCTTTAATTTGATACCTAGTGCCTTACATTTTTTTCTTTAACATTTGAATTACGATTAGATATGTGTGCACTTATTTTTCTAAGTTGAACACAAGTAAAATATTTATATTTGAGTTTAATTTAGTTGTATGATGATTGTAGGTGAAGTTGATCTCCTACCCTTTCTTTAATATATTTTTGAATACTTTATTGTACCTTATCCAATAGTTTTGTACAAATAGAAATGGGCAAACATTTAAAGATTAGATATTAAATTTAAATTTTTAAGTTTAATAATTGAGAGGTTCGTATATAAATTTACACTGAAAGTAAATAAAGTAAATAATACTATGAATATTTGCATACTCCAACATATGCTATTTCCATTTCATATTCTTTTGTAGTAATTGTTTTTATATTTTTGTATGAACTGTTTGTAATGTGTTATGAATAATTTATTCAATATTTTTAAAGGGGATATACATTTTAAATATTCCTAATGTTATAAGAAAAATGGTTAATAATATATAAATAGAAATAATATTGTCTCAAAAATATTTTTTCTCAGATTACTTAAATTGTATGCTTGTTGTTCACTTCCTTTTTTGAAAAATGTTAATTTACATGTTCTAAACATATGTGAGTTTACTAACGGGCTAGCATAGATTTTAATATAGAGAAAATTATGGAATGTCAACTCAAAAGTAAGTAGCCTATAAAATAGTTTTCACCATTTTAATGTTAGTAGTTTTATCCATTTATTGAGATGACATGATCAATTTAATTATAATTTTAAAACATTTTTTAAAATTAGAAATTATGTGTTTAATTTATACAATAAGGGAAATGGCACCATTCATTCACTCTCCAACATTGACTGCATCACTATCATATATCTCAAAACTCATTTTTGCAGTTATGTATCAATTCATGAAAATGTGATCATGGTTTATTCTGTACCTGTCTTTTATATCAGCATATTTATAGCACTCTATTGCTTTAATATTATAATATCATTACAGATTTAACTAATGATGACCAATATGAATAGTTGAAATCAAAGAGTTTTATAAAATTATTTAAATTAACAAAAAAACCACACAATGTATGAGTACAAGTTTTCAAGCACAATCTTTTTTACTTTTGATAAATCTGAAAGATACATATATCTTTACAGCACAAGGACTCCAGAAAGCTAACTCCTAGAAAAAATTCACCTATGTATGTAACATTATAATATAACATACCATCCCCCATCCCACGCATTGGACAAAATGAACTGCCGGAAAGACTTAACGGATGGAGATGGAGGGACGGCAAGGAAGCAAGTTGACGGATAGGTAAAATTAAAAACAAGGGCAATTTGAAATTTGAAAATGGAGCGGGAATTTCAATTTGAAAAATGAATGATTACATAATTTGGTGAGCGGGAATTGTTTCTGTTTACCATTTTTCAGGTCCATCCATTGCGGAGAGATCCAATGCTGAAAATATCAAAATGGTTGTTGGGTGGTGGATTTTTCAGGTCCAACAGCAAGATCAGTCTAGAAATTGCTGGAAAGTGACAGGATTTCACCGAATTCCTTATTCAAGTTTCTTTATTTCTCTTCGATAGCAACTTGCCAGGTATTTATTTTTTCAGTGATCAATAATCCTTTGAATTTAGATTTCTGTGCCTCTTAGACGTCAAGAAGCTTAGACTTTACCTTTGGCTATGAGTTCCCTTTCTTATCAGATCTCCTTTGTTTTTAGTTTATTTATGCTTTCAAAATAACTGAGTTAGGGGCTCTAGCTCTTGGATCGGCACTTGAGGGCTTCATGAAATATTCTTGCGAGGAGCCACAGTTTTAATTCATGTTAAAAATAACGGTGAGTAGTTTTATGTTTTGCTTGCTATTCGGTGACAGGGGGTCGGTTCTGGGTGGAGGGCAAGATTTTGAAGCTTCTCTCTTCCTCGTTGTCAAGGTGGGTGGCAGTTACACGGATGGGGGGATTTTTGATTGCCTGCGTGTGTCGTTCCGCTGGCCACAAGCAAAACCTGTAGACCGAGTAGTATGATTTGATCATGGCGCAGAGTCTTTGGTTCGCAATGATCTCTTTACTTGAAAGAGAGATATCGCAACATTTTGTAGGGTGAAGAGTGGAGCAAGAGAAATCCAAGAAGAAGGCGTAGCCTAAGCCAGGAAAAGAGCAGAAAGAAGAATAGGTAGGAGAGAACGAAGGGCAGGAAGAAGATGTCCAACTGCTGCGTGGGGAAAAAGGGTGTGAACCGCGCTCGAGGAGAAAGCATAGGCTCGACCATGTTTGCTTCCTATCTGGCGTTGTTTTCTTTGAAACATTTTTGACTCTGTTCTCCCATAGCTGGCGATGAAAACTTAGAATAGTCTTCTTGTTTTTATGAATAAGGACTGAATTTTATGTTTTGCTGTCTCTATACTCCAAGAATCGAGTTTTGTCTTTTGAAAGCTTCATTTTAAACTATATATAAATTCATGGATACTTGTTTCCATTAAATTCTATGGGATTTTGTCTATTGGATGCCGCATATTAAATACTGGTTAAATTTCATTGATGCCTGTTTCTTTTTAATTCAGTGGCTAGAAACAGCTTGTCCTGTTATTGTCGCCTTGTCTGTGTATTGGCTCATTGTGCAACTTAATACTATTATGAACTGCACCCGTGGCAGATTTTTTGAATTCAAGTAACGTTTGGTCATCAATTACTACTTTAAAATAGTATTTTTTAACCTTTTGTTCTTAGAAGATTATGTTTAATATATTGTTGAGTGGAATCCTCTCATGTATCACGTTTACTTTGCATTTTAAATTGAAATAACAATGCTAAATTGTAATCTAAAAAGTTAATGCTATATCTGTAAAGTGCTGCGAATGATTTTCAATAGGGAATGTGCTTATGCTTCATAGTTTTCCATCTTTCAGACTTTTCCTTTGTGCGCTTCACATTGGATTATCCTTGCATTTCGTAATAGTTCTAGTTGCTTGAAAAAACCATAAAATTGAACAGGGGAGTAGTGGAACAGTGATCCCATGGAAGTCCAAGAGGAAGCAGTTTTGAGTGGAGGTGCACCAAATGTTTTAGACGCTTTCACTATAAATGGACAGCCGGGAGATGCCAGGCTTTGAATATGAAGTATGTTGTAGTTTCAAGTCTCATTGATATTCTTTGGATATCTGTTGCCTTTGAGTATTGTTTCTTTATTTTCCTATAATAAATATTTTGTTTAGTATTATCTTCGCAGAAGTGGGTTTTCATTTTTTCACATATATTTAACAAGTTTCACATTTTTTTCAACCATATATCTCAACTTGTAATGTTTGGTGTATATTTAACAAGTTTCACATTTTTTTCAACCATATATCTCAACTTGTAATGTTTGGTGTATATATTCTCTATGTACAAGTTCTATCAAGACCACTTTGTAGATATATGTGGACTTGAGTATTCTTTCTTTCTTTCTATATATGAAAGCTTATCCTCGTATTTATCTTGTGAGAAATAGGTTTCCATTTTCTTATAGAGATTTAACATGTCGTACCTTCTTTCTACAATAATATGTTTTTTGACTTTTTCATTTCTCAAGCTTTGTAGGTTATGACAAGGCAAGGAAAATCTTGTGGTGTTTGTTGTTTATAAAGGAAGCATACTTCACACTTGAAAGCATTTACAATATAAAGGAAGCCTTGCCCAAGATTTGGGAAGAAAACAAGAGCTCTGAAAATGTTGAACTCATTGAAATTACTGTAAATGCATAAAATATCTCATTATGTAGAATCAATCACTGTCATTTAGGGTTTTTTTCCCTATTAGAGGAATATCTTCCTCATTTCTATGATGTTGAATTGTATAAAATCTTCGGGGATGACAACCCTTCTATGTAGCATCTTTTTACATCTAATTTATGTAGAATTGATGTTATCAATAGATAAACTTTTCATGTATGAAATTTTATCCTCTTAAAGAATAGATCAAATGTCTTTTGCCCTTTCTACTTTATGTTCTCCCTAAAGCATCTTACTACATTGTGGCCAAATGTTTTGTTCTTTAACAAAATAGAATTACTTAAAAGTTTTGATATGGCTTGCTATGTGCTTGCTAACATAAGATAGTTCATAGTGCTATTACAAAAAATAAAGTATGCATTTGAAATTGCTACTACTAAATGGCAACAAGTAAAAGAGAAAATAAGTACCACATAAAAAGTAACAAGTAAACAAGGGTATGCCAAAATAAAAGTTCATAACATAAAGAAGAAAATGCATTGGTGATAATGGACAAATATGACTTAGAGCATAGAAATGTTTATGGTGGGTAATGTTTTTGATAAAGGGTAAAATGGGTTTTACAGGGACCCGAAACCACAAAGTTTACAACAGAAAAGAAAGGACAGAAAAGTCCAACAGATACAACTGGCTGCACAAAAGGTAAAAACTAGAACAAGCAGCAGCCATCCGCAAAAGACTAGGAAGGTCAAACAAAATAAGTCAGTGAAAAAGCCAACAAAAAAACTTTCCATGATTAACCCAGAGTCTTCAGGACAAACTTTGTATCAACCTCCAAGTTCTGCATATCTTGAACACCCTTCTTAAAGGCTTGAATCATTTGCGGAGTGGGGGGAGCCTTCCTCTTCAAATTAGCCCTAGTTCTCTTAGAAATGCCAGCATCCTCCTCCTGGTTTCTTTCATTGGTTTCCTCCAGATCAACCACCAAAGACCCCTGTTGAGCTTTGTCCAATTTCTTAGTCATGGCATTGATGATGATGGCGTTGTGTCTGGCCATACGATTGTTTTGCTCGGCAATAATTTTGATAGTATTTTTCATTTTCTCCACCTCAATTTCAACATTTCTGTTTTTGCCAGCTTGGTACTAGGTATCTTTGCTGAGACCGTATTCTCTTCGTTCCACCTCTTTCTTATCAAGTGTCGCAACCTTAGCTCCCAAATCTTCCAGTTTACTTTGAAGGGCCCAATTTTTTATGTTTGGCTCGTTAATTTCATGAAAAGTCCATTTCGAAAGTTTGAAATGGATATCAGCATTATTTCTAGCTAAATCCAAAACATCCACAGTGGGATCCCTATCAATGTTGAAACAAGTATTAGCAGGGTCAAGAGTAACAGGGGAGCCAATTCTAACATTTCTATCCAAAGACGGGTCAGCAGAAGGCTCAGTATTGTTAGCACCAGATGCCTCAAAGTCAGGAGAATCTTTAGAGTATGAGACAAGGTTTTTAGCCGGAGGATTTTTATCAACACATCTGGTTTTAAGGGAAGGGCTTCACAGCTCAGGCACAACACGAGCTTTCATAGTAAGGGGGTTAGGGTTTTTCTTACCAGTTTGGACAGCGGGCGGGCTAAGGACCATTCTGGATGGACTTAAATTGGGAAAAACTCCGAGCAGCTGGGTTCAGTATCATCTTCCTTAGAATCAGGGGAAGCTTCCAGATTAGCAGGGATGAGCATTTTTTGGTAATGTTCAACAATTAATCTAATTAGGCCAGTATGCAAAATAGGGAATCTTCTAGGTTTTTCTTGTGGTCATCCAAACTTTTTCTCAAAGAACAGAGAAGATAGTAGGGGAAAGAAACCCTGACCTTGTAGCAGAAATGGTTGAGCAGGGCAAAGTGATACTCGTAGACCCTGGTGAAACGACCATCCACAGTTATGTACTCCATGATAACACGAAGAACCTTTCTCCATAGGGCTTTTATGGTGTCGGCTTCAAAGTAGTTGTTAGCAATTTTCACCAATTTCAGTCTTTCTTTCTCTTTTTTTGAAAATCTGATGACGGCTTCATCAGAAAAAACCCTATCCCTGAAAAACTTTTTCCCATCAGTAGACATTCCCATCACTTCAGCTATAAGGTTTTCGTTGAGCTCAACTTTCCTACCAAAAAGGGTAAGATCCCCTTTATCCCAATTTTTCTCAAAAAGATCCGTAGCCACCTGATTGGAACCATGGAGTTTTTCTAGGAAAGGAAGTAACCCCCCAATTTTAACTTTATTCCAAGCCTTAGCATTTCTTGTGTGCATCTCATAGCTGCCCGGCTCAATTCTTTTCCTATCTCCACCCATCTTGGCAAGCACAATGGAGCAGATAGAGACAAAATCTTTACTAGAACTGGTCCCGCCAAATCTAAGAACCCACAAAGCCTTCTAGGCCACCTTGCAGACTAAGCAACTAAGCTCGGTCCCATACAATCTAATGATTGTGATGTGATAACTCCATCCTGTCCTCATTAAAGAGATGACATGCCTCTTGCCCATGTGATTCATCATAACTCAATAAATCTTGGACATTAACACTTAGATCACTAAAATTTAGCCAAGTGCTCTGATCATTACTCCTAACCCCTTCATTAGCAAAAAAATCCGCTATAGCATTGGCTTCTCTATAGGCATGTGAAATCTTTATATTGTCAAACTTAGCAAGAGTCGAGATGGCATCATCAATCCATGACTTTATTGTCCACGAGGGGGGGGGACTTGCCAAGAAGACAATCAATAATATTTTTGGAATCACCTTCAAGCCAAAGGTTTTTAAAATTAAGACTTTGGGCTAAATTTATAATATGAAAAGCACCAGCAGCCTCGGCCAGGTGATTGGTTTGGGAACCTAGAGGAGTGGCCGTCGCACCTAGAAAGTTGCCAAAGGAGTCCCTTATGACTCTGCCACAACCTGCTGCCCCCGGATTACCTTTAGCCGCTCCATCGAAGTTAGCTTTGACCCATTCATTAGGCGGAAAAGACCAACGGACACCCTCTCTATCCTTCTTAGCTTTTTTAGGGGCGCGAGGAAAATCAAGACTTATATTCCATTCCTTGGCAACTATAAGATCATAGGACGAATGAGCCGCTTTCTCGGAATTGCTAACCTTCTGGGAGATAGCATTGACATTTTCTTTCAAAAATCTGATTATTTTATCAAAAACAATGTCCACTGGAGCTTCTTAATCTCTGTAAATTCTGTTGTTACGTTCTTTCCAAAGACCCCAAGAAACATGAGGGAAAGAGAAATCCCATAAAAATCGGAGAACAAAATTGTGAGTTAGAGCTTTCCATTGAAGGAAGAAGTCTTCAATAGATGAGGGAAAAACCCAAGAAAGTTGCTAATAACTGATTATTTTTTCCCAGATTGAGACAACAAAAGGACAATGAAGGAACATATGACCCACTGACTCTGCCTCGATCTTACAAAGAAAACATCTATTAGGTATTTGAAAGCTGTGTTTGCAAAGGTTATCAATTTTGAGCACCTTATTTTGGAGAAGGATCCAGAAAAAAATGTTGATTTTAGGGACCAAATGTTTGAACCAAGCCTTCGACTAGAAGGGAGGAGAACCCTGGGGAGAAGTAATCCTAGCAAAGGAAGATGAAACATAATAGTTTCCTGAGGGTTCATCAGTCCAGACAAGACGATCTTCCAACTGATCAAAGTTACAGTGGGTAATGTTATTGTCCTATATCAACATCCAAATAAAGATGAAACCATGGGTGGAAAAAAAAGATTGTTTCAATCAAATGCACTAGTATCCAAAGTATTCCAACAGGGAACAAAAAGATGATAGTGTGTTTTCCAACAAGGAAATAACTAATTAGAAATAACTAACAGGGGACAGTGTGTTTTCCAACATTATTTGTAGTGTTGGAAAACACACTGTCCCTTGTGGAAATAATTGACAAGGGACGGTGTGTTTTCCAACATTATTTGCAGTGTTGGAAAACAAACTGTCCCCTGTTAGTTATTTCCAATCACCTATTTCTCTATTGGAAAACACACTGTCATTTTTTTGTTCCCTGTTGGAAAACACACTATCCCCTATTACTTATTTCCAATGTTGGAAAACACACCGTCCCCTATTGTCAGAGACAGTGTGTTGTCCAACAGGGAACAAAAAATGACAGTGTGTTTTCCAATAGGGAAATAACTAATTAGAAATAACTAGCAGGGGATAGTGTGTTTTCCAACATTATTTGTAGTGTTGGAAAACACACTGTCCCTTGTGGAAATAATTGACAAGGGATAATGTGTTTTCCAACACTACAAATAATGTTGGAAAACACATTGTCCCTTGTTAGTTATTTCCCTATTGGAAAACACTGTCATTTTTTTGTTCCCTATTGGAAAACACATAGTGTCATTTTTTTGTTCCTTGTTGGAAAACACACTGTCCATTGTTAGCTATTTCCAATGTTGGAAAACACACTGTCCCCTATTAGTTATTTCTAGACATATTACATTCTAAGGATGTCCCCTGTCCACTTTTCCTACACAGGGGATAGTCTGTTTTCCAACACTGCAAACAATGTGAGCATTTTTTTGTTCAAATCATATTTTCCAATGTTGGAAAACACATTGTCCCCTGTTAGTTATTTCTAGACATCTTACATTCTATTGATGTACCCTGTCCACTTTTCCTACATAGGGGATAGTGTGTTTTCCAACACTACAAACAATGTGAGCATTTTTCCTACACATGGGACAGTGTGTTTTGCAACACTGCAAATTCATAAGGAAATAATTGACAAGGGACAATGTGTTTTCCAACACTGCAAATAATGTGAGCATTTTTTGTTCCCTATTGGAAAACACACTATCCCCTGTTAGTTATTTCCAATGTTGTTCTAAAATTTGAAGGTGGACTTCATTACATAACTGACAAGGGATAGTGTGTTTTCCAACTTGCTGCAAATTCATAAGGAAATAATTGACAAGGGATAGTATGTTTTCTAACACTACAAATAATGTCAGCACTTTTTTGTTCCAATCATATCAAGAAAGTGAAAAACACACTGTCCCTTGTCAAGGGATAGCTGGAAATGTCATTTTTACTATAACCAAAGAGTTGTTCTAAAATTTGAAGATGGACTTCATTACATAACTGACAAGGGACGGTGTGTTTTCCAACACTGCAAATTCATAAGGAAATTATTGACAAGGGACAGTGTGTTTTCCAAAACTACAAATAATGTGAGCATTTTTTGTTCCGATCAAATGAAGAAAGTGAAATTCCAGTTTTACTGTACCAAATAGTTGTAGATGGAGAGTGAGAGACATAGACACCTAAGAGGGAGAAAGAGAAAGACCTGAGAGGGAGATGGAGAGTGAGAGAGAGAGACCTAAGACGAAGAAGGAGAGTGAGAGACATAGAGACCTGAGAGGGAGATGGAAAGTGAGAGAGAGAGACTTGAGAGGGAGATAGGAAGTGGTAGGGTGGGGGAGATAGGAGGGAGAGAAAGATGGAAGGAGAGATTGTGGCTTATGTAGTAAGAGATTGTTGTATTTGGCATCTAGTATAACATTGTCTTCATTCTTAGATGCATATTAGCCTAAAATAAGGGAGACATGGAGAGGTAGGTAGATAGAGGTAAGGTTGAAGGAATAGAGGGAGAGGTAGGTAGAGAGAGTGAGGAAAAGATGCAACACAAAGTTTTCCTCATCTCCATTGCTCTTACGTGTTAACACCCCCTACTATTCATTGTCATGATCTTCTAACATTTTTTCATATCTTTTACTAGAATCTTTAGATCAGTTGCTCCGTCATCAACTCTTAGGATAGAAACATCCCTTTCTTGGATAGAGTTTTCAATGTCTTGAATATTTTTATGTAGCTTTGTAACCACTTTTTTCCAGCTTTGAGAGTGTCTTTATGATTAGAGAATGTAGATGTTTCTTTGAACAAGTTCTTTACAAGACTTGTCTACCCTTTTAGATAATCCTTTCATGTCTCCACCCAACTGATTCTCTTTTTTTGCACTTAGATCTAATTTTCCTTTTACTTGTTATTTATTTCAAATTGTACTTGTTCCATGGAATTCTTAAGTAAAAGAATCTTTGAGTTCATTTGTTCAACTCCACTTATAGCATCATCTCTCACATTCTTTACATGCACAAATTCATATGCAATACAAAACCTCTTGACTTTATCCACTTCTACATTGCCATTTTCCCATTGCACATACTGCATATGCACCTTCCTCAACTTCTCAAGAGTGGGAAGAATCTCTTCAGTCAATACACTATCTATCTCATTCACTTTGGTCTACTTCTTTAGATTCCTTTTCCATTTCAACGTCTCAAGAGAATGTAGAATCTCTTAAGTCAATACATTATGTTTTATCATTCTTCCAAACCATTTTTCACCATCCCCCTCCATTATACTAGCTCAAAAACATTATCCCTATTCCTACCCAAAAACATTATCCCTATCCCTCCTTGAATCTATAAATCCAATTTGGGTGCCCATGTCCCATAATCCACCATCACATATCCCCCTCCTACTAAGTCTGTTTTGGGTCCTTCAATCCCTCCCACCCTACCACCCCTTATCTCCCTCCTTCCCTCTCTCCCTCAGACACACCATTATCTCTCTTCCTACACCTCTCTCTTTCCCTCTCTCTCCCTCCCTCCCTATCTCTATCTCCACTCACCATCTCCCTCTCTACCTACATTTCTGTTAATCCATCCCATCCCACCTCTCTTTCTACCTACATCTCCCTCCTTCCCAACCTCCCCCCTCTATCTACTTCTCTCTCCCCTTCCCTCTCTACTTTCCCAATCTTTATCTACTTCTCTTTTCTACAATTGTTTATGATGAATTTATAGCACTTATATTTATTCTTGTATATATTTCTCAAGATACTTCTCCTTTGTACTAGATCTTTATCAATACCATCATTTTAAAAAAAAATTCTAGTTTCTCTATCACTTTCTCCTTTAATAATTCATAGCTTCTACAAGACATTTGAATATTTCAAACTCTCATCCACATGCCTTATAAACACATTTGAGGAAAATTATGTATGATTAATTACGATGATTGCATCAATTACATGGTAAAAAAGAGCCTTCTTCAATTGTTTAATTAATCAATTATATTGTAAATATGGATAACATTAATAATTTATATTTGCATCAGTTCATTATTCAATTTATTCAATTAATCATTTATAATGAAAATATTGATCTAACATTGGTAAAAAAAAATGTATTACCTAAAAATCCAAGCATACACCATTATATGTCCATAAAAGTATAACATATATACAAGAAAGTTGTAAAAGTTTAACTCCATGGAACTCTTAAGTTCAAGAATCTTTGGCTTCATTTGTTCAACTCCACTTATATAATCATCTCTCACTTGCACAAATTCATACACAATACCATAAAACCTCTTCAATTTATCCACTTTTGCATTGCCATTTTCCCATTGAATATACTGCATACACACCTTCCTCAACTTCTCAAGAATGAATCATCTCATCTTATCTTTAATCTACATTATTTCATTTTTGGTCTACTTATTTTTTTGTTTCTTTTTCATTTTATACCTAGTTCTATATTTCCATTATATTTCCATTCTCCCATTGCACATTCTCACACTCTTGAGTCAATAGATTATGTATTATCATTCTTCCAAACTATTTGTCACCACCCCCTCCACTATTATCCATATCCCTCCTCCATGTCTACCATCCCTCCCACCCTACCACTCCCTCCTTCCCTTTCCCTCCCTCCCTCCATCCCTCCCACTCCACATCTCCCTCACTCTACCTACCCCTCTCTCTCTACCTATCCTCGCCCCTCTCTCTCTCACACATACCACCTGTCTCTACCTCTCCCAGTCCACCTGTATCCCTCTCTCTACCTACCTCTCCCTATTTTTTTCACCTTACCTCTCTGAACTACCCCTCCATATCTCACTCCTTCCCTCTCTCTTTCTCTCCTTCCCACATAACCTCTCTCCACCTTCCTCTCCCCCCCTCCCTGCTTCCCTCTCACTCTCTTTATATCTACATGTCCCACCTTACTTCTCCCTCTCTCTCCCTCACACAACCTCTCTCTTCCTACCCCTCCAATTATCCCTACCTCCCTCCCTCCCTTCTTCCCTCTCACTCTCTCTATGCATACCCATCCCACCATATCTCTATATGTACCTCCATTCCTCCCACCTTACCACTAAATATATCCCTCATTTCCCCTCTCTCTCTCCCTCAGACACACAACCTCTCCCCACATAGCCCTCCATCTATCCATAACTCTCTCTATACCTACCTCACCTACCCTACATCTCTCTATCTTAAGAGTACATGCCCATTGCAAAAAGTGCACATGATCCTTCCTCAACTTCTCAAGAGCAAGAATAATCTCATAACATGTTATTTACAAGACTTTTAGTCTAACTTTTCATATAAGACTTTCATGTCTCCACCCAACTGATTATCATTTTCTGCACTTAGATCCTATTTTTATTTTTCCTTATCATTTATTTCCAATTGTATTTGTTCCATGGAATTATTAATTTTAAGAATATTTGAGTTCATTTGTTCAACTCCACTTATAGCATCATCTCTAACTTTATTTTCTTGCACAAATTCATATGCACTACAAAACCTCTTGAGTTTATCCACCTTTGCATTTCCATTTACCCATTGCACATACTTCACACACACCTTCCTCAACTTATTAAGAGAGGGAAGAATATCTTCAATCAATACACTATCTATCTCATTCACTTCGACCTACTTCTTTTCAAGTATTTTTAGAGTAGATTAATTTTTCATTTCATTTATTATAGTACCTGTTGTCTCCAATTCTGCATTTCAATTTTCCCATAGAAACTAGTGCACATGCTCCTTCATCAAATTCTCAAGCGTAGGAAGGATCTCTTTAGTCAATACATTATCTATCTCATTCATGACCATCCACAATGGAGTTAGATGCTCATGAACAAAAAATTGACAAGGCACATGTGAAATTTTTTAGAGCATAAAGTGTATATACCAATAAGTTCAATAAATTCTTACATTCTAATAATATAAATATAGAGAGTGACACAAAATTCTTACATTCTAATTAAGAGGGAACAAATGATTTTAATATCTAGCCTCATACACCCTCTTTAGAAATAATTATTATTCTTGATTACCATTAAGGTATGGTACTTAAATTATTATTCTATTTTTTGTCATGTATTAAGGCCTCAAGGATCACCCTCATAAGGTTTTTAGAGTCTAAATAAGAAATGGATTCACCCTAATCCTATGCAATGGAAACAAGTATTTGTATCCTTGCTGATGTGTTAGTAAATCTATTTGATATATATTACTACCTTTATCTCACTTTGAGTAATGGTCCTAGAGGAGAGGGCATGAAATTTTGAGATCCAATAGGATGTTTGTGCTTGATATTATGTGTGAGAGTAGCTTGGCGTCCCAAATCACAAATGAGTGTGTCTTTATTAACTAATACCAAAACTAACCATATCTCATAGTAAAGAAACATTTGTTTGGTGTAATGATCCTCGAGCCCTATGGTGTATTTATATAGTCAATATGGTAGGTAGGGGCAAGAAAATTTGTATGTTAGCTTGTTGTTGATGGCATCCTTGTATCCACTAGTATCATATCAAAAGCATTAAAATGCATATAGATCATCATAGTTTGACTCTACATTAATGCAACTCGATTCCTCAAATCTAGCCATTGGTTGTTATGATACTTCATCCAATAGTTGATGTAATATCTTGGTGTCTTTATGTATTTTTTCTATCTCTAACAATGTTAAAGTTCTTTAATTGATGGTTTCATATCAAGAATCTTTTCATTTCATTTTCTACATACAAATGCTTGTTGCATATTATGTTATAATTCAAAATAATTTCTTGCACTATCCATCACTCCTTCCAATCCAAAATTATAAGAAAATCATAATCCATGCAATCTACAAGAAATCATAATCCATCCAACAGGGGAAATAACTAACAGGGGACAGTGTGTTTTCCAACATTGGAAAAAACTAATAGGGGACAGTGTATTTTCCAATAGTGGAAATAACTAACAAGGGACAGTGTGTTTTCCAAAAGGGATAGTGTGTTTTCCAATATTGGAAAAAACTAATAGGGGACAATGTCTTTTCCAACAGGGAACAAAAAAATGCTCACATTAATGGCAGTGTTGGAAAACACACTGTCCCTTGTCAATTATTTCCTACACAGGGGATAGTGTGTTTTCCAACACTACAAATTCATAAGGAAATAATTGACAAGGGATAGTGTGTTTTCCAACACTGTAAATAATGTGAGCATTTTTTTGTTCCTTGTTGGAAAACACACTATCCCCTATTGGAAAACACATTGTCCCCTATTAGTTATTTCCAATGTTGTTCTAAAATTTGAAGGTGAACTTCATTAAATAACTGACAAGGGATAGTGTGTTTTCCAACACTGCAAATAATGTGACAATTTTTTTGTTCCCTGTTGGAAAACACACTGTCCCCTGTTGGAAAACACACTTTTCCTACACAGGGGATAATGTGTTTTCCAACATGGATAGCCCATCAACCATAATACATATTTACTCATGTTGGTGATTTTTTGTAGGTATTATGTTCAAGAAATCCATGCTAATGGATTCTTATGGTTGTGTTAGAATTTCAAGAGTGGTGTAGATTATGAGCTTCCTATTTTTAGGGATGGTGATTTGATAAACTATTTTTCCAAGACCTAGATTTGAAAGTAGTTATGACTAGATCATAATAGAGGGAGGGAGAGAGGGAGGGAAAGAGAGAGAGGAAAGGAGGTAGATAGGAAGTGGTAGGATGGGAGGGATAGGAGGGAGAGAAAGATGGAAGGAGAGAGATAGGGATAGGTATAGAGAGTGGTAGGGTGGGAGGGATAGAGGGAGGAGAGATAGGGAGTGGTAGCATGGGAGGGATAGGTATAGAGAGAGTTAGGGAGGGAAGTGGTAGGAGGTTGTGTGTGTGTATGAGGGAGAGAGAGGGGGAATGGTGGAGATAAGAAGTGGTAGGGTGGGAGGGATAAAGGGAGGGAGAGAAAGAGGGAAGGAGGGAGATATGAATTGGTAGGGTGGGAGGGATATAAGGACCCAAAATGGACTTAGTAGGAGGGAGAGATGTGATGGTGTATTGTGCGAAATATGCACCCAAAATGGATTTCAAGAGACCAATATTTTATAGAAAATAATTAGTAGGGATTTCATAGGGTATCCTTCATAGTACGCACTTCACAATGTAGGGTAATTTTTAATATTCTAAAATGATGAATTCACAAGATAGTGGTAATTTTTAATTTTACGCATCATCCTCAACATATAAAAATATAAACTAAAAACATAGAAAGGAGAGAAAGAGGCAAGGAGGGAGATAGGGAGTGGTAGGGTGAGAGGGATAGGTACAAAGAGAGTTAGGGAGGGATGAAGGGAGGGGTAGGTGGAGAGAGGTTGTATGTGTCTATGAGGGAGAGAGGGAGGGAGAGAGAGGGGGAAGGAGGTAGATAGGTCGTGGTAGTGTGGGAGGGATAGAGGGAGGGAGAGAAGGAGGGATATAGGGAGTGGTAGGTTGGGAGGGATAGGTATATAAATAGTTAGGGAGGGAGGGGTAGGTGGAGAGAGGTTGTGTGTGTGTGTGTGTGGGAGAGAGGGAGATAAAGAGGATAGGATGGAGATAGGGAGTGGTAGGGTGGAGGGATAGAGGGATGGAGAGGAGGGAAGGAGAGAGATAGGGAGTGGTGACAAATTTGGTTGTATATGATAAGGAAAAGGAAAAATTAGATAAAGGGAGAGAGAGGAAATAAGGGAGACATTGAGAGGTAGGTAGAGAGAGGTAAGGTTGAAGGAATAGAGGGAGAGGTAGGTAGAGAGAGTGAGGAACATATGCAACAATTTTTTTTCCTTGTCTCCATTGCTCTTACCTGTTAACACCCCCTACTATTCATTTTCATGATCTTCTAACTTTTTTTTTTTCATATCTTTTGCTTGAATCTTTAGATCAACTACTCCCTCATCAATCCTTAGGATAGAGACATTCCTTTCTTGGATAGAGTTTTCAATGTCCTGAATACTTTTATGTAGCTTTGTAGCCACCTCTTTCTCAGCTTTGAGAGTGTATTTACAATTAGAGAATGTAGATGTTTCTTTTATCAAGTTATTTATAAGACTTGTCTACCTTTTTAGATAAGACTTTCATGTCTCCACCCAATTGATTCTCTTTTTTTGCACTTAGATCCAATTTTTCCTTTTTCTTGTCATTTGTTTCAAATTGAATTTGTTCCATGGAATTATTAAGTTCAAGAATCTTTGAGTTCATTTGTTCAGCTTGACTTATAGCATCATCTCTCACATTCTTTACTTTCACAAATTCATATGCAAAGCAAAACCTCTTGACTTTATCCACTTCTACATTGCCATTTTCCCATTGCACATATTGCACATGCACCTTCCTCAACTTCTCTAAAATTATTTCTTATAGGAAGTGGTAGGGTGGGAGACTATGTATAGAGAGAGTGAGAGAGGGAAGGATGGATGGGGGGATAATGGGAGGGATAGGTGGAGAGAGGTTGTGTGTGTAAATGGGAGTGAGAGAGAGGGGGGGGTTGTGTGGGAAGGAGGGAGATATGAAGAGGTAGGTAGAGAGAGGTCAGGTAAAAATAATAGAGGTAGGTAGAGATAGGGATCTATGTAGGGTGGGAGAGGTAGAGAGAGGTGGTGTGTGAGAGAGACAGAGGAGGGGAGGGAGAGGTAGAGATAGAGGGGTAGGTAGAGTGAGGGAGATGTGGGGTGGGAGGGATGGAGGGAGGGAGAGAGAGAGAGGGAAAGAGGGAGTGAAAGATAAAGGGAGGGGTAGGTGGAAAGAGAGGGGAGAAAGAGGGAGAAAGGCAAGAGAGAAAGGTTAGGAGGGATGGTAAGAGATGAGATATACAAAGAAGTATAGAGGTATGGGGGGAGGGAGAGGTCTAGAGAGGTGGCATGGGAGGGATAAAGGGAGAGAGAGGAAATGAGAGAGATATGGGGAGGTAGGTAAAGAGAGGTAAGGATGAAGGAATAGAGGGAGATGTAGGTAGAGAGAGTGAGGGGAATAACATGCACTAGAACCTTGTACCTAGGTTCCAATTACCTCCCTCTTTCTCTCCCTCCCTCTATCCCACTTACTATCCCATGTTAGTAGGTAGAGAGAGTGAGGGAGAGAAAGAGGGAGGTAATTGGGATACTGGTTGGTGATCTTGGAGCGGGGAATAACATGCACTAGAACCTTGTATCTAGCCTTTCGTTTTTAGGGGAGGTGAGAATTTCATGAAAGAATTGGTTGTATTAATGACATATGATTCTATATGAAAATCCTGTCCATTTTTATCCTTTACAAATTATTTATTAAGAGTTAAAAAAGAAGATTTCAATAAAGTTTGGAAGAACTTATTTCTCTAAATTAATGTGTAAGTATAGGACCCTATCTACAATAAAATGGGTGTAATACTTTTCACAAAAAAATGTACACACTAATCCAAGATTTCTTTAAAATATCTAGAAAAGATGTTAATTGAGTACTTTTTCAACCTACTATGCTAAGGTACATCCACTTTATCTCTAGATATCATCAAACAAGTGAAGCTTTCCTTTTATTCCATTAGATCAAAATAATATGGTTGAATAGGTATGAGAATCATTTCCATCCAAATTAAAGCTTTTGGATTCAAGATTATTTCGCTAATGAGATGGGAGATATGTAATGATTAGGATGGAAAGATGCATGGATAATGAAAGGACTATGACAGATGAAAGATGCTTAAATTAATAAATTTATATTAGCCTAAAATGAACCTAATGGATTAATGTAATGGTGATGGATGTTAGGTTTAGGGGTTACGGTTTAGGGTTTAAGCTTTAACCTAATGGATTAAAGCAATGATGATGACGAATAAATCCAAAGAGAGAAATAAAGATGATGTTGAAAGGCCTTATAATGAAGAAATTTAAGAAAGAGGAAGTAGTAGTTCATAATGAAATAAAAGAATAGATGAATATTATATAGATGGAGGATGATACAGTAGCTAAGGGGATGACTTAAGGGGTCCTAAGAGGATGACTTAAGGGGAGTTAAGATAATTACTTTAGGGGATGCAAGAGGATGGATTTAGGGTAGCTAACATAATGACTTAAGGGGTCCTAAGAGGATGTATTAAGGGGAGTTAAGAGAGTGACTTAAGGGGATGCAAGAGGATGAATTTAGGGTAGCTAATACAATGGATTAAGGGATCCTAAGAGGATGGATTAAGGGGAGATACAAGATCCTTCAATCAAATTATGTGTCAGATGAGAAAATTAGTTCTATAAATAGGAGACTACTTAAAAGGGTACATAATTTCATATAAGGGGTATAGAATATTTGGATTGTAAACTATATGGGTCTTTGTATGCATTAAATTAGTCACCATGTATGTTTTATCAAAAAATTGATCCATATGCATTAGAAATGACTTTTCCAAGGAATCGAGATGAGTTAATCATAGTTTTACATATTGATGATATCTTAATCATTAGGAATAATTAAGTGCTTATTAGAGAACTCAAGGTTTAGTTGGATTATTGGTTTGAGATGAAAGATGTAGGTGCTATAAGATTCATCTTTGGTATATAAATACATAGAAATATAAATAATAAGAAATTATGGTTAAACTAGAGGAAGTATATTGAGACTATGGTTAGTCACTCCTCAACTCAATTTGATTAGTTTTATGTATCCCCAAAATACAATTCCTAGTACTCTCCATTGTTTAAATTTGAACATGTAAAATGAAATGATGGACAACCAACATTGTGTTTTCCATCATGCAACTATTTTGTGTAGGTACTAGAATGTATGAAATGAAAAAGAAATCTTCTCTAAAAACACTTGAAAAGATGCAAAACAAAGTGAATGAGATAAATAATGTATTGTTTGAAGGCTTCATAAACCATCTACTCAGTTAACCCAGTGTGTTTTCCAACATGTAATTATAACTTAAATTCATTTTTCAAACATATGAAGAAATTGAAACACAATTTTTACTCTAAATAAGACTTGTTATAAATTTTGAACGTGAATTTCATTACATTCCTACTATGTAAATAACAAAAGTTTTTCATTACATTCTTACTCTTTTGTAAAATTGCAAGTTGGAAAACACTGCATGTTATGAAACATGCAACCCACGTACTGTTGTAAAACCCTCTACATGTAAATAACCTATTGGTTAGTTAGCCCTCAACTCAATTTTGTTAGTTTTGTGTATTCCCCACCTATAAATCCTCCTCGACCTCTTTTCCCTTGACCTTTGAACAAGCACAATGAACTAACTAATAACTAACATTGTGTTTTCCAAGATAGCCAACTCGAACAAGTAGGTCAAGCACACACATAATGATCAATTGTAGGTGTAATGCAGTAAGGGTTACCCATGTGATTGAAGTATGTACAACTCACATTCACTAAACTTGCATGGCTGCATGTACATATAACACAAGCAAAGTTTATAATATCAAGATAGGCTCTAGGAAAATTCATCGCCAACAATTCACCGCCAACAATTCACCGTCATGGAAAATTCACCGCCAAGTAAAATTCACCGCCAACAATTCACCAATATTTATTAATGTATATTTCAAAAACTGGCGGTGAATTTTACTTGGCATGTTGGTAAATTTTCCATGGCGGTGAATTGTTGGTGGTGAATTTTCCTTTGATCTTGCGATGAATTTTCCGGATGCCATCAAGATATGTTCCAAAGTGCTTCATTAATTCAAATATTTTGAGAGCATCCTTACAAAATCCATTTTGTGCATATCCCACAAACATTGCATTCCCTGCGACTACATTTCTTTGAGGCATTTTTGTGACATAGTTTACGTGCCTTGTTTATGCTTCCACATTTCCCATATATGTCTTCTAGAGAATTTCGAACAATAATATCCGACCAAAATCCCCCTTGCATACCTTGTTCCAAAGCTCCCATTTTGACACAGGCAGGGAGGATACTGGAAAAGTTTGCGGAGTCTATATTTACACCTGCTAATAGCATTTGCTTGAAAGTTTCTGAAGCCTTTTCAATAAATCCCTTTTGCGTATATCATGCAATCATGGCATTCCATGAGATCACATTTTTTTTTCGTGTATTCTATCAAACAGTTCACGTGCCTTGTCTATGCTTCCTCAGTTTGCATACATTCTACCAGGGAAGTTGCAGCTACACCATCTGACAAAAATCCATTCCTTTATCCTGTGGTGGATGTCCATATCTCGTTCCAAAGATCCCATTTTGGCACAGCCTAGGAGGATGATAGCAAAACTGTGGAGTCTGGCTTTACACCTACTAAATACATTCGATTGAGAGTTTATAAATCCTTTTCAATAAATGCATTTTGTGCATATCCAGCAAGCATTCGATGAGCCCACGTTTCTTTGACGTATCCTATCAAACAGTTCACATCCCTGGTCTATGCTTCCAGTTCGCGGCCCTGGTCTATGCTTTCACACTGCGCTTACATTACCAGAGCATTTCCAGCAGAATGATGGATGCCCATACCCTATTCCAGAGCTCCCGTTTTGGCACAGGGTGTGAGCACGCGTGCAAATGAAAATGTACGGAGAGAGAATACAATTTAAAAAATTTAAACTTCGTGTGGGATTAATAGCGAAAGCGGCAAAATGCAAAATTTAAAACTAACGGCGTTTGTTACCGACCGTTTCTTCTACGTCCTCTGTTGGTGGACCCCGCACTACGGCATCCATCATGTATGCATACTGCTATGTATGTTTTTATGGCTTTTTGTATGTACATAGGTGAATTTTGTCTAGGAGTTAACTGGCTCCCAGGACTTCTAGTTTTTTCTTTATTATTCTCAAAATGAGCATTCTACAAATAAATGAATTAAACATGAAAATTCAATAGAGTGTCTTATAGAAAAATAATAATTTAAAACAGTTATAATCATGTAATTTTGAATGACAAGGAATACTATAATCACAATTAATAATAATCAATGATATTTTATGCCGAACACATATCCAATGTGAAGATTTCCAACCTAAAATGTTAGATCAACAGTCCATTACTCTCAATAAACCGTGCACACGATTGAAGTGATCATGGACGTTGATTTTCCCATCGATCTTTTTCCCCCTGATTTTTTTATACGACAATTTTTAGTTTTTCAGGCATCCATCAAATTTTATTAATTTGCTGGTTTTTCTTCCCTCTTCACTTTTTCTTCCACTCACCGAGCACATATTACTGACATTTATCTTGGGCAATAGTAGGAAGGCTTACTATATTGTTGCTCTCAAATAGACATTACCAGATCTTTTTGAGCTATAGATCCCAGCCAAGATTCTCATATCTTCCTTTGTCTACATTTTTCAGGTTGAAACCCTCAAATCTACGATCTTCTTTTCTATTCATTTAATGTTCACCAATGATTGACCATTTAGTAAGATTTCTCCTACAAAATATGTTCTGGTAAACCGCCGAGGATCCAAAGGGACATTCAATAGAGGAAGCACATATGGTTTGCTCTTGTTTCTCCTCCAGTTGTAAAAAATGAATGCTAGACAGAGGAGAGCAGAAAATCCTCCCTGCCTATCCCAAAATGGGAGCTTAGGAATAGGGTACAGACATCCATCAAAGAATTAGGAACAGGGTATGGACATCCATCAAACCATAAAGGATAGGGGAATTTTGTCAGATGTTGTAGTTGTAATTGCCCTGTGTTTGACAAGATGCCTCAAAAAGATGTGGTCTAGTGGACTGCAATGATCACAGGATATGCACAAAATGCATTTGTTCAAAAGGCTTTAGAAATTTGCAAGAAAATGCAATTATCAGGTTTAAAACCGAATTCCGCAATCTATGCCAGCATCCTGCTTTCCCATGCCAAAATGGGACCTTTGGAACAAAATGGACATCCATAGAAGCATAAAGGATAGAGTAACTTTGTTGGATATTATAGTCACAACTGCCCTAGTAGACATGCATGATTACTCACATCTTCTCAATGGAAAAATTTGTTAAAATCAACAATAATGTAGCACCATCAATGCTTTAGATGAAACACAAAAAAGTTGTATTGTTTTTTGTTATCTCACTTGAAAATGCCTAGTTATTTTTTCCTAGCATGATATTGTAATAAACATGGTATTACCACCAACAAGATGTTTTCCAAAACATAATATGCCCAATGATAAGGAAATTGTCTGGTAGACATGTATGCAAAATGTGGAAGCATAGAAAAGTTGAGTGAACTGTTTAACAAAATTCCTCAAAGAGAGGTTATCTCATGGAATGAAAAGATTGCAGGATATGCACAAAATGATTTTTTTAAAAATCTTTAGAAACTTTCAAGAAAATGCAATTGGCGAGTGTAAAGCTAGACTCCACAACTTTTGCCAACATTCTCCTTGCCTGTGTCAAAATATGAGCATTGGAACAGGGTATGGTCCATCAAAGCATAAATAATAGAGGAATTTTATCAGATATTGTAGTTGCAACTGCACTGGTGGACATGCTTGCAAAATTTGGAAGCTTAAAAGATGCTCTCTAAGACACTAGTACTATTTTATCTAGTGGCTGAAAGGTTTTTCATCAGCCATAATGGTCATAGTGGTGAACCTGAGATAGAGTGCAACAATCAAAGAATCCTTTCATTGAAGCTAAAGTGGACACTGTCATTAAGAATCTTGATTTTTCTCAGCCATGTTTATTTTTTAAGGCTGAGATTGCCGAGCGAAAACTGGTCCAGAGCCATTTCCAACACCCACTAGTATCAAATGGATACCAGCTAATGTTTTTGAAAAGGAAAAAACAGGTTTTATAGGGACCTGAAACTGCAGAGTTTAAACAACAAAATATAACAGAAAAAGTTCAAACAAGCAAACGGCTGTCCCAAAAAAGAAACGACAGCACAAAGAGACAACAGGGCCCAAAAAAGGACCGCCCAAAAAACCAGCAACAAACACCACCGTGCTACTCCAAGGTGTTCAGTAGCTCCTCAGCCTCCTTTTCAACATCCTTCATATCCTGTAACCCCTGCTTGAGAATTTGAGCTGTATGTGATGAAGTCGAGGTCTTCCTCTTAATGTTAGCCCGAGTACGAGTCGAGATCCCTTCACCAACAGATCTGCTGCCTCCCCTGTTCGCATCCAAATCCACGACCAGCGAACCCTTTTGGTTTTTTTCAAGCTTTTCCACCATCGCATTGATGATGATGGTATTATTCCTAGCAATTTTGTGATTGTTCGCAATAGTGGCCCTAATGTTTTGGCCAATCTTGGACATATTGCACTCGATACTAGTCAATCTTTCCTCCTGTGATTGCTGTCTTTTCTTTGGTAAGGGAGTTTCCTGTGCTTCATTATCTCTACGACTCCAGCTAATCTTCTGCTCCAAGTCCATAACCCTGTTGCTGAGATCAGTATTACGGCCTTTCAAATCACAGACTTCCTTCTGGGTCCACTTAAGAATAGTGAAAAGGCCATCTGTACTTTTTTCCGCCATACTCACCATGTCCTCAGGCTTTAGCTTATTCAGGGCCGAGTTAATTTCATCCTGAATAGGGGAGACATAAGGTCCATTCCCAAATCTTCCCAAAGTTTCGTAACAGGGGTACCTTTAAAACCATGGAACAAACCTGGAGCAGGGCATCCAGGAGACGGCTGGGGGTTAAGACAGGGCGGCGAGGCAAAACCCGGACTAGGGCACTCATGCAGAGGCTGCGATTTAGGACATGACAGCGGGGCAAAATCCTTAAGGGTTTTCCGACAAGACGGGGACTGGGGAGCAATGGTATCAGGACCAACAGGATCACAAGCAGGGGGGCCCGGGGGTCGATCTCCCTACTACTTTTTGTCTCCTCATCATCCAAATCTTCAATTTCAACAGTTTTAGGCAAAGCAGGTAAATTTTGAAAATGCTCAAAAATGAGCCTAACAAGACTAGGGTGAATAATAACAGTCCTCCTAGGGTTTCTTTCAACTTCATCAAGGCAATTCTTCAAAGAAGAGAATAAGTAAAAAGGTAGAGAGATACGAACCTTGTGACAGAAATGGTTCAGAATGGCAAAGTGGTAACCATAAACTCTAGTGAAGCGCCCGTCAACCGTGATATATTCCATAATAACTCTTAAAACTTTCCTCCAGATAGATTTGATGGACTCCACATCAAAGTAGCTATTGGCAACCTTAACCATCTTAGCTTTCTCCTTGTCTTTTCTAGGAAATTTAATGACCGCTTCATCAAAGAATCGTCGGTCCCGATAGAATTTCACACCCTCAGTCGAAAGACCAGTTATCTCACCGATTAAGTCCTCATTCAGCTTAACATTCCTACCAAACAACACAATCTCACCATTTTTCCAGTTTTTAACAAAATAGTCCAGCATCCCCTCGTCCGTACCATGGAGCTTTTCTAGATACGAGACTAAGCCTCCCTTTTCAATTCTTTCCCACGCTTTAGCGTTCTTTCTGTGCTCCTGGAAACTGCTCGGCTCTACTTGTTTTCTTTCTTCGCCCATATTCAAAGCTCTGTTGGACAACACTCTATAGTTGCTCTAGGTCCCGTTTAGGCATATTTTATCGAACACCCAGAAAGCGTGCCAAAGACTCTTCTTGAAAAGGAAAATGACGTCGGTCCCATCAAATCTAATGAAATCGACGTACTTGATCTTTATCCATTTCATCATGACGAAGACAAACTTCTCTTCCATGCATTGAATCATAATAAATTAGCGCTTTCACTTCGGGATGGAGGTAGTCATTCTTCCTCCACGTGTTTTCCCCACCCTTCTTAATCCCTTCATTGGCGAAGTAATCCGCCACCTTATTGGCTTCTCTATAGGTGTGGGAAACTTTCACTTTATCAAATTTACTTAATAATATTTTTGTATCTTCGATCCATTTTTTGATGGTCCACGAGGGGGGGTAAGCCCAAGAATGCAATTTATTATATTCAATGAATCACCCTCCAACCAAAAGACATTTCGTGTTAATCTTGAGGGCTAAGCTAACCGCATGAAAAGCCCCAACAGCTTCCACAACATGATTAGTCTGAGTGCCAATGTCCACAGCAAAAGCTGCAATAAAATCCCTCGAGTTGTCCCTTAAAACACACTCACTGCCAGCTTTCCTAGGTTTACCTTTAGCCGCAGCATCAAAATTGGCTTTCAACCAGCCCGAAGGCGGCAAAGACCAATTAGCATTCTCTCTCCCACAAACACCAGGTTTGAGGACATTTGACCCAACTAATTTTGAATTCCACTTTTCGGCCATAGCAATATCAAAAGGAGACCAGTTAGCTTTCTCAAACATTTTTCTTGGAATTAAAGATAAGTTTTCCTTTATAGCCCTTGCAATTTTAGCGTACAAGTCCCCTTCCAACATCTCTTTATCCCTAAACACTCTGTTATTCATTTCCTTCCAAATATTCCAAGACACAAAAGGTAGAACAAAAGACCATAGCTTTCACACAAAAGGATTTTTTGAAGGAGCTTTCCATTGTATGAAGAAGTCTTTGACAGAGGTAGGGAAAATCCAAGCCACATCAAGAAGCGCCAGAATTTTATCCCAAATATTCGACACAAAAGGGCAATGAAGAAAAAGATGATTAACAGTCTCGGCTTCATTCCTGCACATATAACATCTGTTTGGTAATTGAATTCCTCTTTTTCCAAGATTGTCCAAAGTGAGAATCTTATTCTGTAGCATTATCTAGTAGAAAATATTGATTTTCGGAGTCAGGTGATTAATCCAAGCCTTAGCCTAGAAGGGAGGAGGCCCCATCAGACTAACCAACATAGACGTGGTAGAGGAAACTGAAAAAATACCAGACGGGTTGTCTAACCAGACAACAAGATCCTCCACCTGGTGTTGAGCTGGTCTTAGGGCTTTGAAAGCCGACTGAACAGGGCTAAGATCCAGACTGATGGTCTTCAAATCAACCCAACCCCCATTCCTCCAATAATCTTTAACCAAGACTCCAAATTCCTTTTTACAATCATTCATCCATTTACTAAATTTCTCTATTTTGATCAAAGGATCTTTAAAAAGCCACTTGTCTTCCCAAAACCTAACATAATTTCCATTTCCAATCAGCCAACCAATTCCCATTTCCAACAACTTTCTTCCTCTACCCATATCATTCCAGCAGACAAACCCACGAGGTAAAGAAGAAGAATTTATAATCTCATTAAAAGACTCATAGTTATTAAAATATTTGGCTTTTAAGGTATCACACCATTCTCCATTCAAAGTAAGAGTTCTCCAAAGCTGTTTAGCAAGAAGGGAAAGATTTAAAACTTTAATTTTCCTTAATCCCAGGGCCCCCCTTGATTTGCGTCTACAAACCAGATCCCATCCAACAAGTGGCATTCTCTTCTTGTCCTCCACTCCAGACCTGAGAAACCTTTTCTGAATTTTTTCAATGGCCTCAGCATATTTAGCAGGAATTTTAAATATACTGAGAGCATAAATAGGAAGATTTTGCAGAGAAGCCTTAAGGAGCTGGATTTTTCCAGCTTGACTGAGAAGAGCTCCTTTCCACCCTGATAGCTTCTTATTGAATTTTTCAACCAGAGAAATCCAAAACGAGTCTGAAGGTTTACAGCAAAGAGGTAAACCAAGAAAGGTTGACGGAAGAGGCTCAACTCGGCATCCAAGAATCTGAGCAAGTTTGAATTGTCTATACTCCGGAGTATTGATGAAAAAAATTGAACTCTTAGCCTTGTTGACAACTTGCCTAGAAGCAGATTCATAAAGATTCAGAATTTTTTTGAGAGTCTTAGCTTTAGTCACAGTAGATCTTCCCATGAGAATGGTGTCATCAACAAATTGCTGGTGGGAACAGGTTAGAAGAGAAGAAGAAGGTCTTAAGCCGGCAATGGATCTTTGATCAATAAGCTTTTTAATATTTCTCCCCAGACTCTCAGCCAAGATAGTAAATAGAATAGGAGAAATAGGATCTCCCTGTCTGAGGCCTCTGGAGGTCTGAAAAAACCTTGAGGGTGATCCATTCACAATGACAGAGGAGGTAACTGTCGAGACAAGCTGGTTCACCAACTGAATGACTCTGTTATTAAAACCAAACTTGTCCAGGATTTTAAACAAGAAATCCCAATCAACCTCATCATAGGCTTTGGAGATGTCCAGTTTAAGAATAAACCCTTCAGTTTTCGAAACCATTAACGAATGTAAGTTCTCATGAACAGTAACAACAGAGTCCAGAATGTACCTACCTGGCACAAAACCATTCTGCTGCGGAGCAATTATTTGAGGAAGCACAGAAAGCAATCTTGAAGTTAACACCTTCTAAATAATCTTGTAAATAGAATTACACAGGCTGATTGGCCGAAAAGCTTGAAACTCCGAAGCCCCAGGTTTTTTAGGAATAAGGACCACAAAAGTAGCATTCAATTCTTTCAACAGACGTCTTGATCCAAAGAATTCCTTTACAGCATTCACCACATCCAGCTCAACAATTTCCCAAAACACTTGGAAGAAGAATAAGGGAAATCCATCTGGTCCAGGAGCTTTGTTGCCATCAAAAGAGAAAACAGCTTTCCATATTTCAGCTTTGGAAGGAATAGCAGTGATCAATGAATTTTCATTATGACCAATCACTTGAGGTATAGCCTCAATCAAGGAATCTTGAGCTTCAGTAACAATCTCTCCATTACAAGAAAGAAGGTTGCTAAAGAAAAGGACAACTTGTTCCCTGATATCATCTTCCTCCTCAAATCTAGTCCCATTAGAATCAATATGAGTGATTCTGTTAGCAGCCCTATGTTTCGAAGTAGACAAATGAAAGAATCTGGTATTCCTATGTCCCTCAGTCAACCAAGATACCCTAGATATTTTCCGCCAAAAAACTTCCTCTTTAGCAATGATGTCATGCTAATGTTGATGCCATAAAAGCAATCGATAATAAAGCTATCTTCACACATAGTGAAATAGTAGCGGTCATACCATCTTCATTTAGCACATGACAACATAATTGTTTTAGAATGAAATAAAACACAACCAGAAATGATCTGGCTATGTACAAATTCATAAAAAAGACCACCCTGAAACCATGGTAACCAACTTACCTCAAAATTTTACATCAATTTTCTAATGCAGTCAACAATGAGGATGAGAACAAAGGGTAGAGTTTAAAGGACAATCTCTCCATGGCTACTACTTTAATCTATTCACAATAAATGAAAATTAAATCCAAAACTATTGGTGTTTTAGAGCTACTAGATTCTTGAGCTTCTTATTATGCATGTATGCTAAATGTGGTAGCAAAGACAACACACATGAACTCTTTGCAGAATGCTACCTACCCACCAAGCACCCTCACAACCCATTAGAAAATTCAATATATTTTAAGAAATTTATTTTTCAAAAAATCTATATAAAATGTATTTTTTCCCATTTTCATATTTGATATACTCTAAATTGTATTATTATTATTTGTTTTGGTAAAGGTGGTTGGGCCACAAAATATATTGATAAAGAAAAGTATTACATAAAGACGATGAGTTGCCAAAAAGAAGCAAAATGACTCAAATATTACAAAATCATACCAATAAGGCCACTACAAGAGAAAATAGAGATTGAGCTACGAGGAAATTCAAAATCCTAGTAAATACATTCAGAGAAGAGTGAGAAATATTGAGAGAGCGAAGAGTAGAAGATCGATTATAGACCAACACACCAAAGCTTCCAAAAGCTAGATCAAACTGTTTCCAATCTGAAGTATTGAAGACCTGCAGCAAGATACCAAGAGACAAAATTCTTCCAACTACAAAGATTCCATTAGTGAGGAAGAGCAACAATACATGATCAAACTTTAAACCTGAGAAGAAGAAAATAATTTCTCAAGTCGTGCTTCCTTTAGATGAAGCAATATCAAAAGGTGGAGGAAAGTAAGGTTCTTCATGTGGCTCCACAATAGCATGCTGAATCAAAAGACGAATTACTTTGAACAACATATAGATTGGGTCACAAGTACAAAATTCCCATATTGGTGGGATAAGAGTCTCAGGTGAACTTTGAATTCACTGTAGTTTTCATTTAACAAGCCATAAGACATTGCTAAGAGTAATTTTGAAAGGTGGTAGTCAATGAGCAGGTGTTTCCTGCTAATAACACCTCCAACCAGACTTGAGCCCAGCAATATATCATACCTTTCCAAACCCTATTGAAGTGAAGAAAGTGGGCAGACATGGGGCAACGAATAAGTTTTTGCCAATAATTTAACCATCTATGTATTACCTAATATGTCCATCAGATTGGAGACGAATTGGGAGGCCATTTTATATGGAAGAACCATGGTACGTGCATGTCAAGCCAATCAAAGCCAAAAATGTTTTGTATTGAATCAAACACTTGCTTGCATTCAAAGAAGAATGCTCTTCTTAATTTTTCCTTTATACAAGAAGTATCAAACCTCACTTCATGGACATGGGGCAGCACCAAAACCTTGAATAAATTGTCCATTTTCCAACCCAAAACAAAAAACACAAGTATCTGTAAGGATTCAAACACAAAATAGAGAGAAGAATGGGAACCACCATAGCCAAATGAAGATTTAGATTTGCTCAAATGTAATTGCAATAAATGAACTAGAGAGGATGAGTACTCTCAAGAAATATTGACATGCCAAGTGTTGTTCTTGGGGATGAAGGAGGATGTTGGAGAATACAAATATCAAAACATCCACTGATAAAACTTCCTCCAACGTCAAGTTACATAATCAATATCTCATGGTCAGGCACCAGAAAAGCAAAGAGAATCATTACCAAAATTAGCCCCAAATTTTTGGACTTCCACCAAAGCCAAAATGGGTAGCTTGGCCAGAGGCATTAATGCCAAATTTAAAATTCTAAATATACCAAAGGAATGTATGAATTGAGGACAAAAGCATCTGAATGAAAGAAAAAGGGTACCATAAATAAATTTATTCTTGGAAGTGGCAAGCCTAACACGTGCCCAATGAGATTAACCCTGTTGGAACCTTTGAGGCCCAATGAAGAAAATATGACACTTTGAGTTCCAAGAAAAATGCATGTGAAGAGAAAGTTGATGATTGTTAGGAAATTCAAAGACAACCAAGGACGCCAATATTTAAATACACAATAATGGCAATGGTAGGGGATAAAATTACCAAATTCTAAATAATTCAAAATGTTATCCCAAGATGGACAAATAATTGAACATCAAGGGAGCATAAAAGAAACTATTAACTCCTTAAGATCGTTGCAAATCTTGAAAGAGTAACAAGCATTCATCTGGCGAGAATTCACTGGGGGAGAGTTTCTCATCGATAGCTTTGTTGGCCAAGAAGTCCGCCATAACATTAGATTCTCTAAAACAATGAGCAATTGTATATTTTGAAAATTCTTCCAATTGAACAAGAATAAAATCCATAATATATTTCAGATGCCATGAAGGATAATCCCTATTTTTTAAAGCTGTAATTGCTATCATAGAATCACCCTCAATAAAGAGTTGAGATATTGAAAGGTTATTGGCAAGATTAAGTCCAAGACTCAAAGCTCTAAATTCAACTACATTGTTGGAGCCCTCTGGAATTCGCTCACATGCTGCTATGATAAAATTTCCATTCCAGTCTCTCAAAACCACAACAATACTTGATTTCCCTGAGTTACCCCTAGAGGCTTTGTCAAAGTTTAGTTTCATGAAATGTGAGGAAGAGGAGACCAAGAAGAAGAGCTCATTTTGACAGTGGGCTTCATGTGATTAATCGAGCCTACCTTAGGTAGTTTTAAAAAATGCCAAGATTTTGAAATGAAAGAATCCCATTAAAAAACGAGTCTATTTGAAGAGGATTTCTTGAACAAGGCAGAATTAGTAACTTTTGAGACTGATATTTTAATTTTTGAATTATCTGAAGTAGAGTGGAAGATATTTTCTTGAAAATTTTATTATTTCTGTGGATGCTAAATATGCAAAATGTTAAGCCTTGACAAGAATAAGTTAAGCAAAACACAACAAATCTAATATCCCTATGAAATATTGCATCATGTTAGATATGCTAAATGAAAAATTAAAACAATAAGAAAAACTAAATAAGCATATAAACAACATGAATCCAAATTTATCTCATAGTGGATTGGTGCTTCTATGGAAAGAATCCCTTTCCCAATCCTTGCTAAACTCCATGATATGTTGATATGAAACTGCTTTGAAGATGATATGAGGTGGGAAAAATCAATTTTGAATTGAAGAGAGTGACTTTGCATGAGATTGTGGATGATTTGATGAAGGATGAAGCTTTCATTTATAGATTTTCAAATTGGAAGAGAGCTCAAAATAGAGCAATTTAGGATAATGATTTGACCAATGAGATGAAGCCACTTGTCACATTGTGATAGGTTGAGGAATGAGCACATTTTGGTCAATATGCCAAAGAGGGGGAGATTTCAAATTTGAATTTGAGAGTTAAATGCTAAGTGGGGGACATGCAAGAGAGAAGTTATTGCCATGTTGGATGTGCATGTCAACTTGTTTTTGAATTCAAACTTGAGGGAATATTCCATTTTTATGCCAAGTTGATGGAAAATGAGGATTTATAAATGAATTAAAATGCTTTATTGGTGCAAGTGGGAAAAGCTAGAGGATGTGATGGGTGGTTGGATTATATTAATCAGGATTAGCTTAGTTAAGATGATGATTAGATGCTTTGAACCATTTGACTTAGATTTAGGGATTTAAATTAAATCAAAGGGAGATGAAAGGCGATTTGAGATTTAATTAAATAAAGGTTTGATTTATTTAATCAAAGAGGGAATGATAGGCTTAGATTAAATAAAGTTAATTTACTCAATTTAAGTGAATGACCTTAGGAGATTGAATTAAATGAAAC
Organism: Sequoia sempervirens; assembly: GCA_007258455.2. Classification (NCBI taxonomy): domain Eukaryota; kingdom Viridiplantae; phylum Streptophyta; class Pinopsida; order Cupressales; family Cupressaceae; genus Sequoia; species Sequoia sempervirens. Next base: position 82,332,623 of record VDFB02168118.1, read on the forward strand.
TGATTTACCAGATGAATGGATGAGTGTGAATTTGATTTATGAATATGATGCTATTTAAGTGCACAATGCTAATTTCACATGTCTACAATTTCTTTCTAGCCAAATGTTCCATATTATGATGGAGGGACTTATATCCCAAATAGGAGAGAATTTTGAAGAATAGAACAAAGATGGTCAAGATAGAAAATGAAGATACAAAGAGTGATGCAATGGACTGGACCAACCAAGCTGATTAAGAAGCCAATACCAAAAAATTTGAGAAAAATCACATGATGGAAGAAGATGATCAATAGATTCAAACGTTTTCCCACACATTACACAAGGAAATAGATTAATGACGCCCAATCTATCAAGTCTCGTACCAGTTAAGATTCTATCTTTGATTGCTAACCATGCAAAAGCACCCGCCTTTGGAAGAACATGAGGGCCCCAACAAAGTTTCAAAGGAATGGACATTCTATGATTAACATTGACAAGAGATGCATATCCATCTTTGACATTGTACTCCCCAGATTTAGATTTTATCCAAATAATTTCATCCTATTTATTTGACAAAAAAACATGTCTCTTATCTAATTCTTATTTTAAGGAAGCTTTGATCTATGATGGTGCTTGGAGGAAGTTAAAATATTTCCATTTGCAAGTACAAGGGTTAGAGGGATCAATTTCAATATAATCTCTAACTTTGTGGCCCCACGAAGATTTTAATTTTAATTCAATCCGATTCAAGTCCCCAAGCTGACAAAGAGGTTTATGACCATTCCAGGCATTATTCAAGAAAAAGGGCCTTATCTCCACTATTAATTACCCAAGAAAGGTGAGGAAGGAGAACTGATCTACAGGAATAAATGAAATTCCATATCTTAGAACCTTTTGGAAGCTGCCTTTGGGTGAAGATTCTTTCTCTATCAAGAGAGTCCAAGTATTTATGCCTCATTAATGTACACCATTTACTTTCAGGCTTGGAGTATATTTTCCACACAAATTTTTCTCCTAGAGCTTTGTTTTGAAGAAATACATTTCTCAAACCAGCACCACCTAGTGATATAGGTTCACAAATGGAATCCCAAGCAACTAGTTTTAGCTTCTTTTTAGTTGTCATGATTTTCATCTAAAGAAAGTCACTTAGGACTTTTTGAAGAATTAAGCCTTTCCCTTTTGGAAATATCAAGACCGACATTAAATAAAATGGAAGAGCACTAAAAAATATTTAATCATTATAAGTTTTCCCGCAAAGGAAAGCCATTTGTGTATCCAAAGAGAAATTCTGTTAGAAAATGAAGAAATCAAGCTGTCCCAAAAAGCATGCTTTTCCTTTCCCAAAAAGAAAGGAATTACTAAGTATTTACATGGAAGGGAATCGTGTTGAAAACCCAAAAAAATAAGAAGTTTTCTTACAATTAAAGGGTCAACATTTAGAAATAAAATATCTTTGACTTTGCAGCATTGCAGATTTGACTAGAATATGAATAGTAAGCTGAAATATTTTTTTTCATAACCTTAGCCTCAACCATGGTGGCTTGACCCAACAGTAGAGTGTCATTAGAAAAAAGTGAATGTGTGATTGGGGAAGGAAAGGACCGAATAGAAATACCTTTCCAAATCCTTGCATTTCACATTGAAATGATTGATCTACTTAAGCCTTCTAGTAAAAGGATGAATAAGGAGAAAGAGGGTCCCCTTGTCTGACACCCTGAGAAGAATAAAAGAAGCCATGAGGAGAACCATTGATCAGAATTGAAAATATTGCTCCCAAGAAGCACGAGTGAATCCATGTACACTAAGCTTGTGAAAAACCAAATTTTGTCAAGATCTTCAATAAAAAGTCCCATTTGACTTTGTCATATGCTTTTAACATGTCTAATTTGAGAATCATAGATGGTGTTTTTTCAAATGAGACTGAATGCAAAACTTCATGAGCCACAATGGAACCCTCAAGAGTATCCTTCCTAGGAATGAAACCACCTTGTTCCTTTGAGATGATAAGAGGTAATACCTTTGCCAATCTAGAAGCTATAGCTTTTGTGAAGATCTTATAAATTGAGTTACAAAGAGCTATAGGCCTGAAATCTTGAAAAGAGGAAGGAGCAGAAATCTTGGGGATGAGAGCAATGAGAGTGAAATTGAAATACTTTAATACATTTATGTATCTTCTCGATTCCTCTAAGGCAAGAAATACATCAACACCCACAATATCCCAAATTTTTTGAAAGAAAATAGTTGTAAATCCATCCGGACCTGGAGCTTTCTAAGGTTCCATAGAAAAGCCAACTTTAATGATCTCCTCAAGAGGGAACTTAGATATTAGCATACTATTATGATCCAAATTTATAAGTTCTGGGATATTGTCAAATATCTCATTCTCCCCATGAGAATTGTAAGGGGCATCTGAAGAAAGAATATTTTTAAAATAATTCATTGCCTCAAATGCAATATCATTTTTAGAAGAAAGAATAGACCATGAAGATGAAGAAATTGAGAGAATTTTATTTGATTGACGATGTAATTTGGTCGAGGCATGAAATAATTTAGTTTTCTTATTTCCTTCATTCAACCAAGTTTCTCTTGATTTTTGTTTCCAATAGCACTCCTCCCGAGCTAGGATCTCTTCTAATTCAACTTTGATTTTTTTTTCCTCATAAAAGAGAGAACTGTCATTTCCCTTTTTGATTACCTCTTCATAAATATCAAAAAACTCATATTCTAACCGAAGTTTTTTCGAGAAAATATTTTTAAATGATTAATGTTCCAATCTTTGATTTTACTTTTAAGGAGGTGTAAATTTTTACTCAGTTGGAACATTCTTGTTCCCTTAAAAAAGGAACTGGAAAGCCACCAATTTCTTATTAAATAAAAAAAAATTGGACCTCTGAACCTCATAGCCTCCAGTTTGAAAGGAAGTTTAATTTTATTTCTTAAATTATAAAAGGAGAAAGAAATTGGAAAGTGATATGAACCCGGTAAAGCATGAATGATCAAAAAGAAATCCTAAGGTGTTACCAACCAATTTTTTTAGAGCAAAAGACGATCAAGTTTTTCTACAATTTGCAAAAAATCCTTACGCCTATTTGTCCAAGTATACATCCCATTTTTGATAGCCCACAGTGATATAAATTATTGGATAAGATGAAGTTAATAAAGTCTTCTAACAAAGAAAATTGGGGAGTTATACCACCAATTTTTCCTGAAGAACTTCTAATCATGTTGAAATCACCCGCTATAATTTTAAGCATCAGTGCATCGTTCTGAAAACTTATAGAAATTTTTCTCCAAACTTGTCCTTTTCAAGCCAATGAGCAAGGACCATAAACATTTTAAATTTTGAAATGCATGTTTTTTTTAAGCATCTAGAAGAAACCTTTATCCATTTTTCCTTAATTCTAATGAGTCAACTTTTACATAGATTTTATTCCACTGAGTGACTACTCCCCTCGAAGCACCAAATGCAGGGGAAACAACCAAATACCAATCATTCCAAGATCTGAAAGTTTCTATTGTTGATTGGCATTGTCAATGTATACATTAAATGCTTGCATACACATAGGTTGACCTAAGCCTACTTAGGCATTTATTGTTCTATTACTGATTGATAGAACCTAGATATTTTCTAGATATTTACGTGATATTTTTCCCTCCTGATATTTTTTCCAGCTCTTGGATATTTCACCTTTATAATGAGACCCTTGACTGTCTAATAATATGAGGTTGAGTTTACACATTCTATCTCCACTATGATTTTTCAAAATCCCTGTCTTTCACGGTTCTTTCATGGTATCGGAGCTTAGGGAGGGATAGTGCAAGCCAAAGTTAGAATGAATCTACTGTATTCAATTTGTTTCCATTGTGTGTAATTGTAGGATGATGGTTAGGCATTTATAAAGTAATTTGAGAGGCTGTTTGGAGTCAACCTACACACAGCAAGAAAGAATCGATCCACCCCTATGGCGTATGTCTACTCAAAAAGTTTGTGACACCTCTACTTATAGAGGCACAATTTGTTGCAGATCGTCATACTTTGTGGCTATTTTCTTCATCAATTTGTTGTGTGTCTTCCTAGCATTTCTCATTGGGATGCATATCTACATGACCTTTCATCTCTTTTCGTAGAGTCCCACATTGCTGACATGGAAGCACACATTGAGGACATCAGTCTTCTTTTTTATGACAACTTCAATAAAGTTGCATTAGCCTTGTCTTTTTTAGATGTGATTGCTCTTCCTTCACCTACATCGACTTCTATAGTGATAGTGTCAGATTCTTACGGTTCTAGTTATCTCCATACATCTATGGTTCTTATGGTCCATGTTACAAAATCTTCTATGATACTTGATTCATTCCATCAGTATTCGTCACATGTCAGCATTGGCTTGTATATTCCTGAGCAACATTCGAAGACATCATGGGAACCATCATCATCATTCTTGGATGAGCTTCAACTCTATTCAAGATCATACATACATATTCTCACATGGGAAGATATCTTACATATTTAGTTGGTTTCATTTCTTCCTAAGGGAAGGGACATTGTGAAGCATTCTTGGAACTACATCTACATCCTCTGTTCACTATCCGAATTTAATGTAGTAGGACATGTATTATGGGGGGTCCTCATAGACCTTCTATTATTTTCTCTCTTATGGAGGAAATCATATATTGTACTTAGTGAAAGAAGTAGTACTTCTTCATGTGTATAATTTTCATGCATCTTTTCTCTCTTTTGGAGGGTAGTTTTTTCCCATAGGGTTTTCTACTTTTCTCCATTTCATGAGAGATTACTTTGTACATGGGTACCTCACCAGGCTAATGGCCAGGACCCATTTTATCCCTGCCTACCTAAGTTATCCTTAAGGGGTGGTGTGAGTGTATACATTAAATGCTTGCATACACATAGGTTGACCTAAGCCTACTTAGGAATTTATTGTTGTATGACTCATTGACATAGCCTAGATATTTCTAGATATTTACCTGATATTTTTCCCTCTTGATATTTTGTTCAACTCTTGGATATTTCTCCTTTATAAGGACCCTTGACTGCCTAATAATATGAGGTTGAGTTTACACATTCTATCTCCATGGTGCTTGTTTAGAATCTCTATCTTTCATGGTTCTTTCAAGCATGATAGCTTCGTTTCCTGAAGAATAATGATATTAGAAAGAGTACTTAATAAATGATGCTTAATTAAGCGTTTCTTTTTAAGGGAATTTAAGCCCCTGCCATTCCAAGAGAGGGCGCTCATTGTCCTTGAGGAGAGAGTTCCTCTCTCCTCTTCTTTTCAATTCTTCTTGAGGATTTTATCTCGACACTAGAATCACATTGCCAAAATTGAGGGGAGGTATTTAACCCCACAGATTTCTTAGAAGTATATCGGAGATTTATTTCCAAAGTTGATCGAATACCTGTAGCAATTTCCAAATTCTTTTTTTCTTTGTTATATTTTTTCCCTCATTTAGTTCTAGGAGAAATTGAATCCTTGAGTTCAGAATCTAATTGAGAAATAGGAGGTGAAGAGAGGGTCCAAAAAGACTGGAAGAGAAGAAGATGGACGAGAAGATATATAAGTTACAACTTCGTTGAAATCAAGCTTTCTTTTAGAAGCTGATTGAGTGATGGGAGGAGTTGGAGTATTAATGCCTTGACCATCTTCTTCTAAGACTTCATCAACTATTTCCTCAATAAGGTCTTCAACTTCTTTATTCATAACTTCATTTACAATTTTCCACAAACCTTCTTCTGAACCACTGAAGATATTCTGAAATTGTGATAAGTCATTTTTGAGAGGAGCATTGTTCCCACTCAGAGACTGAGAGATATTAGAATACTCCAAAAAAGAAGAAAGGTCATTGTTAATTGGTAAGGTGGTTGAGGGTACCTTGTTACCCTCAACAGGTTGAGTACTAATATAAGTAACCCGAATGGATTCCTCAGGACTTCGATGAGGGGAAGCACGAGAAGAAGAGGAACTCGAGTGAAAACTTGGTTGAGCCTTTTGAGAATGCATGCTCAGGCCAAACAACCCTGAGAGAGTAGTTAGATGAGGATTTTTTGCCTTAATAAAGACATCCGAATCAATAATAAGGTTAGCTTCCTTCCATGCTGAGGTTTCCCACTTGATTTGTTGAATCCACTCTCCTTTTTTAGTTGAGAGTCAATTTTTAAGAGGAAGGGAAGCAAAAGATTTTTCTGTCAGATCCCAAACCCTAATCGAGGGTTTACTGTTAACAATCAAGAATTCACTTTGAAGAAATAATGCAAAATGATTTACAATTTGTTTAATGGATGGTAAGTCCAGGTATTCAATTAGAAGAAAAGGTAGAGAGAAACAAAGAGGTTGAGGGCACAAATTTAGGGTTTCCAAAGATAAATTTTCTTTCCAATTTAAAATCCCTAAAAAGGAATTTCTAATCCAAAAGGGCCATTTTCTCATAATTTTACCTTTGATTGTTGGGTTTTTAAATATTATAAAGAAAGAAGATGTAGAAACCACAAACAACTCAAAGAACTCATACCAGTTCTCCTGAATCCATGTTCTTATTTTTGAAAGTGGCATATCATCTCCCCAAAGTTGAACAAAGAAGTCATTCTACTCACAATCATCATATTGATTGTCAAGAAACAAGGGAATTCTTGGAACTAGTCTCCATTCTCATTCCTTTCCATCCATTGCACCAAAACCAAGCAAGCCAGAGTCACCATTGTTATTATTCGGACCCGTAAATCTATTCCTTTCATTATTCGTTGAGCTATTTAGTTTTTCTGAAAGCGAGGGTTTTCTCCCTTGGCTTTGAAAAGAGCTCTTATTTCTGCACTGATTCAGGTGCCATTCATTTTTCCTTTGATAGTGAGGGATCCTAGGAATGTGATTGGATTGTTGGATTGATAGAAAATTGGGAGAGGAGCGAGAGAACATAGAAGTCTGAAAATGTTCTTGATGCAAATGGGTCCTTGGATACTTTGGACCATTATGATTATTGTGAATAGGGGCATTCTTGCATGGAGGCATAGATGTTCTGGGTGGAATATTATGATGCCTTTGAGTCGGATTAGAGGCATTTTGAAAAGAATCTAGATTAGGAGTTACCAAAATACCCTTACCATTAGGGTTGAATTTTGGGAGGAAACTTCCCCAGTGAAAAGAGTCTTGCTTTGGGGTTTCCAAAATTCCCTTGCCATTAGGGTTAGGTTTTGGAAGAAAATTTTCCCCCTTTGAAAATTCTCAACGAGAGTGAGAGAAATGTTCTGAATGTTGTCTTTTATTAGGAGGCTTTCCATGCTCTTGAGGCGGGTTCATAGTAGATTCAAAATCATCCGCCCAGCAGACCTTTCTGCTTTGTAGTTGTGAAGAGCTCGCCATTTCAGAATCCATTGCAGTTAAAGAATATATTACATTAATGATATAATTCATTTCTAAAATACTAATATATAGATTTATTAAATTATATATTATATTTAATGATAGCAATGATGATATATACATAATATACAATATATTATACATATAATTAATAATTAATTATAATTTTATATAATATATATTATATAGAAATTATATTTTATAATAAATAAATATTCAATACAATTATAAAATTATTATAACAAAAAAAACTATAGTTTAATATAATACACATAAAATCAACATATAAATATAATACATTGACAGGAAAAAGTTTTTCAGGGATAGGGTTTTTTCCGACGATGCCATCATCAGATTTCCTAAACAAGAGAAAGAAAAGTTGAAATTGGTAAAAATTGCTAATAGCTACTTTGATGCCGACACCATTAAAGCCCTGTGGAGAAAGGTCCTACGTGTCATAATGGAGTACATAATTGTGGATGGTTATTTCACCAGGTTCTACGACTATCACTTTGCCCTGCTAAACCACTTCCGCTTCAAGTTAAACGTTTCTTTCCCCTAATTTCTTTGCTACTCTTTGAGGAAAAGTTTGGTTGACCACAAAAAAAACCCTAGAAGATTCCCTATTTTGCATACTAGTCTGATTAGATTAATTGTTGAGCATTACTAAAACATACCCACCCCTGCTAATCTTGAAGCCTCCCCTGACTCTGAGGATGACGATACTGAACCCAGCTGCTCGGGGTTTCTGCCCAATTCAAATCTAGCTAGAATAGTCCTTAGTCCACCTGCTGCCCTTTCAGGAAAGAAAAACCCTAACCCTCTTACTGTCAAAGGATGTGTTATGTCTGATCTGGAAAGCCCCTCCCTTATTGATAAGAATCCAAAGGCTAAAAACCTTGTGTCATACTCCGAAGATTCCCCCGACTCTGAGGCGTCTAGTGCTAATAATTCTGAGCCCTCTCCTGACCCGTCGATGGATAGGATTACTAGAACTGGGTCCCCTATCACTCCTGTCCCTAAGAATACTTGTCTAAACACTTATAGGGATCCCTCTGTGGATGTTTTGAATTTAGTTAGAAACAATGTTGATACCCATTTCAAATTTTTGAAATGGACTTTCAATGAAATTAATGAGCTAAAGATAAAAAACTAGGCCCTGCAAAGTAAGCTGGAAGAGTTGGGAGCCAAGGTTGCGGCGATTGAAAAAACTGAAGTGAAGTGAAGAGATCACAATCTCAACAATGACACTCAGAACCAGACTGGCAAAAATAGAAACATTGAAATTGAGATGGAAAAGATGAAAAATACTATTAAAATCATTGGTGAGAAAAACAATCGTATGGCCAGACACAACGCCATAATCATCAACGCCATGACCGAGAAACAGGACAAAGCCCATCAGGGATCTTCGGTGGTTGACTTGGAGGATACCAATGAAAGAAACCAGGAGGAGGATGCTAGCATCTCTAAGAGAACCAGGACCAATCTGAAGAGGAAGGCCCCCCCCCCACGCCGCAGATGATTCAAACATTTAAGAAGGGTGTTCATGAGATGAAGAACTTGGAGGCAGAGACTGAGGCTGTCCTGAAGACTTTGGGCTAGTTGCTGCTGGTTTTTTGTTGGCTTTTTTTTTACCTTCCTGGTCTTTCTTGTTTGGCTGCAGTTTATTCTGGTTTTGTCCTGTTGTGCAGTTGGTTGTTTTTGTTGAACTTTTCTTTCTTATCTTTTATGTTGTAAAACTTTGTGATTTCGGGTCCCTGTAAAACCCGTTTATAATACACTATTTAATATCAATAAATATTATATAATTTGTGTAATAATTAATATATTATATATATTAATTAATATATTATATATATTTACCTAAAAAAAAATTATTATATATTATATATAATGCAAATTATATTATATATTATATTTTATAATAACAACTATTAAATATAAATTAATAAAAAAATTATTGTTTAATATATTTTTTATTTAATACAAACTAAATAAACACATAAATATAATACAAAAGATAAAATATATATTTTGTATAATATTAATATACTTATATGAAACTTCAAGAGAGAAAATTTATATAAATTGTATAATTATATGAGAAAAAACAGTGAGAAAGAGAGAAAAATTGTACAAAAACTAATTTTTTTTCCAAAATTTAACTTCCACACCTCTTCAGCATACCCATTGCACACCAAGGTGCAATTGCTAGTATAAGCATATATGAGTAATATATGATATATTATTACTTCTTGATTTACATCTTACTTACTGCGTAACATATATTTAAATATTTTTGTACCTTGACAGTAAGTTTCTATTTCTAATTAATTTGTGGATGAGGCAAACACAGCTATAGTGATGCATGTTTCGTCATTTTTCTTCTTCCATATTTGAAAGATCTTTCTCACTTTACTTCATCCCATACAACAATTTTTTATCTATTCATTAATTCATTTATATATCTTCTGGTAATGACGTTTACAATGTTTTCATTTGTCCAATACTATTTCACCTTAGGGGATGGTTAACAATATGAGTCTAACTTCCCTCTAAACAGTAAACAAGATATGTTCAAACAATGCAACCATCCAAGAGTTCGTTGATGTGTTAATCAGAGATATATTCTATTCCATGGAAACGCGACACAAATTTATTACAATCTACTGAATGAATGAACATGAATAGTCATAGGAATGAATTGTAGAAAATATGTTATATTTGTATGGCGTTACTAGTGTCTGCGGATTATAATAGAAAAGGACCGAAAATGGCTTTCAGTGGGTGTCCTTACGTTGAAGCGGCTTTGGCCCAGTTGTGGTTTGGTAAAACAATTTTTTTGTGATCTACTTGTGATGACAGGCTTGGAGAATGACTAGGGTCCGGATCTGAAGCAGGCAATTACTCCATATTTGTAAGCACATTATTGTTCATTGGAGAATGACCAGGGTCGGGAGGTGAAACAGGCAACTGCTCCATATTTGTAAGCGCATTATTGTTGGTTGGAGAATTACCAGTGTCCGGACCTGAAAAAGGCAACTGCTCAATATTTGTATGCGAATTATTGTTCCTTGGAATATTTGGCAGGTTATATCGAGCAGAGACATCAAGTATGAACATAAGGAAAAGGACGGCGAGCAATGTGTTTATTTTCATCCGCAGAAAATTTCCCATGTTTAGAGTCGAGAGTTTTTAAAAACTCAAATGCAGAGAAAAATGTTAATAATTAGTATGTAGTATGTAGATGAAGATTGAGATGGGATTCAATGCATCAATTAATATGGGTTTTAGTAATGATATGAAATAACATCTTCGAGTAAATAATCAGTATCTTGTAGTGAAATTGACCAGTGTAAATAATTATGTAATTGGCTGTCATAAATAATTAGCATCTTATTGTATCAGATTAAAAGTCCATTCGATCTTTTGTCAATTTTATCTTAGCTGAAACCAAATTTATGACATATCAACTAGATAAAGCTTACCATATCATTTTTAGCTCCAATAGATACCATGTATGAAAAGTTAATCATACACATGATTTATTAGAGACATTTTATATTCAAGATGATAATCTTCTTGATCATGATAACTAGGGTAGAGATTTTTATTGAAATACATTGATTTCATTTACTAATACTATATTTATTTAATGTGATTGTCAATTAATTTTAGTTAGGGTTAGCAAATATCATGAAATGAAATCAAGAAATCTTGAAATTTAAAAAAGGAAAAAACTAAGTGAATATTAGTTTCCCATACTTCATGTTGAAATATGATTGCTTCTTCATTTTTTATCTATATTTTTATATCAATATTTCTAATCACATTCAATCATCCATCAATATTAAGATGGTTTTTTTTTTTATAAAATGGTAATGTAAAAGGCATACCCAACAAATCTATACAAAATTTTATATGAAAGAAAATAGCTATTTTTGATGGTGGATACTTTCTTAGCTACTATTTTTAAAAAGAATTAACCATTGCTTTGAATCAGATCTTCTTATATTAGGTAGAAGAAAAATGGTGATTTTTTAAGTAGGTGAAAACCCCAAAACTTAAGAAGTTGTCTTTCAATTAAAGGGTCAACATTTAGAAGGAAAATATCTTTGACTTTGCAGCATTGCAGATTTGACTAGAATATGAATAGTAAGCTGAAATATTTTTTTTGATAACCTTAGCCTCAACCATGGTGGCTTGATCCAACAGTAGAGTGTCATTAGAAAAAAGTGAATGTGTGATTGGGGAAGGAAAGGACTGAATAGAAATACCTTTCCAAATCCTTTCATTTCGCATAGAAATGAATGATCTACTTAAGCCTTCTGCTAAAAGCATGGATAAGGAAGGAGAAAGAGGGTCCCCTTGTCCCACACCTTGAGAAGAATAAAAGAAGTCATGAGGACAACAATCGATCAGAATTGAAAATATTCCTCTCGAGAAGCACGAGTGAATCCATTTACACTAAGCTTGTAAAAACCCAAATTTTCTTAAGATCTTCAATAAAAAGTCCCAATTGACTTTGTCATATGATTTTAGCATGTCTAATTTGAGAATCATAGCTGGTGTCTTCTCAAATGAGACTGAATACAAAACTTCATGAGCCACAATGGTACCCTAGGGAGTATCCTTCCCTGGAATGAAACCACCTTGTTCCTTTGAGATGATAAGAGGTAATACCTTTTCCAATCTAGAAGCTATAGCTTTTGTGAAGATCTTATAACTTGAGTTACAGAGAGCTATAGGCCTGAAATCCTGAAAAGAGGAAGGAGCAAAAATCTTGGGGATGAGAGCAATGAAAGTGGAATTGAAATCCTTTAATACATTTTTGTATCTTCTTGATTCCTCTAAGTAAAGAAATACATCATCACCCACAATATCCCAACATTTTTGAAAGAAAATAATTGTAAATCCATCTAGACCTGGAGCTTTCTCAACTTCCATGGAAAAGATAGCTTTATTGATCTCCTCAAGAGTGAACTTAGATATTAGCATACTATTATGATCCACATTTATAAGTTCTGGGATATTGTCAAATATCTCATTCTCCCCATGAGAATTGTAAGGGGCATCTAAAGAAAGAAGATTTTAAAAATAATTCACCTCCTCAAATGCAATATCCTTTTGTTTAATTGACGATGTAATTTGGTCGAGGCATGAAAAAGTTTAGTATTCTTATCTCCTTCATTCAGCCAAGTTTCTCTTGATTTTTGTTTTGAATAGCACTCCTCCTAAGCTAGGATCTCTTCTAATTCAACTTTGAGTTTTTTTTCCTAGTAAAAGAGAGAACTATCATTTCCCTTTTTGATGACCTCTTCATAAATATCAGAAAACTCAAATTCTAAGCGAAGTTTTTCTGAGAAAATGTTTTGAAATGATTAATGTTCCAATCTTTGATTTTACTTTTAAGAAGGTGTAACTTTTTAGTCAGTTGGAACATTCTTGTTCCCTTAAAAAAGGTACTAGAAAGCCACCAATTTCTTATTAAATAAAAAAAAATTGGACCTTTGAACCACATAGCCTCTAGTTTGAAAGGAAGTTTAGTTTTATTTCTTACATTAGAAAAGGAGAAAGAAATTGGAAAGTGATCTCAACCCGGTAAAGCATGAATGATCAAGAATAAATCCCAAGGTGTTGCCAACCAATTTTTTAAGAGCAAAAGACGGTCAAGTTTTTCTACAATTTAGAAAAAATCCTTACACCTATTTGTCCAAGTATACATTCCATTTTTGATAGCTCGAAGTCAAATAAATTATTGGATAAGATGAAGTTAATAAAGTCTTCTAACAAAGCAAATGGGGGAGTTATACCACCCATTTTTTCTGAAGCGCTTCTGATCACGTTGAAATAACCCACTATAATTTTAAGGATCAGTGCATCATTCTCAAAACTTGTAGAAATTTGTCTCCAAACTTGTATTTTTCCAGCCAATGAGCAAGGACCATAAATATTATAAATTATGAAATGCAGGTTTGTTTTTAAGCATCTCGCATAAGCCTTTATCCATTTTTCCTTAACTTCTAATGAGTCAAATTTTACATAGATTTAATTCCACTGAGTGACTACTCCCCCCGAAGCAAAAAATGTAGGGGAAACAACCAAATCCCAATCATTCCAGGATCTAAAAGTTTCTATTGTTGATTGGAATTGTCAGTGTATACATTAAATGCTTGCATACACATAGTTTGACCTAAGCCTACTTAGGCATTATTTTTGTATGACTCATTGACATAGCCTAGATACTTTCTAGATATTTACCTGATGTTTTACCCTCCTGATATTTTTCTGATATTTTGACCAGCTCTTAGATATTTCTCCTTTATAAGGAGACCCTTGTCTGTCTAATAATATGAGGTTGAGTTTACACATTCTATATCCACTATGCTTGTTCAAAATCTTTGTCTTTCATGGTTCTTTCATGGCATTGGAGCTTAGGGAGAGATAGTGGAAGCCAAAGTTAGAACGAATCTGTTATATTCAGTTTTTTTCCATTGTGTGTGATTGTAGGGTGATTGTTATGCATTTCTAAATCAATTTGAGAGGCTGTTTGGAGCCAACCTGTGGTCACGCCCACAAAAGTATATAAAAGTTACAGTAGAACTAAACCTGGGAATTGGACATTCCAACAGGTGATTAACATCTTTTCATGGTCGTTGATTTACTTTATCAAACCAAGGAATGTATACTTGAAATGGAGTAGCATAGTATGTGCACTAAGAACTAGTTTCCAGTCACCATCTATAGAAAACAAATGCTTAAAAGTAATGCAACGTAAAGCTTTTTAACTCAAACACAACTCGGATAAAACAAAAAACATAGCAACTATTATTAAAGGACTAACTGTGAACTGACCTTATGCTGCAGGAACAAACAAAGGGATGGATTACTGATGCTGCAGGAACAATACAAAGCTGAGTTTTCGTCGAAATCTATAGAAATAGATTCTAACTAGTAATCAACATAAAATGAACAATTAATTACAACAAATTGCTACAGAATACTTACTAAGTGGGCCCCCTTAGCAAGCATCAACTAAATTACACAAGAAGTTGACTCAAAGCTTCATCGAATTTTATTCATACTCAGAACCAGGATACATCGATTACTCTGTTTGAAAATAAAACTTAACACAGAACTCTATTGCTTATTCAACTTAATTTTAACACGTACTATTTCATCCTTGTTCACTCACACAGGAGGAACGGTTATTTAAATGAAAGAGGCAACTAACTAACTAACAGAGGGAGTCGTGATCATAAATACATTCTGAATCCACAGAACAAATATTCATAAATGAAAGTCTATCTACTCAACACAACCCAGAGAAAATATATCATTACACACTCCCTAGATCAAAGGACCATTTAAGCATTTTCCCAAAGATTCGGTCAAAGAGTTATTAATAGAACAACTTCTTCAATAGAGTTGAGATTCCTTGCACTTGATCAACTTCTGCTCCCTCCAACAACCTGCAATAAGTGACAGAGGTGAAGGAAACCATACACACAAGTGACACGACATCCATTCATTAATCACATGTTAATCCTATTCCATTATCCAAAATCATAAGCATACATCAGCCATGTGGGAGGTCAAAAAGGTAATTAATAAAGTTGTCAAGCTACAGGAATATGGAATTCGAAGCTATAGGATACCACCCAAAAAGTCTTTAATGAACAGGTTTAAACAACTATTAATAACAAAAGTAAGAGTATCAAAAGTTTCAAACTATGAGCATATTTAAGGCTCATCATTCTACCCCCTACTTATTGTAATGTTGGTCCTCCAGCATTGACTTTCCTTGTTGTTTCCCTAAAATTTGTTGGAGTAACATGACCCTGCAGCGAAGTTCCAAACTTGAAGTAAAATCCTAGGGTAAACTGACATCTTTCAAATCTGCGGTTTTCTATTTCTTCATTGATTTCCTTGGCTTGGTAGGGATAGAGCAGCCACATTAAAACTAGGGGTTGGAAGGTCAGTGGCATGCATAATTCAAATCTACTTTACAAACCTAGTTGCATGTACCTTTCCGTTCTCCTGAGTGCTGCTGTGAAGTTCAAAGGGCTGTGAGGCTCTGTCTTTCTTAGACCAACCCTCAATCTTTCCCACCTTGTCTCAATTTTGGAAGAGGCAAGTTTCCAAAATGTATATTTCTACTCTTTGAACTCACTGTATACCTATTGTCTGATGTCAAAAATTTTCCTTCTTTCCTCAGCATGATTCCATCCATAAGTAACTTCAAACTAGGTTCTTAAAATTGTGCATGGGTCTGAACTCTTAGCTCTTAGAAGAATAGGTTCATCTCTTTCTGCTTCTTCATATGTTTCCAATTGTCTCCCATAATTTATCTCTTTTGCAGCCCAAGACATAAGTGCTCTTAGATGGATATCACCTATATAAAGGA
Source organism: Sequoia sempervirens (assembly GCA_007258455.2). NCBI lineage: Eukaryota > Viridiplantae > Streptophyta > Pinopsida > Cupressales > Cupressaceae > Sequoia > Sequoia sempervirens. The sequence continues at coordinate 82,348,385 of VDFB02168118.1, forward strand.
GTGGGTTCCATTTAGTTTCTGCAGGAATTAAATAACCATGTAAATAAAGTTCACACATGGAATTTTTCAACCAATTAGGGGCCACTTCATAGGCATCATAGAATTCCTTGGCTGTTTCAATATCGGGATCTAAATTTCTAGAGATCTTCATTAATTTGAACCAAAGAAACTGTTCCTTGAGGCACATTGCATATACTTTGGGTGGCAGCCTACACTCCATTATCTATCTAGTTATTTTCATCATTTTATCCATTTTCTTCTGCATATCTTGAATTTCTTGCTTTTGCCTTTCAATTTCTCTTTGCAGCTTTTTCTTTTCCTCTTCCCATAAACTTTGCTGGACTTTAGTTTTGGTGAGATGGAAAAAACATAAAGTCTGGAATGACACAGGCGTCCTCTTAATTCTCAAAAATTCCAAGTATGCAATCAGTAGAGTCCTTTTATACACAACTAAATCTGTGCAAACTTTAGTGGGCAATGGATTATCATAGGGTATTTCAGGCAGTTCAAGCACATCCTCTTCTTGATGTAGGATGAAATCCTCTTGCTGCAGGATGAAGCCCTGTTGCTGCATAGGAGAAGAGTGTTCTTCCTCAGAAATTTTCTCAGCCGCACAAACCAAGTCGTCCAGACTCAACATTTTCCCTTTATCAACATTACTGGGTTGTGCTACCTCAGGAACAACAGAGGAGTTTTGTGGAACATTTGCAGACATATCCAGGGAGTTATCATGACCTGATTCAATAGAGTCCTCCAATATTATGTCAGTTTCTGTTTGAACAGAGGTTGTAGCAAGCTTAGACTATTTTCTCAATGAACTCCTTTTTGGTAGTTTTTCAGAAGGAGCAGCAGCAAAGGATGCTTCCTTAGCAGTCCTCTTTCTAGCTGGTCTTGAAGATCTAGACTCGGCAGGGGAAAAAGATATTGAAATTGGAGTATTAACAGGTGTTGCTACAGGAGAGACAGAGACGGGGGAAGACTCCGTAGGAGAGGATGAGGAAATTTTTTTTTGTCTTTGAGTATGTGGGTCCAACTTAGGAGTCTACCCTACCCCAGATGACTCACCTACAATTGTCTTTCCTTTTTCTCTCCTAGTGGCAGACCTTGTTTGCACACTGGTAGAGGACGTTGGAATAGAAGCTGCAGGATTGGGCGCTGCAGGAGCAGCGAATTCTTGCTCTGCTTCTGTACTTGTAGACTCAATTCTCATTTTCTTTCTTCTAGGCTTCGCAGGTAATGCCCTAGGGGGTTCAGGCGGTTGAAGACCTTTTCGAGCAACAAATTCATTCCAGGAAAGAGGTGAAACATTCCTTAAAGATCACTCAGTCAAAAGTTTTATTAGGGAATGATGTGTGACAGAGTTTTGTTTACCCTTTTGGGTTTCGTGTGCACTACTTTGCAACAGGTTAAACAAAAAATTTGGAACATTCACTACCAGGCCTTGTCTCATATGACTTAACAATTTGAAATGATATGAATGTAGGTAAGAGAAGCGCCCTTCACAAGTTAAATACCTGATAACAAATATGGCGTATTCAGAGTATGGATAAGGAAGGGACATTCTTTTGCACCCTTTCTTTGAGATTTCCAAAGGCTCATCAACTGGTAGGGTAAACTCTGCCCTAGCAGAGACAACATCCCTTCCGACAGGGAAATTTTCACCAACTGCCGGTAATCCAGTAACTTCTGCAATTCTTTCCTCTATCACAGCCATTGCCAAGCCCCATACCATAGCCTCATTTTCTGAAAATGTTCTTAAGAATTCGCCTGCAGCCTCTTCATCAAAAGAATCAATTCTCAAGAAATAATTTAACCATCCACAATTAGCGAATGCTTGCATTAACTATGGATCATGTATCAACGCCTCATGGGTCGTAGGCTTGTGCCCCACCAGTTGGCCACCCATGATAAAAAATCCTTAAAACAAAACTCAGACTGATGCTGAAAGCTTGAAAAAGACTCTTCTTCCTTACTGCACTTCCTTTTCCTTACCAAGAATAACAACTAAACATTTGCATAAAATAATTTTAATAGCTACTTAAACTAAGTAGTTAACTTGTTCTTAGGATATGGCTTCGTAGTCATACATTTTAGAAAGTACAAGAACATAACTATTTTGGAAAACGTAAATTTGGCATAGGAAAATTTGAAATTAGAATACCCCCGCCCCCTACTTAGCATTCGACATGTGTCCTCACATGTGTAGGGTGATAAGATTAAAGCATGCAATTACGGCTGATGTATACATTACAATTAATGAATAGACAAAAAGAATAAATTATGTGATAATGAAAAGATTTTGCGTACCTTGAATTCAGTTCTTGGGCATGTCATAAAGGACAACAGCGTATCATGAAATGATAGCTGGGAGAGTGAATGCATGAATGAGGCAGAGTGGCAATATGGATGACATGGCAGATAAAGGAATGAATGATGTGATAGATGAAAAGAAACAGAGAAAAGTGGTTTTCTTTAAAAAAGAAAACTTTATTATGGGCGGTCAACACAATAATTAAAGAGAAGCTGCAGGATAAAGGCCTAAGCCTTTTGCTACAGGAAGACCAATTGAAACAAACTTTTTCAGGAACTCTTCCTTTGATGTCGGCTTATGATATAACCGCAGTTGGTGTCCATTAACTAGCAATTTGAAACGGACTGGATCAATTGTGGCTAGTTGTACTCATCCGTTGTCAAACACATTCTCAACTTCATAGGGACTGAGCCAGTGTGTTGTGAGCTTACCTTGATTTTCTTGATATCTGGAATCATATAGCAGAGCCCAATCACTAGCAGAGAATTGCTTGGTTTTGATGTGTTGATCGTGCCATTTCTTCCTTTGTTGTTGGACAACTTCTGTATACTATAGGGCAGCCTTTCTCATTTCGTCCAAGGCATTCAGCTACATGAGACATTCCTTCTGTGCTTCAGAAATTTCTATATTGAGTTCGAGAGCTGTCCTCAAAGTTTTATGTTCAAATTCAATGGGCAACATGGCTATTTTCCCATAAAGCAGTTCAAAAGGTGTAAACCCAGTTGTTGTCTTCCATGTAGTTCTATAGGCCCAGACTGCTTCAGGAAATCTACTGCTCCAATCTTTCCTATGGAGCTGCACTATCTTTGTTAGGATTGCCTCAATTTCCCTATTTGTAACCTCTTCCTGACCATTGGCTTGAGGGTGATAGGGGCTGGACTTCCTATGTTTGATTTTATAGTCATTCATTAGTGCAGTGATCAAATTGGATGTGAACTGAGCTCCCTGATCAGTTACAAGCTCTTTGGGAACTCCAAATCTAGTGAAAATTTGCTCATACAAAAATTCAACAACCTTGTTATCACGAGCATGAGTCATTGCCTTTACTTCAACCCACTTTGTTACATAATCCATGCAAACCAGAATGTATGACTTGCCATTTGATGGTGGATCAATTGGTCCAACAAAATTCATTCCCCATTTATCAAAGGGGGTGACTATTACCTATGGATATAGTGGCATTTCATCTGAACTGGTTGGTCTTCCCATACGTTGGCATCTGTCACATTTCTTTGTATAAGCTATAGCATCCTTGTGTAATGTTGGCCAATAGTATCCTGTTGTAAGAACCTTCATTGATGTTCTCTTGGCTGCAAAATGTCCCCCACATGGTTCATCATGGCAAGCATACAAGATATCATAAGTCTCATCTTCTCTTACACATCTTCACATAACTTGATCAGGTCCAGTGTAAAACAAACAATTTGCAATCCATGAAAAGTTAAAACTTTTCTCAATTAGCAGTTTCTTTTCTTTTGGGGAAAAGTGAGCTAGTATTCGGCTTGCTGCTAGATAATTGGCAATGTCTACATACCATGGAGTATGTGCAGCAATGGAAAATAGGTGTTCATCAGGGAACCTATCATCAATGACTTCGTGTTCAGTAGGTGCAGTTGTTTGAAGCCTTGACAAAAAATCAGCCACAACATTAGCTCTTCCTAGTTTATCAATGATTGTAATGTCAAATTCTTGCAACAACAGGAGCCATCTTGCCAACCTACCAGAAATGATAGGCTTGTTCATCAGATGCCTGATTGCTGCATGGTCAGTGTAGACAAATATCTGATAACCTGTGACATAATGCCTAAATTTATTCAAAGCATACACTACTGCTAACAACTCCTTTTCTGTAACAGTGTAGTTTAGCTCAGGACCTTGAAGGTTTTTGCTGATAAAATATATAGCATGCTCAATTGAATTTTCTTTTTCGCTTAAGACTACCCCTATGCCAAAATCAGAAGCATCTGCATGTATGTGAAAAGACAGAGTCCATTTTGGACCTTAAAGAATAGGGGCTTTAGTAAGCAAGTCCTTTAGCTGTAGGAAAGATTTTCACAGGCCTCTGTCCAATTGAATTTAGAATCCTTAGTTAATAAGGCATATAGTGGACTAAAATTTTGCTGAAATCTTTTATAAACCTTCTATAATACCCTGCATGGCCAGGGAAGCTTCTGACATCCTTTTTTTTTGTAGGAGTTTGTAAATTCAGAATAACTTCAATTTTAGCAGGGTCAACCTGAATTCCATCCTTGGAGAGATGATGGCCTAGAACAACACCTTCTTGCATCATCATAAAGCACTTTTCACTATTCAGAGACAAATTTTTCTCTCTGCACCTTTTCAATACTTTTTTTAAATTCACCAGTGCTTCTTCAAATGTAACCCCATAGGTAGTGAAGTCATCCATATAAATTTCCATACATTCATGAGATATATTAGCAAAAATACTAATTACTGCTCTCTGAAATGTTGTTGGCGCATTACATAGACCAAAAGGAAAGACTGAGTAAGCAAATGTTCCCCATGGACAGGTAAAAGTGGTCTTATCTTGATCTTCAGGGGCAATTTTTATTTGATTGTACCCACTGTAGCCATCCAAGAAGGAAAAATATCTTTTTCCAGACAATGAGTCTAGCACTTGGTCTACAAACGGTAGTGGAAAGTGATCTTTTTTAGTGGCAGTGTTCAATTCTCTATAATCTACACACACTCTCCATTTTCCACCTTTCTTAGGGACAATAACTAACGGAGAGGCCCTCTGACTGTCAGAGATTGGGTAGATAAAACCAGCATCAAGCAACTTTTGAAGCTCATTCTTAACTATTTCTCTGAGTGCCGGATTTATTCTTCTTTGAGGCTGCCTAACTGGTAAAAAATATTCTTTGATATAGATCCTATGAGTACATATTCGAGGATCTATTCCTTGCATGTCCCCATATTCCCATGCAAAAGCTTTATGCTGATCTTGTAGCATCTTGAGTAGGACAACCTGTTGAGATTGTGACAGCTTGTTGTTGATATTCAAATAGTGACCTGGAGACAATTCTATTTGCTTAGTGAGATCACTCATAGAATCTACAGGTGATGTTTGTACCTCTTATGGAAGCAAGTTATGAAAAATTACAGGAAATTTAGGCAGTGAACTCTCAAAATTTAGTTGTTGTAGGAAACATTGTAGATGACTACTATTTGGATCAGATGAACTACCCATATCAAAGTTAGAATGCAAAATTTGAAAAAGAAAGGCATCCTCATTCTTAAGTTGTGAGAATGGATCAGTTTGAAGTATCATTAATTGAACCAACGAATTGGCTTCTTCAGTTTCTTCCCCCACATCTAGCCAAATAGGTTGGGACAAATCTGGTTAAGGTCTAGCAAGTGGATACAAAGCCAATTTTTTTGTGGACTGTCCATCAGAAATAGTCATATCTCTAGAACGACATCCTATAAAAGCATCAGCAGTTGCTAACCATGGTCTACCTAGGATAACAGGGTATCCTCCTAAAGTTTCCTTAATAGATAATATTGTAAAATCAGTTGGATACTCCCAAGATTCAAGAGTGACAATTACATCTTCCACCATTCCATTAGGTGTGACTGTGGAGCTATCAGCAAGCTGGAAGACTTTAGGTGTAGACCGGATATTTAGAATGTTCAAGTAGTCCATAGTATGCTTTGTCATGACATTGATGGTAGCACCAAGGTCAATCAAAACATTTTTTACAATTTGGCCATTTATATGTATTTGCACTATAGGACTTCCAGGGTCAATGTACTTTGGAATGACTACATTTCCCAACATTATATCAGCCAATTTCCCTAAAAAATGAATTGTTTGGGGATCATTTTTCTTCCATCCAGGTTTCTTCAAATAGGCCTCTTTAATAGCTTTTCCATAAATTGGAACATCTTTAATGGCCTGAAATAAAGGGATTTGAATTTGTACATTCTTTAGTTGATCCAGAATGTCAAAAGTGGGTTCTTCCATGGATTTAGATGCGGTACTTTGTAACCTCTGAGGAAAAGGTGGTTTGTCTTAACTTTACAAAACAGGCTCCTTAGAAATCGTATCAGTTATAGGCATATGCTCGGTAGGAACAACAGGTGCAATAGGTTCTTCAGGGGGAGAATCTGGCATCTCAGTAATTAGAGGTGGTTGTGGAGTAGGAAGAGTGGTTTTAGACCTCAAATGGATATCATGAATGTTTAAGGCATAAGCTGGATATTGGTTGGCTTCAGCAAAATACATGGGCTACTGTGGTTGCTGCTGTTGCTTATTATTGGGATTTGGCAACGATTGAGTAGGCATAGGAATTTTTTTTGGAGGGCCAGTATTTGTGGCAGTTGATGCAGGAGGTGGCATGAGGGCCTGAGGTTGTGGCTGTGGAAGCTGCAGGAACCTAGGGGACTGGTTCTGCCATTGCTACGAACCTCTCCATTGAGGATTCTGCTGCCAATTACCTTGGGGTGGGGTCCATTGTCCTTGTGCCTGCTGCCAACCTCCTTGAGGAGATTGCCATTGAGGGGTCTGATAGTTAGGCCAATTTGGTTGAGATGTATTCCAAGGTGGTGGTGGTCCATATGTAGGTTGCCATTGGTTATTATAGCTAGAATAAGGATTACCAAAAGTCAAAGGGTCTTGAGGCATACCTTGTCTTTGAGCCCATGGTCTCCTTTGTGCAATGAAGAACACTTGATCATCATCACCTTCTACTGGCTTAAAGTCAGTAGGTAATTTCTTAGCTTCCAGATTAACCACCATCTTGCATCTATAGTCACATTTCTTCTGTTTGCAATGTGGACAGAACTCGGCCAAGACTGCTTCAGCTTCCTCAGGTTTCTTCTGAACTTGCATAGTGTCCAGTTGTGTAGCCATATTGTTAATGATATCCTGCTTGAAATCAAATAGCAGCAAATTTGTTATCTCCATCTGGGAAACTCCACTAGAAGAAGACTTGCCCACTGTAGCTTGATGACCTCTACCCTTCTTCACATTTGCTTGAGAATAATTGAGACATATTTTCTTGATATCATCCCAAGGCAGTTGGGTTATATCACCTCCTCCCATCAGGTCCAGGGCGTCTATACAAGTATCACTGATTCCCCTTAGAAAAATTAGTTTCTAAGATTCTTCGTTGAGAGTATGGTTTGAATTTTTTTTAGGGAAAACAAGAATCTTGAGATATAATCCTCTAGACTTTCATCCTCCTTCTGCTGAATTCTGAATATATCGTCTCCCTTACTGCCACTCTTACAATATTCCTTATATTTATCAAGAAACTTTGTTTGCATGGCTGCCCAACTATCAATAACACCCCTTCCCAAACTCATGAACCATCTCAAGGCTCCTTCCTTCAAGGTGGAAGGAAACAACTTCAGCTTGTGAGCATTTGAAGTGTAGTCATAACTATGACAGAGGATATCAAACTCAAATAGGAAAGTTTATGGGTCCTTCGTAACTAGGCCATAGAACTTGGAAAGTAATAAAGAAGGAATATTTTTAAGGTTATCAGTATCTCACTGGGCAACAATGGGAAACTCAAAAGCAGGAGGTGGATTAGGTGGATTATTTTCCATATTTGCTTGTTGCAATATTAGAGCAAATTGATTTTCCTCAGGTTCTTTGTTGATTGGTTAAATGGCAATTCAACAAATAGGTTTTCAAGGAGAAACCTTCCCAGTGCGTCTCTTCTTCTATGCATGCTATAGAATAAATGGTATTTGAAATGAATTTGGAAATACTTAAACAACTGACTAAACTACTACTAACAATGACTATAGTAGGTTCTTAGATTGACACCATCCCCGACAATGGCGCCAAAAAATGGTCACACCCACAAAAGAATATATAAAAGTCACAGCAGAACTAAACCTGGGAATTGGACATTCCAACAAGCGACTAACATCTTTTCATGGTCATTCATTTACTTTATCAAACCAGGGAATGTATACTTGAAATGGAGCAGCACGGTATGTGCACTAAGAACTACTTTCCTGTCACCATCTATAGAATACAAATGCTTAAAAGTAATGCAACGTAAAGCTTTTTAAATCAAACACAACTCAGCTAAAACAAAAATCATAGCAACTATTATTAAAGGACAAACTATGAACTAGCCTTATGTTGTAGGAACAGACACAAGGATGGATTCCCAATGCTGCAGGAACAATACAAAGCTGAGTTTGCGTCGAAATCTATAGAAATCGATTCTAACTAGTAATCAATATAAAATGAACAGTTAATTACAACAACTTGCTACAAAATACTTACTAAGTGGGCCCCCTTAGCAAGCATCAACTAAATTACACAAGAAGTTGACTCAAAGCTTCATCGAATTTTATTCATACTCAGAACCAGGATACATCAATTACTCTGTTTGAAAATAAAACTTAACACATAAATCTATTGCTTATTCAACTTAATTTTAACAAGTACTATTGCATCCTTGTTCACTCATGCAGGAGGAATGGTTATTTAAATGAAAGAGGCAACTAACTAACTAATAGAGGGAGTCGTGAACATAAATACATTCTGAACCCATGAAACAGATATTCATAAATGAAAGTCTATCTGCTCGACCCGACCTAGAGAAAATATAGAATTACACACTCCCTAGATCAAAGGACCGTTTAAGCATTTTCCCAAAGATTCGGTCAAAGAGTTATTACTAGAACAACTTCTTCAACAGAGCCGAGATTCTTTGCACTTGATTAGCTTCTACTCCCTCCAACAACCTACAATAAGTGATAGAGGTGAAGGAAAGCATACACACAAGTGACACGACATCCATTCATTAATCACATGTTAATCCTATTCCATTATCCAATCATAAGCATACATTAGCCATGCGGGAGGTCAAAAAGGTAATTAATAAAGTTGTCAAGCTACAGGAATATGGAATTCGATGCTGCATGATACCACCCAAAAAGTCTTTAATCAACAGGTTTAAACAACTATTAATAAGAAAAGTAAGAGTATCAAAAGTTTCAAACTATGAGCACATTTAAGGCTTTTCAACCTACATATAGCAAGAAAGAATCAATCCACCCCTATGGTGTATCTTTGCTCAAAATTTTTGTGACACCGTTGCGTACAAAGGCACAATTTTTCACAAATCGTCAGAGTTTGTGGCTACTTCTTCATCAAATTGACCCCACCCCTATTGCATTTTGGAATTTGATAGTTTGGCATAAATCTTTGTGCTGTGTGTGGCATTCTCTATGTTGTGTGTGGCAGTTTGTGTCTTATAATGCAGCCCTCTAAGCAGGGCATGACCTATTAAAGGAAAGTCCCACCCCTCTAAGCACAACGCGGCCTGCCAAAGGTAATTCAATGCCACAAATTCCTCACCAAAGGTTGCATTTATATGGATTTTGATATGAAAGTGAAGACAATCTGCACTCCATCCATTTCATATTGGGGGAAACGTCGAAGTTTTACCCAAGCCCCATGCAGTTCCATTCTCAGGCGAGGTGATTTGAATTATGATTCCATTATCAGGTGAGGTGTTTCCAACCCTCATTCGGCAGAGCAGGCATCAATACCAAGCAACCAATAGGGTGAATCACATGGTCGGACCATGCCAAGATTATTGGGAACTTGCTAGGCACATGAATTCTTAAAGAAGCCTACAACTATTCCTCCCTTTTGCGCTCCATTGCTACGCTTCTTCCATATTCCTACCCTCCACTGTTAACTGAAAAAATCAGGTCTTTGCTATGATTACTCCCCTGTGAAGAGAAGATGGAGGGACAAAGGAAAAACCTGGATGGAAATCCATGTTTGCGTTTGCGAGGGGAAGCTTTGACCATTCCCACTTGATTTGGAGACCATTCGGCCCTACATCCCTGCATGGAGTTCTTGGTAACATGGAGTGAAGGGAAAGCTCTGCCTTGATGTGCAGTTCAATGGAACAAGGCAGTGACTTATAAACCACTGACTTGGTCCATCCTATCTCACGCCAAGCTACGTCATTTCCCATACGTCTTTTATTCTCTCCTCCCATTATGAGTTCTAATTGTAATAGAACTCTATTTTTTGTTTCCATTTGACCTGGTAAAAGACCTCCCACATATCTCTCAAGTTACAATTTATGTTTGCAATTAAAGAATTTACTTGTAATTATAATTTTTACTTCAACTTCGTACTAAGGATTATGGTAACAGTCAAACTTGGTTATCACAAAGTTTGAACAAGGGGGGAGTCAAATTTTTTTTGCAATCAATTTGCAAAAAGGGGTTTTTTCTTGTCATAGTTAAAAAATTTGCAAAAGAAGAATGAATTTTTTCTTTTGAAATGAATGTGACAAAGGGGAAGTTATAAGGGATTGATCATTTAAAAAAATTTCAAAGCAGGGGTCTTTTTTTTAGTTTTGTTACAATTGGCAAAAAGGAAGATCATATGATTGTAAAATGCACTAACTTATAAAGTTCCAAATCTAGAGGTTCTTAATCTGTTGATTTTCTTGGTGTGAATGAATCCTAAAACATCTCAACTTCCATAATCTCATGCGATATCTGTATGGACTTATCCCTGAACCAGGTAAACAATCTCAAAAGGATAAATGGTTTAATATTCATGATCATACTCGTGGATTAATTTGTTTACATATTCAAGATGAATCTTTGTATGTCATTATGGATATTGAATGTCCACATGCATTATGGATCAAAATTCGGGAAATAAATGGATACTCCAATGTTTCTCCGTTCCCACATGATCCTGCTATGATCAAAACACATCTCCCGCATCATGATTAAGATACAGAGCATCCAGTTGACATAGAGGAAATCATCATCCCTCCACCTCCTATTGCTTCATCGGATTTCAAAGTCGTTTCTTCAAGAGCTTCCAGCACTTCTTTCCAACATGATATTAGTCTTCCTAGCATTGCTCATTGGGATGCATATCTACCCGACATTTTATGTCTTTTTGTAGAGTCCTGCATTGCTAACATGGAATCACACATTGAGGACATCAGTCTTCTATTTGATGACAACTTCAATAAAGTTGCATTAGCCTTGTCTTTTTCAAATGTGATTGCTCTTCCTTCACCTACATCAACTTCTATAGCGACATTGTCAGATTCTTATGGTTCCAGTTATCCCCATAAATCTATGGTTCTTGTGGTCCCTGTTACAGAATCTTCTATCATACTTGATTCATTCCATTAGTATTCTTCACATGTCAGCATTGGCTTGTAGATTCCTATAAAATATCCCATCATGTCAATATTCATCACATGTCAGCCTTGACAAGAATAAGTTAAGAAAAACACAACAAATCTAATATCCCTATGAAATATTGCATCATGTTAGATATGCTAAATGAAAAATTAAAACAATAAGAAAAACTAAATAAGCATATAAACAACATGAATCCAAATTTATCTCATATTGGATTGGTGCTTCTATGGAAAGAATCCCTTTCCCAATCCTTGCTAAACTCCATGATCTGTTGATATGAAACTGCTTTGAAGATGATATGAAGTGGGAAAAATCAGTTCTCAATTGAAGAGAGTGACTTTGCATGAGATTGTGGATGATTTGATGAAGGATGAAGTTTTCATTTATAGATTTTCAAATTGGAAGAGAGCTCAAAATAGAGCAATGTGGGATAATGATTTGACCAATGAGATGAAGCCACTTGTCACATTGTGATAGGTTGAGGAATGAGCACATTTTGGTCAATGTGCCAAAGAGGGGGAGATTTCAAATTTGAATTTGAGAGTTAAATGCTAAGTGGGGGACATGTAAGAGAAAAGTTATTTCCATGTTGGATGTACATGTCAACCTTTTTTTGAATTCAAACTTGAGGGAATATTCCATTTTTATGCCAAGTTGATGGAAAATGAGGATTTATAAATGAATTAAAATGCTTTATTGGTGCAAGTGGGAAAGGCTAGATGATGTGATGGGTGGTTGGATTAGATTAATCAGGATTAGCTTAGTTAAGATGATGATTACATGCTTTAAACCATTTGACTTAGATTTAGGGATTTAAATTAAATCAAAGGGAGATGAAAGGTGATTTGAGATTTAATTAAATAAAGGTTTGATTTATTTAATCAAAGAGGGAATGATAGGCTTAAATTAAATAAAGTTAATTTATTCAATTTAAGTGAATGACCTTAGGAGATTGAATTAAATGGACCTGATTTACCTAATGAATGGATGAGTGTGAATTTGATTTATGAATGTGATGCTATTTAAGTGCACAATGCTAATTTCACATGTCTACAATTTCTTTCCAACCAAATGTTCCATATTATGATGGAGGGACTTATATCCCAAATAGGAGAGAATATTGAAGAATAGAACAAAGATGGTCAAGATAGAAAATGAAGATACAAAGAGTGATGCAAAGGACTGGACCAACCAAGCTGATTAAGAAGGCAATACCAACAACTTTGAGAAAAATCACATGATGGAAGAAGATGATCAGTAGATTCAAACATTTTCCCACACATTACACAAGGAAATAGATTAATGAAGCTATCAATTGTCGTACTTATATCAAGTCTCGTACCAGTTAAGATTCTATCTTTGATTGCTAACCATGCAAAAGCACATGCCTTTGGAAAAACATGAGGGTCCCAACAAATTTTCAAAGGAATGGACATTCTATGATTAACATTGACAAGATATGCATATCCATCCTTGACATTGTACTCCCCAGATTTAGATTTTATCCAAATAATTTCATCCTATTTATTTGACAAAAAAAAATGTCTCTTATCTAATTCTGATTTTAAGGAAGCTTTGATCCATCATGGTACCTGGAGGAAGTTAAAATATTTCCATTTGCAAGTATAAGGGTTAGAGGGATCAATTTGAATATAATCTCTAACTTTGTGGCCCCAAGAAGATTTTAATTTTAATTCAATCTAATTCAAATCCCCAAGTTGATGAAGAGGTTTATGACCATTCCAGGCATCATTGAAGAAAAAGGGCCTTATCTGCACTATTAATCACCCAAGAAAGGCGAGGAAGGAGAACTGATCTACATGAAGAAATGAAATTCCATATCTTAGAACCTTTTGGAAACTTCCTTTGGGTGAAGATTCTTTCTCTATCAAGAGAGTCCAAGTATTTATGCCTCATTAATGTACACCATTTAGTTTTAGGCTTGGAGTATATTTTCCACGCCAATTTTTCTCCTAGAGCTTTGTTTTGAAGAAATACATTTCTCAAACCAACACCACCTAGTGATATAGGTTCACAAATGGAATCCCAAGCAACTAGTGATAGCTTCTTTTTTAGTTGTCATGATTTTCATCTAAAGAAAGTCTCTTAGGAATTTTTGAAGAATTAAGCCTTTCCCTTTTGGAAAACTCAAGATCGACATTAAATAAAATGGAAGAGCACTAAAAAATATTTAATCATTATAAGTTTTCCCGCAAAGGAAAGCCATTTGGCTATCCAAAGAGAAATTCGGGTAGAAACTAAAGAAATCAAGTTGTCCCAAAAAGCATGCTTTTCCTTTCCCAAGAAGAAAGGAATTCCTAAGTATTTACATGGAAGGGAATCATGTTGAAAACCCCAAAACATAAGAAGTTGTCTTTCAATTAAAGGGTCAACATTTAGAAAGAAAATATCTTTGAGTTTGCAGCATTGCAGATTTGACTAGAATATGAATAGTAAGCTGAATTTTTTTTTTTCATAACCTTAGTCTCAACCATGGTGGCTTGACCCAACAGTAGAGTGTCATTAGAAAAAAGTGAATGTGTGATTGGGGAAGGAAAGGACCGAATATAAATACCTTTCCAAATCCTTGCATTTGACATTGAAATTATTGATCTACTTAAGCCTTCTAGTAAAAGGATGAATAAGGAGAAAGAGGGTCCCCTTGTCTCACACCCTGAGAAGAATAAAAGAAGCCATGAGGAGAACCATCGATCAAAATTGAAAATCTTGCTCCCGAGAAGCATGAGTGAATCCGTTTACACTAAGCTTGTGAAAAACCAAATTTTTCTCAAGATGTTCAATAAAAATTCCCAATTGACTGTCATATTCTTTTAACATGGCTAATTTGAGAATCATATCTGGTGTTTTTTCAAATGAGACTGAATGCAAAAATTCATGAGCCACAATGGAACCCTCAGGAGTATCCTTCCAAGGAATGAAACCACCTTTTTCATTTGAGATGATAAGAGGTAATACCTCTTCCAATCTAGAATCTATAGCTTTTGTGAAGATCTTATAAATTGAGTTACAAAGAGCTATAGGCCTGAAATCTTGGAAAGAGGAAGGAGCAGAAATCTTGGGGATGAGAGCAATGAATGTGGAATTGAAATACTTTAATACATTTATGTATCTCTTCATTTCCTGTAAGGCAAGAAATACATAAACACCCACAATATCCCAAAATTTTTGAAAGAAAATAATTGTAAATCCATCTGGACCTAGAGCTTTCTTAGGTTCCATAGAAAAGACAACTTTAATGATCTCCTCAAGAGTGAACTTAGATATTAGCATACTATTATGATCCACATTTATAAGTTTTGAGATATTGTCAAGTATCTCATTCTCCCCATGAGAATTGTAAGGGGCATATGAAGAAAGAAGATGTTTAAAATAATTCACTGCCTCAAATGAAGTATCATTTTTAGAAGAAAGAATAGACCGTGAAAATGAAGAAATTGAGAGAATTTTATTTGATTCACGATGTAATTTGGTCGAGGCATGGAAAAATTTAGTTTTCTTATTTCCTTCATTCAACCAAGTTTCTCTTGATTTTTGTTTCCAATAGCACTCCTCCCGAGCTAGGATCTCTTCTAATTCAACTTTGAGTTTTTTTTCCTGGTAAAAGAGAGAACTGTCATTTGCCTTTTTGATGACCTCTTCATAAATATCAGAGAACTTAGATTCTAACCGAACTTTTTCTGAGAAAATATTTTTAAATGATTAATGTTCCAATCTTTGATTTTACTTTTGAGGTGTAACTTTTTACTCAGTTGGAACATTCTTGTTCCCTTAAAAAAGGAACTGGAAAGCCACCAATTTATTATTAATTTAAAAAAAATTGGACCTCTTAACCTCATAGCCTCTAGTTGGAAAGGAAGTTTAATTTTATTTCTTAAATTATAAAAGGAGAAAGAAATTGGAAAGTGATCTGAACCCGGTAAAGCATGAATGATCAAAAAGAAATCCCAAGGTGTTACCAACCAATTTTTTTAGAGCAAAAGATGATCAAGTTTTTATGCAATTTGCAAAAAATCCTTGCACCTATTTTTACAAGTATACATTCCATTTTTGATAACCCACAATCATATAAATTATTGGATAAGATGAAGTAAATAAAGTATTCTAACAAAGAAAATGGGGGAGTTATACCACCAATTTTTTCTGAAGAACATCTGATCATGTTGAAATCACCTGCTATAATTTTAAGCATCAGTGCATCGTCCTCAAATCTTGTAGAAATTTGTCTCCAAACTTGTCCTTTTCGAGCCAATGAGCAAGGACCATAAACATTGTAAATTATGAAATGCATGTTTGTTTTTAAGCATCTAGCAGAAACCTTTATCCATTTTTTCTTAACTTCTAATGAGTCAACTTTTACATAGATTTTATTCCACTGAGTGACTACTCCCCCTGAAGCACCAAATGCAGGGGAACCAAGTCGCAATCATTCCAACATTTGAAAGTTTATATTGTTGATTGAAATTGTCAATGTATACATTAAATGCTTGCATACACATAGGTTTACCTAAGCCTACTTAGGCATTTATCGTTCTATTACTCATTGACATAACCTAGATATTTTCTAGATATTTACGTGATATTTTACCCTCCTAATATTTTTCTAGCTCTTGGATATTTCTCCTTTATAAGGAGACCCTTGAATGTCTAATAATATGAGGTTGAGTTTACACATTCTAT
This sequence comes from Sequoia sempervirens, assembly GCA_007258455.2. Lineage (NCBI taxonomy): Eukaryota > Viridiplantae > Streptophyta > Pinopsida > Cupressales > Cupressaceae > Sequoia > Sequoia sempervirens. Next base: position 82,364,580 of record VDFB02168118.1, read on the forward strand.
CTCCACTATGCTTTTTCAAAATCCCTTTCTTTCACAGTTCTTTCATGGTATCGGAGCTTAGGGAGAGATAGTGCAAGCCAAAGTTAGAACGAATCTGTTGTATTCAATTTGTTTCCATTGTGTGTAATTGTAGGATGATGGTTAGGAATTCCTAAAGAAATTTGAGAGGCTTTTTGGAGTCAACGTACACACAGCAAGAAATAATCGATCCACCCCTATGGCATATCTATACTCAAAGAGTTTGTGACACCTCTGTACACACAGCAAGAAATAATCGATCCACCCCTATGGCATATCTATACTCAAAGAGTTTGTGACACCTCTACTTACAGAGGCACAATTTGTTGCAGATCGTCAGAATTTGTGGCTATTTTCTTCATCAAATCAACTGCACCCCTATTTTGTTTTGGCATTTGAGAGTTGGCGTGAATCTTTGTGTTGTGTGTGGCATTCTCTTTGTTGTGTGTGGCGGTTTGTGTCTTATAATGCAGCCCTCTAAGTAGGGCACGACCTATTAAAGGCAACTCGCACCCCTTTAAGCATGACGCAGCTTGCTAAAGGTAATTCTGTGCCACAAATTCCTCACCAAAGGTTACAATTATATGAATTTCGATCTGCAAGTGATTACAGTTTGCACTCCATCCATTTCATATTAGGGGCAACGTCAAAGTCTTACCCAAGCCTCACGCAGTTCCATTCTCAGGTGAGGTGATTTGAATTACGATTCCATTATTAGGTGAGGTGTTTTGAACCCTCATTCGACAGAGCAGGCATCGATACCAAGCAACCGATAGGGTGAATCACATGGTAGGACCATGTGAAGATTGTTGGGAACTTGCCAGGCATGTGAATTCTTAAAGAAGCTTGCAACTCTTCCTCCCTTTTATGCTCCATTGCTACGCTTCCTCCATATTCCTGCCCTCCACTATAGCCTGAAAAACTCAAGTCTTTGCTGTGATTACTCCACTGTGAAGAGAAATTGGAAGGACAGAGGAAAAAGCTAGAAGGAAATCCATGTTTGCATTTGCAAGGGGAAGTTTTGACCATTCCCACTTGATTTGGAGACCATTCGGCCCTACATCCCTGCATGGAGTTCTTGGTAGCATGGAGTAAAGGGAAAGCTCTGCATTGACATGCAGTTCAATGGCACAAGGCAGCGACTGATCAACCATTGACTTGGTCCATCCTATCTCATGCCAAGCTACGTCATCTCCCATACGTCTTTTATTCTCGCCTCCCATTATGAGTTCTAATTGTAATATAACTCTATTTTTTGTTTCCATTTGACCCGGTAAAAGACCTCCCACATATCTCTCAAGTTACAATTTATGTTTGCAATTAAAGCATTTATTGTAATTATAATTTTTGCTTCAAATTTGCACTAAGAATTATGGTAACAGTCAAACTTGGTTATCATAACGTTTGAACAAGGGGGGGAGTCAATTTTTTTTTGCAATCAATTTGTAAAATGGGGTTTTTTTTGTCATAGTTAAAAAATTTGTAAAAGAAGAATGCATTTTTTCTTTTGAAATGAATGTGACAAAGGGGAAGTGATAAGGGATTGATGATTTAAATTTTTTGCAAAGGATGGGTCTTTTTTTCTGTTTTGTCATAATTGGAAAAAGGAAAGATCATATGATTGTAAAATGCACTAACCTATAAAGTTCCAAATCTAGAGGTTCTTGATCTGTTGATTTTCTATTGTCTTAAGGAATTCACTTATTTGTAATCATGGGATATGAAACCCACTCTTCTATAATCAACCTAAAACTAAGAAACTATAAGTCTTGGTGTGAATGAATCCTAAAACATCTCAGATTCCATAATCTCATGCCATATCTGTATGGATGTATCCCTGAACTAGGTAAACAATCTCAAAAGGATAAATGGTTTAATATTCATGATCATATTCATGGATTAATCTGTTTACATATTCCAAATGACTCTTTGTATGTCATCATGGATATTGAATGTCCACATGCATTATGGATCAAAATTTGGGAAATATATGGATACTCCAATGTTTCTCCCTTCCCGCATGATCCTGCTATGATCAAAACTCACCTCCCGCATCATGATTCAGATACAGAGCATCCAATTGACATAGAGGAAATCATCATTCCTCCACCTCCTCCTATTGCTTCATCGGATTTCAAAGTTGTTTCTTCAAAAGCTTCCATCACTTCTTTCCAACATGATATTAGTCTTCCTAGCATTGCTAATTGGGATGCATATCTACCTGACCTTTCATGTCTTTTTGTAGAGTTCCGCATTGTTTACATGGAAGCACACATTGAGGACATCAGTCTTCTTTTTTATGACAACTTCAATAAAGTTGCATTAGCATTGTCTTTTTCAGATGTGATTGCTCTTCCTTCACCTACATCAACTTCTATAGTGAGAGTGTCAGATTCTTACGGTTCTAGTTATCTCCATACATCTATGGTTCTTGTGGTCCATGTTACAGAATCTTCTATGATACTTGATTCATTCCATCAGTATTCGTTACATGTCAGCATTGGCTTGTAGATTCCTGAGCAACATTCGAAGGCATCATGGGAACCATCATCATCGTTCTTGGATGAGCTTCAACTCTATTTATGATCATACATACATATTCTCACATGGGAAGATATCTTGCATATTTATTTGGTTTCATTTCTTCCTAAGGGAAGGGATATTGTGTCATTCTTGGAACTATGACCTCTATTCACTATCTGATTTTGTAGTAGGACTCTCTTATCGAGGAAATCATATATTGTACTTAGTGAAAGAAGTAGTACTTCTTCATGTGTATAATTTTCATGCATCTTTTCTCTCTTTTGGAGGGTAGTTTTTTCCCACAGGTTTTTCTACTTTTCTCCATTTCATGAGAGATTACTTTGTACATGGGTACCTCACATGGCTAGTAGCCGGGACCCATTTTATCCCTACCTACCTAAGTTATGCTTAAGGGGCGGTGTGAGTGTATACATTAAATGCTTGCATACACATAGGTTGACCTAAGCCTACTTATGCATTTATTGTTGTATGACTCATTGACATAGCCTAGATATTTTCTAGATATTTACTTGATATTTTTCCCTCCTAATATTTTCCTGATATTTTGTTCAGCTCTTGGATATTTCTCCTTTATAAGGATACCCTTGACTGCCTAATAATATGAGGTTGAGTTTACACATTCTATCTCCATGGTGCTTGTTTAGAATCTCTATCTTTCATGGTTCTTTCAAGCATGATAGCTTCATTTCCTGAAGAATAATGATATCAGAAAGAGTACCTAATAGATGACACTTAATTAAGCATTTCTTGTTAAGGGAATTTAAGCCCCTACGATTCCAAGAGAGGAAGCTCATTGTCGTTGAGGAGAGAGTTCCTATCTCCTCTTCTTTTCAATTCTTCCTGAGGATTTTATCCTGACACTAGAATCACATTGCCAAAATTGAGGGGAGGTATTTAACCCCACAGATTTCTTAGAAGTAGATCGGAGATTCATTTCACAAGTTGATTGAATACCTATAGCAATTTCCAAATTCTTTTTTTCTTTGTTATATTTTTTCCCTCATTTAGTTCTAGGAGAAATTGAAGCCTTGAGTTCAGAATCTAATTGAGAAATAGGAGGCGAAGAGAGAGGGTCCAAAGTGAATGGAAGAGAAGAAGATGGACGAGAAGATATAGAAGTTACAGCTTCATTGAAATCAAGCTTTATTTAGAAGCTGATTGAGTGATGGGAGGAGTTGGAGTATTAATGCCTTGATCATCTTCTCCTAAGACTTCATCAGCCATTTCCCCAATAAGTTCTTCAACTTCTTTATTCATAACTTCATTTACAATTTTCCACAAATCTTCTTCTGAACCACTGAAGATATTCTAAAAATGTGATGAGTTATTTTTGATAGGAACATTGTTCCCACTCATAGACTGAGAGATATTAGACTGGTCCAAAAAAGAAGAAAGGTCATTGTTAATGGGTAAGGTGGTTGAGGGTACCTTGTTACCCTCAACAGGTTGAGTACTAACATAAGTAACCCGAATGGATTCCTCGGGATTTCAATGAGGGGAAGCACGAGAAGAAGAGGAACTCGAGGGAAAACTTAGTTGAGCCTTTTAAGAATGCATGCTCAGGCTAAACACCCTTGAGAGAGTAGTTAGATGAGGATTTTTTTCCCTAATAAAGGCATCTTAATCAATAATAAGGTTAGCTTCCTTCCATGCTAAGGTTTCCCAATTGATTTGTCAAATCCACTCTCCTTTTTTAGTTGAGAGTCAATTTTTAAGAGGAAGGGAAGCAAAATAATTTTCTGTTAGATACCAAACCCTAATCAATGGTTTACTGTTAACAATCAAGAATTCACTTTGAATAAATAATGAAAAATGATTTACAATTTGTTTAATGGATGGTAAGTCCAGGTATTCAACTAGAAGAAAAGCTAGAGAGAAACAAACAGGTTGAGGGCACAAATTTAGGGATTCCAAAGATAAATTTTCTTTCCAATTAAATATCCCTAAAAAGGAATTTCCAATCCAGAAGGGCCCTTTTCTCATAATTTTACCTTTGATTGTTGGGTTTTTAAATATTATAAAGAAAGAAGATGCATAAACTACAAACAAGTCAAAGAACTCATACCAGTTCTCTCGAATCCATGTTCTTATTTTTGAAAGCAGCATATCATCTCCCCAAAGTTGAACAAAGAAGTCATTATACTCACAATCATCATATTGATTGTCAAGAAACAAGGGAATTCTAGGAACTAGTCTCCATTCTCGTTCCTTTCCAATCGTTGCACCAAAACCAAGCAAGCCAGAGTCACCATTGTTATTATCTGGACCCGTAAATCTGTTCCTTTCATTATTCGTTGAGCTATTTATTTTTTCTGAAAGCGAGGGTTTTCTCCTTTGGCATTGAAAAGAGCTCTTATTTCTGCACTAATTCAGGTGCCATTCATTTTTCCTTTGATAGTGAGGGATCCTTGGAATGTTATTGGATTGTCGGATTGTTAGACAATTGGGAGAGGAGTGAGAGAATGGAGAAGTTCAAAAATGTTCTTTATGCAAATGGGTCCTTGGATACTTTGGACCATTATGATTATTGTGAATAGGGGCATTCCTACCTGGAGGCATAGATGTTCTAGGTGGAATATTATGATGCCTTTGAGTTGGATTAGAGGCATTTTGAAAAGAATCTAGATTAGGAGTTACCAGAATACCCTTACCATTAGGGTTGAATTTTGGGAGGAAATTTACCTCGTGAAAAGAGTCTTGCTTTGGGGTTTCCAAAATTCCCTCGCCATTACGGTTAGGTTCTGGAAGAAAATTTTCCCCCTTTGAAAATTCTCAACGAGAGTGAGAGAAATGTTCTGAATGTTGTCTTTTATCAGGCGGCCTTCCATGCTCTTGAGGTGGGTTCTTAGTAGATTCAAAATCATCTGCCCAATAGACCTTTTTGCTTTGTAGTTGTGAAGAGCTCGCCATTTCAGAATCCATTGCAGTTAAAGAATATATTACATTAATGATAGAATTCATTTCTAAAATACTAATATATAGATTTATTAAATTATATATTATATTTAATGATAGAAATGATTATATATACATAATAAACAATATATTATACATATAATTAATAATTAATTATAATTTTTGATAATATATATTATATAGAAATTTTTATTTTATAATAAATAAATATTCAATACAATTATAAAATTATTATCACAAAAAAAACTATATTTTAATATAATAAACATAAAATTAACATATAAATATAATACACTGAAGGGAAAAAGTTTTTTAGGGATAGGCTTTTCTCCGACGATGTCGTCGTCAGATTTCCTAAAAAAGAGAAAGAAAAGTTGAAATTGGTAAAAATCGATAATAGCTACTTTGATGCCGACACCATTAAAGCCCTGTGGAGAAAAGTCCTATGTGTCATAATGGAGTACATAACTATGGATGGCCATTTCACTAGGGTCTATGGCTATCACTTTTCCCTGCTTAACACTTCGGCTACAAGGTAAGGGTTTCTTTCCCCTACTTTCTTTGCTGCTCTTTGAGGAAAAGTCTGCTTGACCACAAAAAAAACCCTAGAAGATTCCCTATTTTGCATACTGGTCTGATTAGATTAATTGTCGAGCATTACCAAAACATGCCCGCCCCTACTAATCTTGAAGAATCCCCTGACTCTGAGGATGACGAAACTGAACCGGGCTACTTGGGGTTTCTACCCAATTCAAGTCCGGCTAGAACAGTCCTTAGTTTTCCTGCTGCCCTTTCAGGGAAGAAAAACCCTAACCCTCTTACTGTCAAAGGATGTGTTGTGCCCCATCTGGAAGGCCCCTCCGTTATTGATAAAAATCCCAAGGCTAAAAACCATGTGTCGTACTCCAAAGATTCCCCTTACTCTGAGGCATCTGGTGCTAATAATTATGAGCCCTTTGCTGACCCGTCGATGGATAGGATTACTAGAACTGGGTCCCCTGTCACTCCTGTCACTGAGAATACTTGTCTGAACACTGATAGGGATCCCTCTGTGGATGCTTTGAGTTTAGCTAGAAACAATGTTGATACCCATTTCAAACTTACGAAATGGACTTTCAATGAATTTAATGAGCTAAAGATAAAAATCCGGGCCTTGGAAAGTAAGCTAGAAGAGTTGGGAGCCAAGGTTGCGGCGATTGAAAAAACTGAAGTGAAGCGAAAAGATCACAATCTCAGCAATGACACTCAGAACCAAGCTGGCAAAAATAGAAACATTGAAATTGAGATGGAAAAAATGAAAAATACTATTAAAATCATTGGTGAGCAAAACAATTGTATGGCCAGACACAATGCCATAATCATTAACGCCATGACCGAGAAACTGGACAAAGCCCATCAGGGATCTCTGGTGGTTGACTTGGAGGATACCAATGAAAGAAACTAGGAGGAGGATGCTGGCATCTCTAAGAGAACCAAGGCCAATTTGAAGAGGAAGGCTCCCCCCACTACGCAGATGATTCAAACATTTAAGAAGGATGTTCATGAGATGAAGAACTTGGAGGCAGAGACTGAGGCTATCCTGAAGACTGTGGGCTAGTTGCTTCCGGTTTTTTGTTGCCTTTTTTTGCTGGCTTTTTTTGACCTTCCTGGTCTTTTGCGGTTGGCTGCAGCTTATTCTGGTTTTGTCCTGTTGTGCAGTTGGTTATTTTTGTTGAACTTCTCTTTCTTATGTTTTATGTTGTAAAACTTTGTGGTTTCGGGTCCCTGTAAAACCCGTTTATAATACACTATTTAATATCAATAAATATTATATAATTTGTGTTTATAATAATTTAAATATAATACACTATTTAGTATCAATAAATATTATATAATTTGTGTTATAATTAATATATTATATATATTTACCTAAAAAAAAATATTATATATTATATATAATTCAAATTATATTATATATTATATATAATTCAAATTATATTATATATTATATTTTATAATAACAACTATTAAATATAAATTAATAAAAAAATTATTGTTTAATATATATTTTATTTAATACAAACTAAATAAACACATAAATGTAATACAAAAGATAAAATATATATTTTGTATAATATTAATAAATTTATATGAAACTTCAAGAGAGAAAATTTATATAAATTGTATAATTATATGAGAAAAAACAGTGAGAAAGAGAGAAAAATTGTAAAAAAAGTAATTTTTTTTCCAAAATTTGACTTCCACACCTCTTCGGCGTACCCATTGCACACCAAGGTGCAATTGCTAGTATAAGCATATATGAGTAATATATGATATATTATTACTTCTTGATTTGCATCTTACTTACTGCGTAACATATATTTAAATATTTTTGTACCTTGACAGTAAGTTTCTATTTCTAATTAATTTGTGGATGAGGCAAACACAGCTATACTGATGCATGTTTCGTCATTTTTCTTCTTCCATATTCGAAAGATCTTTCTCACTTTACCTCATCCCATACAACAATTTTTTATCTATTCATTAATTCATTTATATATCTTCTGGTAATGACGTTTACAATGTTTTCATTTGTCCAATACTATTTCACCTTAGGGGATGGTTAACAATATGAGTCTAACTTCCCTCTTAACAGTAAACAAGATATGTTCAAACAATGCAACCATCCAAGAGTTCGTTGCTGTGTTAATCAGAGATATATTCTATTCCATGGAAACGCGACACAAATTTATTACAATCTACTGAATGAATGAACATGAATAGTCATAGGAAGGAATTGCAGAAAATATGTTATATTTGTATGGCGTCAGTAGCGTCTGCGGATTTCAGTGGGTGTCCTTACGCTGAATCGGCGCTTTTAACATTGTGATCTACTTGTAATGACAGGCGATTGCTTATTATTGTTTGTTGGAGAATGACCAGGGTCCGTATCTGAAATAATTTATAGGGGAGGCATAACTAACAAATATAGTTGAAATAATTTCTTCCACAGTGAGATATTCGAAGTCGTATGGCGCATTGGAGACGACGCAACTTGATTCTCTCCTTAAACGTGTATTCATTTTTCATTCAATGACTTCATTTTCGTGTACAGCTTGCTATTCAAACTAGAAGCTTTGACTGTGTAGCCCTTCAATTATATTAAAGAAGTGATGAAATAAACATCGTCAATTAATATGGGTTTTAGTAATGATATGAAATAACATCTTCGAGTGAATAATCAGTATCTTGTGGTGAAATTGACGAGTGTAAATAATTATGTAATTGGCTGTTATAAATAATTAGCATCTTATTGTATCAGATTAAAAGTTCATTCGATCTTTTGTCAATTTTATCTTAGCTGAAACCAAATTTATGACATATCAACTAGATAAACCTTACCATATCATTTTTTGCTCCAATAGATACCATGTATGAAAAGTTAATCATACACATGATTTATTAGAGACATTTTATATTCAAGATGATAATCTTCTTGATCATGATAACTAGGGTAGAGATATTTATTGAAATACATTGATTTCATTTACTAATACTATATTTATTTAATGTTATAGTCAATTAGTTTTAGTTAGGGTTAGCAAATATCATGAAATGAAATCAAGAAATCTTGAAATTTAAAAAAGGAAAAAACTAAGTGAATAGTAGTTTCCCATAGTTCATATTGAAATATGATTGCTTCTACATTTTTTATCTATATTTTTATATCAATATTTCTAATCACATTCAATCATCCATCACTATTAAGATGGTTTTTTTTTTTATAAAATGGTAATGTAAAAGGCATACACAAGAAATCTATACAAAATTTTATATGAAAGAAAATAGCTATTTTTGATGGTGGATACTTTCTTAGCTACTATTTTTAAAAAGCAATAACTATTGCTTTGAATCAGATCTTCTTATATTAGGTAGAAGAAAAATGATGATTTTTTAAGTAGTTGTAAACCCCAAAACTTAAGAAGTTGTCTTTCAATTAAAGGGTCAACATTTAGAAGGAAAATATCTTTGACTTTGCAGCATTGCAGATTTGACTAGAATATGAATAGTAATCTGAAATATTTTTTTTGATAACCTTAGCCTCAACCATGGTGGCTTGATCCAACAGTAGAGTGTCTTTAGAAAAAAGTGAATGTGTGATTGGGGAAGGAAAGGACCAAATAGAAATACCTTTCCAAATCCTTTCATTTCGCATAGAAATGATTGATCTACTTAAGCCTTCTACTAAAAGCATGAATAAGGAAGGAGAAAGAGGGTCAACTTGTCTCACACCCTGAGAAGAATAAAAGAAGCCATGAGGAGAACCATTGATCAGAATTGAAAATATTCCTCCTGAGAAGCACAAGTGAATCCAGTTACACTAAGCTTGTAAAAAACCAAATTTTCTCAAGATCTTCAATAAAAAGTCCCAATTGACTTTGTCATATGATTTTAACATGTCTAATTTGAGAATCATAGCTGGTGTCTTCTCAAATGAGACTGAATGCAAAACTTCATGAGCCACAATGGCACCCTAGGGAGTATCCTTCCCTGAAATGAAACCACCTTGTTCCTTTGAGATGATAAGAGGTAATACCTTTGCCAATCTAGAAGCTATAGCTTTTGTGAAGATCTTATAAATTGAGTTACAGAGAGCTATAGGCCTAAAATCCTGAAAAGAGGAAGGAGCAGAATTCTTGGGGATGAGAGCAATGAAAGTGGAATTGAAATCCATTAATACATTTCTGTATCTTCTCGATTCCTCTAAGGAAAGAAATACATCAACACCCACAATATCCCAACATTTTTGAAAGAAAATAATTGTAAATCCATCCAGACCCGAAGCTTTCTCAGCTTCCATGGAAAAGATAGCTTTCTTGATCTTCTCAAGAGTGAACTTAGATATTAGCATACTGTTATGATCCGCATTTATAAGTTCTGGGATATTGTCAAATATCTCATTCTCCCCATGAGAATTGTAAGGGGCATTTGAAGAAAGAAGATTTTTAAAATAATTCACCGCCTCAAATGCAATATCCTTTTATTTGATTGACAATGTAATTTGGTCGAGGCATGAAAAAATTTAGTATTCTTATCTCCTTCATTCAGCCAAGTTTCTCTTGATTTTTGTTTCGAATAGCACTCCTACCCAGCTAGGATCTCTTCTAATTAAACTTTGAGTTTTTTTTCTTAGTAAAAGAGAGAACTATCATTTCCCTTTTTGATGACCTCTTCATAAATATCAGAAAACTCAAATTCTAAGCGAAGTTTTTCCGAGAAAATGTTTCAAAATGATTAATGTTCCAATCTTTGATTTTAATTTTAAGAAGGTGTAACTTTTTACTCAGTTGGAACATTCTTGTTCCCTTAAAAAAGGGACTGGAAAGCCACCAATTTCTTATTAAATAAAAAAAAATTCGACCTCTGATCCACATAGCGTCTAGTTTGAAAGGAAGTTTAGTTTTATTTCTTACATTAGAAAAGGAGAAAGAAATTGGAAAGTGATCTCAACCCGGTAAAGGATGAATGATCAAAAAGAAATCCCAAGGTGCTGCCAACTAATTTTTTGAGAGCAAAAGACGGTCAAGTTTTTCTACAATTTAGGAAAAATCATTACACCTATTTGTCCAAGTATACATTCCATTTTTGATAGCCCGCAGTCATATAAATTATTTGATAAGATGAATTTATTAATTCTTCTAACAAAGCAGATGGGGGAGTTATACCGCCCATTTTTTCTTAAGAGCTTCTGATCACGTTGAAATAACCCACTATAATTTTAAGGATCAGTGCATCGTTCTCAAAACTTTCAGAAATTTGTCTCCAAACTTGTCTTTTTCCAGCCAATGAGCAAGGACCATAAACATTGTAAATTACGAAATGCAGGTTTGTTTTTAAGCATCTAGCAGAAGCCTTTATCCATTTTTCCTTAACTTCTAATGAGTCAAATTTTACATAGATTTTATTCCACTGAGTGACTACTCCCCCCGAAGCACCAAATGTAGGGGAAACAACCAAATCCCAATCATTTCAAGATCTAAAAGTTTATATTGTTGATTGGAATTTTCAGTGTATACATTAAATGTTTGCATACACATAGTTTGACCTAAGCCTACTTAGGCATTCTTTTTGTATGACTCATTGACATAGCCTAGATACTTTCTAGATATTTACCTGATATTTTACCCTCGTCATATTTTCCTGATATTTTGACCAGCTCTTAGATATTTCTCCTTTATAAGGAGACCCTTGTCTGTCTAATAATATGAGGTTGAGTTTACACATTCTATCTCCACTATGGTTGTTCAAAATCTGTGTCTTTCATGGTTCTTTCATGGTATCGGAGCTTAGGGAGAGATAGTGGAAGCCAAAGTTAGAAAGAATCTGTTGTATTCACTTTTTTTCCGTTGTGTGTAATTGTAGGGTGATTGTTAGGCATTTCTAATGCAATTTGAGAGGCTGTTTGGAGTCAACCTGCGCATAGCAAGAAAGAATCAATCCACCCCTATGGCATATCTCTGCTCAAAAAGTTTGTGACACCGCTGCGTACAGAGGCACATTTTTTCGCAAATCGTCACAGTTTGTGGCTACTTCTTCATCAAATCGACCCCACCCCTATTGCGTTTTGGCATTTGACAGTTTGGCGTAAATCTTTGTGCTGTGTGTGGCATTCTCTATGTTGTGTGTAGCGGTTTGTGTCTTATAATGCAGCCCTCTAAGTAGGGCATGACCTATTAAAGGAAACTCCCATCCCTCTAAGCACAACGCGGCCTGCCAAAGGTAATTCAGTGCCACAAATTCCTTACCAAAGGTTGCAGTTATATGGATTTCGATATGCAAGTGAAGAAAATCTGCACTCCATCCATTTCATATTGGGGGCAACGTCGAAGTTTTACCCAAGCTTCACGCGGTTCCATTCTCAGGCGAGATGATTTGAATTACGATTCCATTATCAGGTGAGGTGTTTTCAACCCTCATTCGGCAGAGCGGGCATCAATACCAAGCAACCAATAGGGTGAATCGCATGGTAGGAGCATGCCAAGATTGTTGGGAACTTGCTAGGCACGTGAATTCTTAAAGAAGCCTACAACTATTCCTCCCTTTTTTTGTCCATTGCTACGCTTCTTCCATATTCCTACCCTCCACTGTTGCCTGAAAAAATTAGGTCTTTGCTGCGATTACTGCGCTCTAAAGAGAAATTGGAGGGACAGAGGAAAAACCTGGACGGAAATCCATGTTTGCGTTTGCGAGGGGAAGGTTTGACCATTCCCACTTGATTTGGAGACCATTCGGCCCTACATCGCTGCATGGAGTTCTTGGTAGCATGGAGTGAAGGGAAATCTCTGTCTTGATGTGCAGTTCAATGGAACAAGGCAGCGACTTATAAACCATTGACTCGGTCCATCCTATCTCACGCCAAGATATGTCATCTCCCATACGTCTTTTATTCTCGCCTACCATTATGAGTTCTAATTGTAATAGAACTCTATTTTTTGTTTCCATTTGACCCGGTAAAAGACCTCCCACATAGACATACAGACCTAAGAGGGAGATGGAAAGTGATAGAGAGAGACTTGAGAGGGAGATAGGAAGTGGTAGGGTGGGGGAGATAGGAGGGAGAGAAAGAGGGAAGGAGAGATTGTGGCTTATGTAATAAGATATTGTTGTATTTGGCATTTAGTATAACATTGTCTTCATTCTTAGATGCATATTAGCCTAAAATAAGGGAGACATGGAGAGGTAGGTAGATAGAGGTAAGGTTGAAGGAATAGAGGGAGAGGTAGGTAGAGAGAGTGAGGAAAAGATGCAACACAAAGTTTTTCTCGTCTCCATTGCTCTTACGTGTTAACACCCCCTACTATTCATTGTCATGATCTTCTAACATTTTTTCATATCTTTTACTAGAATCTTTAGATCAGATGCTTCGTCATCAACTCTTAGGATAGAAACATCCCTTTCTTGGATAGAGTTTTCAATGTCTTGAATACTTTTATGTAGCTTTGTAACCACTTTTTTCCAGCTTTGAGAGTGTCTTTATGATTAGAGAATGTAGATGTTTCTTTGAACAAGTTGTTTACAAGACTTGTCTACCCTTTTAGATAATCCTTTCATGTCTCCACCCAACTAATTCTCTTTTTTTGCACTTAGATCTAATTTTCCTTTTACTTGTTATTTATTTCCAATTGTACTTGTTCCATGGAATTCTTAAGTAAAAGAATATTTGAGTTCATTTGTTCAACTCCACTTATAGCATCATCTCTCACATTCTTTACCTGCACAAATTCATATGCAATACAAAACCTCTTCACTTTATCCACTTCTACATTGCTATTTTCCCATTGCACATACTGCATTCCTCCTTCCTCAACTTCTCAAGAGTGGGAAGAATCTCTTCAGTTTCCTCCCCTCCATTCCCATTATCTAAATCCTTATGTCCATCCATCCCCCCTCTATTTGATCCTCCTTCCCTCTCCCACCTTCCTCTCTTCCTACACTCTTTCCCTCTCTCTCCCTCCCTCCCTATCTCTATCTCCACTCGACCATCTCTCTCTCTACCTACATTTCTGTTAATCCATCCCATCCCACCTCTCTTTCTACCAACATCTCCCTCCTTCCCAACCTCCCCCCTCTATCTACTTCTCTCTCCCCTTCCCTCTCTACTTTCCCAATCTTTATCTACTTCTCTTTTCTACCATTGTTTATGATGAATTTATAGCACTTATATTTATTCTTGTATATATTTCTCAAGAGACTTCTCCTTTGTACTAGATCTTTATCAATACCATCATTTTTAAAAAAAATTCTAGTTTCTCTATCACTTTCTCCTTTAATAATTCATAGATTCTATAAGACATTTGAATATTTCAAACTCTCATCCACATGCCTTATAAACACATTTGAGGAAAATTATGTATGATTAATTACGATGATTGCATCAATTACATGGTAAAAAAGAGCCTTCTTCAATTGTTTATTTAATCAATTATATTGTAAATATGGATAACATTAATAATTTATAGTTTCATTAGTTCATTATTCAATTTATTCAATTTATTCAATTAATCATTTATAATTAAAATATGGATCTAACATTGGTAAAAAATAATGTATTACGTAAAAATCCAAGCATACACCATTATATGTCCATAAAAGTATAACATATATACAAGAAAGTTGTATAAGTTTAACTCCATAGAACTCTTAAGTTCAAGAATCTTTGGCTTCATTTCTTCAACTCCACTTATATAATCATCTCTCACTTTCTTTGCTTGCAAAAATTCATACACAATACTATAAAACCTCTTCAATTTATCCACTTTTGCATTGCCATTTTCCCATTGCATATATGGCATACACACCTTCCTCAACTTCTCAAGAATGAGAATCATCTCTTCAATCAATACATTATCTATCTCATTCATTTGGTTTACTTATTTTCATGTGTTTTTAGAGCATATTCCTTTTTAATTTTATACATTCTAGTACATGTTGCCTCCAGTTCTATATTTCCATTTTCCCATTGCACATAGTGCACATGCTCCTACCTCAACTTCTCAAGAGAAGGAAGAATCTCTTGAGTCAATAGATTATGTATTATCATTCTTTCAAACCATTTGTCACCACCCTCCTCCACCCACCAACCCCTCTCCACCACCCTCTATCCTCTCATATCCCTCCTCACCTTACGTTCCTACACAACCTCTCTCCACCTTCCTCTGCCACTGCTTCCCTCTCACTCATATCTACATGTCCTTACTTCTCCCTCTCTCTCCCTCACACAAACTCTCTCCGCCTACCCCTCCCATTATCCCTACCTCCCTCCCTCCCTTCTTCCCTCTGTTGATGATCAATGACAGTGACAGTCATATATTCCAGCCTGATCGCATTTACAAGAAACAATTAAATGATTAGCCTTCAACTATTTAATTATTGAGTTTGATGTTATCTTGAGTCGCGTCCTTTGGAAAATATTAGTTTATATTTGTTATATAGAAAAGAGCGCTTATGCTTAAGGACACGATTCTCTAGATAAGATGACTTCTTAATTGAAAAGTCATGATCTTGTTGGAGGCCGACTTAGGGGTGTTGAAAGGTTGCATCTTTCACTATAGTTTGTATTTACATTGCCTCCTTGCTCTCATTCGAATCATTCATTTTCAAGCTTTCACTTATTCACTTCATTCATATGCGAATTCCTTCTAAGGCAGTTCGACTGTGTTGAAATCTGAGTTTCATCCATTTGAAGATAGCAATACTTTTCTGTATCTGCATCAGTTCATGAGGCCTGTTGCTAGCCTTCATATTGATCTATTTGTAAAGGCAATCATTGTTGTATTCTTTCAATAATATAAGAGATATTATTGGCTGGGTTTTTCTCCCTCAAGAGGAGGGTTTTCCCAGGGTATCTGCTGTGTACTGTGTCTGATTTTAAATTAATTTTCTGTGCATTTAATCTGATCACTAAATTTAACATGGTATCAGAGCAGGTTTGAGTAGATCGTGATCAGATTTGTCTATACAGCGGTACTCTCTTCTCTTCATCCTAATTCTTGGTCTATCTCTACTTCATTCAAGATGGTGAACAGATTGAAGATCGAAGATAGACTTGAGGGAGCGTCAAACTATACTTCATGGAGGTTCAGAATTATGCTCTCTTTGGAAGAAAGTGAATTGGCTGAGTTCATGGAGAGCAAAGTTTCGGAGCCTGCAGATGAGGAAGTGAAAGTTCAATGGAAAAAGAAAGATATCAAGGCAAAGAAGATGCTGGTTGATTCCGTAAAGGATCACATTGTCCCTATCATCTCTAAGATGAAGACTGCAAGGGAGATGTTCAAGTCTTTGGAAGAGATGTATGAAATCAACAACACAAGTCGAGCTCTTGCATTGAAGCAACACTCCATCATGTGAAGATGGCAGAAGGAGAATCTATCATCGTTTACTTCATGAAGATTTCCGAATTGAGAGATCAGCTCTCTACCATTGGTCATTTTGTTGATGACAAGGATTTGACCATGCTTGCCCTCAATGGTCTTCCCTCATCTTGGGAGTCTTTCATTCAAGGAATTAGCGCGAGATCGAAACTTCCCAAGTTTGATCGTTTGAGGGCGGACTGCATTCAAGAGGAGTCTAGGTTGGTTGCGAGAGGTATTGGTCGAAGCTCTACAAATGAAGACATTCATGTTCTTTCTGCTCAATCCTCGAAGAAGGAAGGAAAGGGAGGAAAGAAAAGATATTTTAAGAAGAATAGAGATAAGGGGTCAGTTGGTGCTCCTGCATTCAAGAAGAAGTGGGACCTCTCCAAAGTCCAATGCTTTCGCTATGACGAGTTTGGTCACTATGCAAAGGATTTCCCAACCAGGCCTAATCAGCATGCTTCATTTGCGGATATGAATAAGTTTTCTCCTCAGAAGGATTCTAGCGAATTTCTATTCTAAGTCTTGGGCCTGTGTTCAAGCCGTAAAGGTTGTGTGCTGATATGTGCTCAAGAGCAGTGCATCTTGCATTCTTTAGAATATTTAAAGAGATAAGTATTCTTTGTTTGTTAAGTTATATCTTTTAATTAGATCTTGTAATTAAAGAGAGATAGTGGTTTCTCTTGAATTGTATTCTCTAGCATAAAGATCCTTTGAAATTATTGTTTCATGCTAATTATGTAGATCTCTGAGTGTGACATTGAGATGGAAAAGAGAATTACATTTTCGTTGTGATAGGTTGATCACATCGATATCATTCTCTAATGTATGAACTGTGATTAGAGCCTTGACTCTTGGAGAGAGTTGGTTCTACTCGCTAATTGCATAATGCATTCAAGGAATTTGCAGTTGTTCAAATTGTCTTTTGTTGAGAGGAGTAAAAGTTGAAAGAAAAGAGTTATATCAAAATTCAATAAAGATAAGTTTCTTTATTCCTTCATTTTGATTCCTTGATATATTTCTTTTATAGGTTGATTTACTTATTCATGTTTCAATATTGTTCATAAATTCCTATGTATTCATGTTATAACCTGAGATAGCAAACTTCGTATGATTCCAGCCTTGTTATTTCTTTGGGTAATTATAAACTATTAGTAATCTCTCTCTAAAATGCTTGCAGTTCACTGTTCTAGGAGCAAGAAGGTGATGAGAGACTGCTTAGTAATGAAAAGCTTGAGGCATCTTGTGAGGAAGTCATGCCGACCAAAGAAATGATCAAGCAGCCATGGGACTGAGCTGGTGCCCAGAGGGAGTTCACTTCCAGAAGTCTTCTTTGCAATCTCTGAAGCAAGGATCAAGAGGGAGTTTTGTAACTCACTGAGAAGTGAAGATTGTTGTATTGAAAGGCTAGGTGCTAAACCCTTAGAGGATCCCTTCAGTTGCTGAGATCAAAATTGCTCAAGATTGTCTTCTGGATTTTGTTATTGGTAGCTCCACAAACCTATTCAGAATAGAGTAATCTGGGAAGAGGTCGAGGTGGACTATCCTGAAATCTCTACAGTACTAGAAGTGTACGTTGGAAAAATTTTATCTAAGTCAAAGTGTTGCAGTCAGTCTTGGATGAAGAGGTCAGAAGATTGATGCATGTGCTTGAAGATTCAGAGGGAGTCTGCTGAACCTGAAGAAGATGGTAATCTTGTTGTAGCAAAGCATATCCTGAGATACTTGTGTGGCACAGTTGGATATGGATTGAGATATTCTTCAGGTTGGGATCTGCTATGATATCTTGGTGCAGTAGGAAGCAGTCATCTGTGGCATTGAGTATAGCAGAGGCAAAGTATATTGCAGCTTGTATGGCAGCTCGGGAAGTAGTGTGGCTTTGTAAGCTCCTTGCAGGATTGTTTGGACAATCAATGGAGCCTACTATCATTCATTGTGATAATCAGAGTTGCATGAAGCTTTCTGTCAATCCTGTTTCATGACAGATCGAAGCACGTTGAGATCAAGTACCACTATATTAGAGATATGGTACTACGAAAGGCTGTACAGTTAAGGTACATCAACACTGATGAGTAGATGGCGGACATTCTCACCAAGCCTCCCTCCATGATAAAGTTCGTGTACTTTCGAGATAAGCTTGGTATGGTGGAGAATCCAGCCTTGACTAAGAAAGAGTCTCAGTATCAGTGAACCTGTTTAATGAGTTCTTCTCTGTGAGAGAAGTTCGAGGTGAAATCCCTTGTTAATGCATTTCTCTTTGAGATTTGAGGTGAAAGCCCTTGTTTCCACCCTCTAAGAGAGTCATGGTGGATGTCATGTGTGTGACTCCATGACATATTTTGTACTTGTGTTTCACCTTTTGGGAGAGCCATGGTGAAAGTCATGTTGAGGTGACAACATCACGCAAGTGATGAACACTTGTACTTACCATAGTTTGGTTGTAGCCATTATGGTAGATATTGTGTTGAGGCGATATCCAATATCACGTTGAGGTGATATTCTTTCTTCCACCATAGTATGGTTGTAGCCATTATGGTTGATATCGTGTTGAGGCGATATCAGATATCACAATGAGGTGATATTCATTTCCACATTTGGTTGTAGCCATTGTGGTAGGCATCACGTTGAGGTGATATGTCTTGTGCAGCTGGAAGTATACTCCTTAGCTGAGAGGGAGTGTTGATGATGAATGACAGTGACAGTCATATATTCCAGCCTAATCGCATTTACAAGAAAAAATTAAATGATTAGCCTTCAGCTATTTAATTATTGAGTTTGATGTTATCTTGAGTCACGTCCTTTGGAAAATATTAGTTTATATTTGTTATATAGAAAAGAGCTCTTATGCTTAAGGACACGATTCTCTAGATAAGATGACTTCTTAATTGAAAAGTCATGATCTTGTTGGAGGCCGACTTAGGGGTGTTGAAAGGTTACGTCTTTCACTATAGTTTGTATTTATATTGCCTCCTTGCTCTCATTCAAATCATTCATTTTCAAGCTTTCACTTATTCACTTCATTCATATGCGAATTCCTTCTAAGGCAGTTCGACTGTGTTGAAATCTGAGTTTCATCCATTTGAAGATAGCAATACTTTTCTGTATCTGCATCAGTTCATGAGGCCTGTTGCTAGCCTTCATATTGATCTATTTGTAAAGGCAATCATTGTTGTATTCTTTCAATAATATAAGAGATATTATTGGCTGGGTTTTTCTCCCTCAAGAGGAGGGTTTTCCCAGGGTATCTGCTGTGTACTGTGTCTGATTTTAAATTAATTTTCTGTGCATTTAATCTGATCACTAAATTTAACACCCTCTCACTCTCTCTATGCATACCCGTCCCACCATATCTCTATATGTACCTCCATTCCTCCCACCTTACCACTTTATATCTCCCTCATTTCCCCTCTCTCTCCCTCACACACACAACCTCTCCCCACATAGCCCTCCATCTATCCATAACTCTCTCTATACCTACCTCAGCTACCCTACATCTCTCTATCTCAAGATTACATGCCCATTGCACATAGTGTACATGATCCTTCGTCAACTTATCAAGAGCAAGAATAATCTCTTAACATGTTATTTACAAGACTTTTATTCTAACTTTTCAGATAATACTTTCATGTCTCCACCCAGCTGATTCTCATTTTCTGCACTTAGATCCTATTTTTATTTTTCCTTATCATTTATTTCCAATTATATTTGTTGCATGGAATTCTTAATTTTAAGAATCTTTGAGTTCATTTGTTCAACTCCACTTATAGCATCATCTCTAACTTTATTTTCTTGCACAAATTCATATGCAATACAAAAACCTCTTGAGTTTATCCACTTTTGCATTTCCATTTACCCATTGCACATACTTCACACACACCTTCCTAAACTTCTTAAGAGAGGGGAGAATATCTTCAATCAATACACTATCTCTCTCATTCACTTCGACCTGCTTCTTTTGAAGTATTTTGAGAGTAGATTCATTTTTCATTTCATATATTATAGTACCTATTGTCTCCAATTCTGCATTTCAATTTTCCCATAGAAACTAGTGCACATGCTCGTTCATCAAAATCTCAAGCGTAGGAAGGATCTCTTTAGTCAATACATTATCTATCTCATTCATGACCATCCACAATGGAGTTAGATGCCCATGAACAAAAAATTCACAAGGCACATGTGAAAATTTTTAGAGCATAAAGTGTATGTACCAATAAGTTCAATAAAATCTTACATTCTAATAATATAAATATAGAGAGTGACAAAATTCTTACATTCTAATTAAGAGGGAACAAGTGATTTTAATATCTAGCCTCATACACCCTCTTTAGAAATAATTATTATTCTTGATTACCATTAAGGTATGGTACTAAAATTATTATTCTATTTTTTGTCATGTATTAAGGCCTCAAGGATCACCCTCATAAGGTTTTAAGAGTCTAAATAAGAAATGGATTCACCCTAATCCTATGCAATGGAAACAAGTATTTGTATCCTTGCTGATGTGTCAGTAAATCTACTTGATATATATTACTACCTTTATCTCACTTTGAGTAATGGTCCTAGAGGAGAGGGCATGTGATTTTGAGATCCAATAGGATGTTTGTGCTTGATATTATGTGTGAGAGTAGCTTGGCGTCCCAAATCACAAATGAGTGTGTGTTTATTAACTAATACCAAAACTAACCATATCTCATAGTAAAGAAACATCTGTTTGGTGTAATGATCCTTGAGCCCTATGGTGTATTTATATATTCAATATGGTAGGTAGGGGCAAGAAAATTTGTATGTTAGCTTGTTGTTGATGGCATCCTTGTATCAACTAGTATCATATCAAAAGCATTAAAATGCATATAGATCATCATAGTTTGACTCTACATTAATGCAATTTGATTCCTCAAATCTAGCCATTGGTTGTTATGATACTTCATTCAATAGTTGATGTAATATCTTGGTGTCTTTATGTATTTTTTCTATCTCTAACAATGTTAAAGTTCTTGAATTGATGGTTTCATATCAAGAATATTTTCATTTCATTTTCTACATACAAATTCTTGTTGCATATTATGTTATAATTCAAAATAATTTCTTGCACTCTCCATGACTCCTTCCAATCCAAAATTATAATAAAATAATAATCCATGCAATCTACAAGAAATCATAATCCATCCAACAGGGGAAATAACTAATAGGGGACTGTGTGTTTTCCAATAATGGAAAAAACTAATAGGGGATAGTGTGTTTTCCAACAGTGGAAATAACTAACAAGGGATAGTGTGTTTTTGAAAAAGGGATAGTGTGTTTTCCAATATTGGAAAAAACTAACAGGGGACAGTGTGTTTTCCAACAGGGAACAAAAAAATGCTCACATTATTGGTAGTGTTGGAAAACATACCGTCCCTTGTCAATTATTTCCTACATAGGGGATAGTGTGTTTTCCAACACTACAAATTCATAAGGAAATAATTGACAAGGGATAGTTTGTTTTCCAACACTATAAATAATGTGAGCATTTTTTTGTTCCTTGTTGGAAAACACACTATCCCCTATTGGAAAACACATTGTCCCCTATTAGTTATTTCCAATGTTGTTCTAAAATTTGAAGGTGAACTTCATTAAATAACTGACAAGGGACAGTGTGTTTTCCAACACTACAAATAATGTGAGAATTTTTTTGTTCTCTGTTGAAAATAGAGAGGGAAGGAGGTAGATAGGAAGTGGTAGGGTGGGAGGGATAGGAGGGAGAGAAAGATGGAAGGAGAGAGATAGGGATAGGTATAGAGAGAGTGGGAGGTATAGAGGGAAGGAGATAGGGAGGAGGAAAGGAGGGGGGGAATGGAAGGGTGGAAGGAGGAGGAAAATGGAATGGAGGAGGAAATGAAATGGATGGTGGATTCTTTTATAGAGGGAAAAAGTAGGGATTCAATAGGGCATCCATAGTAACACACAGAATGTAATCTTATTTCTCAAAATCTGACAAGATAGTGGAACCAAAAATTTCATGAACATCTCAAACATAGAAAAGGAAGGGAAAGAGGGGAGGAAGAGAAGGAGGGGGAAGGGAAGGGAGGGAGGAAGTGGAGGTGTGCATGGACAGGGAGATGAAATAGGAGGGAGATAGGGAGTGGTAGGTTGGAGGGATAGAGGGATGGAGAGGAGGGAAGGAGAGAGATAGGGAGTGGTGAAAATTTTGGTTGTATATGATAAGGAAAAGGAAAAATTAGATAAAGGGAGAGAGAGGAAATAAAGGAGACATTGAGAGGTAGGTAGAGAGAGGTAAGGTTGAAGGAATAGAGGGAGAGGTAGGTAGAGAGAGTGAGGAAAAGATGCAACAAATTTTTTTCCTCATCTCCATTGCTCTTACCTCTTAACACCCCCTACTATTCATTGTCATGATCTTCTAACTTCTTTTTTTTCATATCTTTTACTTGAATCTTTAGATCAACTACTCCCTCATCAATCCTTAGGATAGAGACATTCCTTTCTTGGATAGAGTTTTCAATGTCATGAATACTTTTATGTAGCTTTGTAGCCACCTTTTTCTCATCTTTGAGAGTGTATTTACAATTAGAGAATGTAGATGTTTCTTTTATCAAGTTCTTTATAATACTTGTCTACCTTTTTAGATAAGACTTTCATGTCTCCACCCAACTGATTCTCTTTTTTTCCACTTAGATCTGATTTTTCCTTTTCCTTGTCATTTGTTTCAAATTGTATTTGTTCCATGGAATTATTAAGTTCAAGAATCTTTGAGTTCATTTTTTCAACTCGACTTATAGCATCATCTCTCACATTATTTACTTTCATAAATTCATATGCAATGCAAAACCTCTTGACTTTATCCACTTCTACATTGCCATTTTCCCATTGCACATATTGCACATGCACCTTCCTCAACTTCTCTAAGATTATTTCTTATAGGAAGTGGTAGGGTGGGAGACTATGTATAGAGAGAGTGAGAGAGGGAAGGATGGAGGGAGGATGAATGGGAGGGATAGGTGGAGAAGGTCATGGATGGGAATGTGGGGGGAAAGATTAGTGATGAGGGGAAGTATAGGGGGGGGAGGGAGGAAAGGGATAAAGGGAGAGAGAGGAAATGATATGGGGAGGTAGGTAGAAAGAGGTAAGTCAGCAGGAATAGAGGGAGAGGTAGGTTGAGAGAGTGAGGGGAATAACATGCACTAGAACCTTGTACCTAGGTTCCAATTACCTCCCTCTTTCTCTCCCTCCCTCTATCCCACTTACTATCCCATGTTAGTAGGTAGATAGAGTGAGGGAGAGAAAGAGGGAGGTAATTGGGATACTGGTTGGTGATCTTGGAGTGGGGAATAACATGCACTAGAACCTTGTATCTAGCCTTTAGTTTTTAGGGGAGGTGAGAATTTCATGAAAGAATTGGTTGCATTAATCAGATATGATTCCATATGAAAATCCCCTCCATTTTTATCCTTTACAAATATTTATTGAGAGTTAGAAAGAGAAGATTTCAATAAAGTTTGGAAGAACTTATTTCTCTAAATTAATGTGTAAGTATAGATCCCTATCTATAATCAAATGGGTGTAATACTTTTCACAAAAAAATGTACACATTAATCCAAGATTTCTTTAAAATATCTAGAAAAGATGTTAATTGAGTACTTTTTCAACCTACTATGCTAATGTACATCCACTTTATCTCTAGATATCATCAAACAAGTGAAGCTTTCCTTTTATTCCATTAGATCAAAATAATATGGTTGAATAGGCATGAGAATCATTTCCATCCAAATTAAAGCTTTTGGATTCAAGATTATTTCGCTAATGAGATGGGAGATATGTAATGATTGGGATGGAAAGATGCATGGATAATGAAAGGACTATGACAGATGAAAGATGCTTAAATTAAAAAAATTATATTAGCCTAAAATGAACCTAATGGATTAATGCAATGGTGATGGATGTTAGGTTTAGGGGTTAGGGTTTAGGGTTTAAGCTTTAACCTAATGGATTAATGCTAAGGTGATGACTTAAGGGGTCCTAAGAGGATGACTTAAGGGGAGTTAAGATAATTACTTTAGGGGATGCAAGAGGATGGATTTAGGGTAGCTAACATAATGACTTAAGGGGTCCTAAGAGGATGGATTAAGGGTAGTTAAGAGAGTGACTTAAGGGGATGCAAGAGGATGAATTTAGGGTAGCTAATACAATGGATTGAGGGATCCTAAGAGGATGGCTTAAGGGGAGATACAAGATCAATGAATCAAATTATCTGTCATATGAGAAAATTAGTTCTATAAATAGGAGACTACTTAAAAGTGTACATAATTTCATATAAGGGGTATAGAATATTTGGATTGTAAACTATAAGGGTCTTTGTATGCATTAAAGTAGTCACCATGTATGTTGTATCAAAAATTTGATCCATATGCATTAGAAATGACTTTTCCAAGGAATCGAGATGAGTTAATCATAGTTTTACATATTGATGATATCTTAATCATTAGGAATAATTAAGTGCTCATTAGAGAACTCAAGGTTTAGTTGGATTATTGGTTTGAGATGAAATATGTAGGTGCTATAAGATTCATCTTTGGTATATAAATACATAGAAATATAAATAATAAGAAATTATGGTTAAACTAGAGGAAGTATATTGAGACTATGGTTAGTCACTCGTTAACTCAATTTGATTAGTTTTATGTATCCCCAAAATACAATTCCTAGTACTCTCCATTGTTTAAATTTGAACATGTAAAATGAAATGATGGACAACCAACATTGTGTTTTCCATCATGCAACTATTTTGTGTAGGTACTAGAATGTATGAAATGAAAGAGGAATCTTCTCTAAAAACACTTGAAAATATGCAAAACAAAGTGAATGAGATAAATAATGTATTGTTTGAAGGCTTCATAAACCATCTACTCATTTAACCCACTGTGTTTTCAAACATGCAATTATATCTTAAATTTATTTTTCAAACATATGAAGAAATTGAAACACAATTTTTACTCTAAATAAGACTTGTTATAAATTTTGAAGGTGAATTTCATTACATTCCTACTATGTAAATAACAAAAAAATTTCATTACATTCTTACTCTTTTTTAAAATTGCAAGTTGGAAAACACTGCGTGTTATGAAACATGCAACCCACGTATTGTTGTAAAACCCTCTACATGTAAATTACCTATTGGTTAGTTAGCCCTCAGCTCAATTTTGTTAGTTTTGTGTATTCCCCACCTATAAATCCTCCTTGACCTTTTTTCCCTTGAGCTTTGAACAAGCAGAATGAACTAACTGATAACTAACATTGTGTTTTCCAAGAAAGCCAACTCGAACAAGTAGGTCAAGCACACAAAATTTCCATTCCAGTCTCTCAAAACCACAACAATACTTGATTTCCCTGAGTTACCCCTAGAGGCTTTGTCAAAGTTTAGTTTGATGAAATGTGAGGAAGAGGAGACCAAGAAGGAGAGCTCATTTTGACAGTGGGCTTCATGTGATTAATCAAGCCTTCCTTAGGTAGTTTTAAAAAATGCAAAGATTTTGAAATGAAAGAATCCCATTCAAAAGAGAGTCTATTTGAAGAGGATTTCTTGAACAAGGTAAAATTAGTAACTTTTGAGATTGATATTTTAGTTTTTGAATTATCTGAAGTAGAGTGGAAGATTTTTTCTTGAAAATTTTATTATTTCTGTGGATGCTAAATCTGCAAAATGTTAAGCCTTGACAAGAATAAGTTAAGAAAAACACAACAAATCTAATAACCCTATGATATATTACATCATGTTAGATATGCTAAATGAAAAATTAAAACAATAAGAAAAACTAAATAAGCATATAAACAACATGAATCCAAATTTATCTCATAGTGGATTGGTGCTTCTATGGAAAGAAGCCCTTTCCCAATCCTTGCTAAACTCCATGATATGTTGATATGAAATTGCTTTGAAGATGATATGAGGTGGGAAAAATCAGTTCTCAATTGAAGAGAGTGACTTTGCATGAGATTGTGGATGATTTGATGAAGGATGAAGCTTTTGAATTTATAGATTTTCAAATTGGAAGAGAGCTCAAAATAGAACAATGTGGGATAATGATTTTACCAATGAGATGAAGCCACTTGTCACATTGTGATAGGATGAATCTTTGTATGTCATCATGGATATAGAATGTCCACATGCATTATGGATCAAAATTTTGGAAATATATGGATACTCCAATGTTTCTCCCTTCCCGCATGATCCTGCTATGATCAAAACTCACCTCCTGCATCATGATTAAGATACAGAGCATCCAGTTGACATAGAGGAAATCATCATCCCTCCACCTCCTCCTATTGCTTCATTGGATTTCAAAGTCATTTCTTCCAGAGCTTCCAACACTTCTTTCCAACATGATATTAGTCTTCCTAGCATTGCTCATTGGGATGCATATCTACTCGACATTTCATGTCTTTCCGTAGAGTCCCGCATTGCTAACATGGAATCACACATTGAGGACATCAGTCTTCTATTTGATGAAAACTTCAATAAAGTTGCATTAGCCTTGTCTTTTTCAGATGTGATTGCTCTTCCTTCACCTACATCGACTTCTATAGCGACATTGTCAGATTCTTATGGTTCTAGTTATCACCATACATCTATGGTTCTTGTGGTCCCTGTTACAAAATCTTCTATGATACTTGATTCATTCCATCAGTATTCGTCACATGTCAGCATTGGCTTATAGATTCGTAGGAAATATCCCATCATGTCAGTATTCGTCACATGTCAGCCTTGACAAGAATAAGTTAAGAAAAACACAACAAATGTAATATCCCTATGAAATATTGCATCATGTTAGATATGCTAAATGAAAAATTAAAACAATAAGAAAAACTAAATAAGCATATAAACAACATGAATCCAAATTTATCTCATAGTGGATTGGTGCTTCTATGGAAAGAATCCCTTTCCCAAGCCTTGCTAAACTCCATGATCTGTTGATATGAAACTGCTTTGAAGATGATATGAGGTGGGAAAAATTAGTTCTCAATTGAAGAGAGTGACTTTGCATGAGATTGTGGATGATTTGATGAAGGATGAAGCTTTCATTTATAGATTTTCAAATTGGAAGAGAGCTCAAGATAGAGCACTGAGGGATAATGATTTGACCAATGAGATGAAGCCACTTGTCACATTGTGATAGGTTGAGGAATGAGCACATTTTGGTGAATGTGCCAAAGAGGGGAAGATTTCAAATTTGAATTTGAGAGTTAAATACTAAGTGGGGGACATGTAAGAGATAAGTTATTTCCATGTTGGATGTACATGTCAACCTTTTTTTGAATTGAAACTTGAGGGAATATTCCATTTTTATGCCAAGTTGATGGAAAATGAGGATTTATAAATGAATTAAAATGCTTTATTGGTGCAAGTGGGAAAAGCTAGAGGATGTGATGGGTGGTTGGATTAGATTAATTAGGATTATATTAGTTAAGATGATGATTAGATGCTTTGAAACATTTGAATTAGATTTAGGGATTTAAATTAAATCAAAGGGAGATGAAAGGTGATTTGAGATTTAATTAAATAAAGGTGATTTACCTGATGAATGGATGAGTGTGAATTTGATTTATGAATGCGATGCTATTTAAGTGCACAATGCTAATTTCACATGTCTACAATTTCTTTCTAGACAAATGTTTCATATTATGATGGAAGGACTTATATCCCAAATAGGAGAGAATACTGAAGAATAGAACAAAGATAGTCAAGATAGAAAATGAAGATACAAAGAGTGATGCAAAGGACTGGACCAACCAAGCTGATTAAGAAGGAAATACCAACAACTTTGAGAAAAATCACATGATGAAAGAAGATGATTAGTAGATTCAAACATCTTCCCACACATTACACAAGGAAATAGATTAATGATGCCCAATCTATCAAGTCTCGTACTAGTTAAGATTCTATCTTTGATTGCTAACCATGCAAAAGCACCCACCTTTGGAAGAACATGAGGGTCCCAACAAATTTTCAAACGAATGAAAGTTCTATGATTAACATTGACAAGATATGCATATCCATCTTTGACATTGTACTCCCCATATTTAGATTTTATTCAAATAATTTCATCCTATTTATTTGACAAAAAAACATATCTCTTATCTAATTCTTATTTTAAGGAAGCTTTGATCCATGATGGTTCCTGGAGGAAGTTAAAATATTTCCATTTGCAAGTACAAGGGTTAGAGGGATCAATTTCAATATAATCTCTAACTTTGTGGCCCCAAGAAGATTTTAATTTTAATTGAATCTGATTCAAATCCCCAAGCTGACGAAGAGGTTTATGACCATTCCAGGCATCATTCAAGAAAAATGGCCTTATCTCCACTATTAATCACCCAAGAAAGGTGAGGAAGGAGAACCGATCTACAGGAAGAAATGAAATTCCATATCTTAGAACCTTTTGGAAGTTTCCTTTGGGTGAAGATTCTTTCTCTATCAAGAGAGTCCAAGTATTTATGCCTCATTAATGTACACAATTTAGTTTTAGGCTTGGAGTATATTATCCACACCAATTTTTCTCCTAGAGCTTTGTTTTTAAGAAATACTTTTCTCAAACCAGCACCACCTAGTGATATAGGTTCACAAATGGAATCCCAAGCAACTAGTGATAGCTTCTTTTTAGTTGTCATGATTTTCATCTAAAGAAAGTCTCTTAGGAATTTTTGAAGAATTAAGCCTTTCCCTTTTCGAAAACTCAAGACCGAAATTAAATAAAATGGAAGAGCTTTAAAAAATATTTAATCATAATAAGTTTTCCCACAAAGGACAGCCATTTGGCTATCCAAAGAGAAATTCTGTTAGAAACTGAAGAAATCAAGTTGTCCCAAAAAGCATGCTCTTCCTTTCCCAAGAAGAAAGGAATTCCTAAGTATTTACATGGAAGGGAATAGTGTTGAAAACCCCAAAACATAAGAAGTTTTCTTTCAATTAAAGGGTCAACATTTAGAAAGAAAATATCTTTGACTTTGCAGCATTGCAGATTTGACTAGAATATGAATAGTAAGCTGAAATAATTTTTTTCATAACCTCTGCCTCAACCATGGTGGCTTGACCCAATAGTAGAGTGTCATTAGAAAAAAGTGAATGTGTGATTGGGGAAGGAAAGGATCGAATAGAAATACCTTTCCAAATCCTTGCATTTCACATTGTAATGATTGATCTACTTAAGCATTCTAGTAAAAGGATGAATAAGGAGAAAGAGGGTCCCCTTGTCTCACACCCTGAGAAGAATAAAAGAAGCCATGAGGAGAACCATCGATCAGAATTGAAAATATTCCTCCCGAGAAGCATGAGTGAATCCATTTACACTAAGCTTGTGAAAAACCAAATTTTCTCAAGATCTTCAATAAAAAGTCCCAATTGACTTTGTCATATGCTTTTAACATGGCTAATTTGAGAATCATAGCTGGTGTTTTTTCAAATGAGACTGAATGAAAAACTTCATGAGCCACAATGGAACCCTCAGGAGTGTCCTTCCCAAGAATGAAACCACCTTGTTCCTTTGAGATGATAAGAGGTAATACCTTTGCCAATCTAGAAGCTATAGCTTTTGTGAAGATCTTATAAATTGATTTACAAAGAGCTATGGGCCTGAAATCTTGAAAAGAGGAAGGAGCATAAATCTTGGGGATGAGAGAAATGAAAGTGGAATTGAAATACTTTAATACATTTATTTATCTTCTCGATTCCTATAAGGCAAGAAATACATCAACACCCACAATATCCCAATTTTTTTGGAAGAAAATAATTGCAAATCCATCCAGACCTGGAGCTTTCTCAGGTTCCATAGAAAAGACAACTTTAATGATCTCCGCAAGAGTGAACTTAGATATTAGCATATTATTATGATCCACATTTATAAGTTTTGAGATATTGTCAAGTATCTCATTCTCCCCATGAGAATTGTAAGGGGCATTTGAAGAAAGAAGATTTTTAAAATAATTCACTGCCTCAAATAAAATATCATTTTTAGAAGAAACAATAGACCATGAAGATGAAGAAGTTGAGAGAATTTTATTTGATTGACAATGTAATTTGGTCGAGGCATGAAAAAATTTAGTTTTCTTATTTCATTCATTCAACCAAGTTTCTCTTGAGTTTTGTTTCCAACAACACTCCTCCTGAGCTAGGATCTCTTCTAATTCAACTTTGAATTTTTTTTCCTAGTAAAAGAGAGTACTGTCATTTCCCTTTTTGATGACCTCTTCATAAATATCAGAAAACTCATATTCTAACCGAAGTTTTTCCGAGAAAATATTTTTAAATGATTAATGTTCCAATCTTTGATTTTAATTTTAAGGAGGTGTAACTTTTTACTCAGTTGGAACATTCTTGTTCCCTTAAAAAAGGAACTGGAAAGTCACCAATTTATTATTAAATAATAAAAAATTGGACCTCTGAACCTCATAGCCTCCAGTTTGAAAGGAAGTTTAATTTTATTTCTTAAATTATAAAAGGAGAAAGAAATTGGAAAGTGATCTTAACCCGGTAAAGCATGAATGATCAAAAAGAAATCCCAAGGTGTTACCAACCAATTTTTTTAGAGCAAAAGACAATCAAGTTTTTCTGCAATTTGCAAAAAATCTTACGCTTATTTTTCCAAGTATACATTCCATTTTTGATAGCCCACAGTCATATAAATTATTGGATAAGATGAAGTTAATAAAGTCTTCTAACAAAGCATATGGGGGATTTATACCACCAATTTTTTCTGAAGAAGTTCTAATCACGTTGAAATCGCCTGTTATAATTTTAAGCATCAGTGCATCGTCCTCAAATCTTGCAGAAATTTGTCTCCAAACTTGTCCTTTTCCAGCCAATGAGCAAGGACCATAAACATTGTAAATTACGAAATGCATGTTTTTTTTTAAGCATCTAGTAGAAACCTTTGTCCATTTTTCCTTAACTTCTAATGAGTCAACTTTTACATAGATTTTATTCCACTGAGTGACTACTCCCCCTGAAGCACCAAATGCAGGGCAAACAACAAAATCCCAATCATTCCAAGATCTAAAAGTTTCTATTGTTGATTAGCGTTGTCAATGTATACATTAAATGCTTGCATACACATAGGTTGACCTAAGCCTACTTAGGCATTTATTGTTCTATTACTCATTAACATAACCTAGATATTTTCAAGATATTTACGTGATATTTTACCCTCCTGATGTTTTTTCAGCTCTTGGATATTTCTCCTTTATAAGGAGACCCTTGACTATCTAATAATATGAGGTTGAGTTTACACATTCTATCTCCACTATGCTTTTTCAAAATCCTTGTCTTTCACAGTTCTTTCATCGTATCAGAGGTTAGGGAGACATAGTGCAAGCGAAAGTTAGAATGAATCTGTTGTATTCAATTTGTTTCCATTGTGTGCAATTGTAGGATGATTGTTAGGCGTTTCTAAAGAAATTTGAGAGGCTATTTGGAGTCAACCTACACACAGCAAGAAAGAATCGATCCACCCCTATGGCGTATCTCTACTCAAAAAGTTTGTTACACCTCTACTTACATAGGCACAATTTGTTACAGATCGTTAGACTTTGTGGCTATTTTCTTCATCAAATCGACTCCACACCTATTTCCTTTTGGCATTTGAGAGCTAGCATGAATCTTTGTGTTGTGTATGGCATTCTCTTTGTTGTGTGTGGCGGTTTGTGTCTTATAATGCAGCCCTTTAAGCAGGGCATTAACTATTAAAGGAAACTCACACCCCTTTAAGCATGATGCAGCCCACTAAAGGTAATTATTTTCCACAAATTCCTCACCAAAGGTTACAATTATATGGATTTCAATCTGCAAGTGATTACAATCTGCACTCCATCCATTTTATAGTGGGGGAAACGTCAAAGTTTTACCCAAGCCTCACACAGTTCCATTCTCAGGTGAGGTGATTTGAATTACGATTCCATTATCAGGTGAGGTGTTTTGAACCCTCATTCGACAGAGCGGGAATCAATACCAAGCAACCGATAGGGTAAATCGCATGGTAGGACCATGTGAAGATTGTTGGGAACTTGACAGGCATGTGAATTCTTAAAGAATCCTGCAACTCTTCCTCCCTTTTGTGCTCCATTGCTATGCTTCCTCCATATTCCTGCCCTCCACTATAGCCTAAAAAACTCAGGTCTTTGATGTGATTACTCCACTGTGAAGAGAAATTGGAAGGACAGAGGAAAAACCTAGAGGGAAATCCATGTTTGTGTTTGCAAGGAGAAGTTTTGACCATTCCCACTTGATTTGGAGACCATTCAGCCCTACTTCCCTGCATCGAGTTCTTGGTAGCATGGAGTGAAGGGAAAGCTCCGCATTGACGTGCAGTTCAATGGCACAAGGCAACAACTGATCAACCATTGACTGGGTCCATCCTATCTCACGCCAAGCTACGTCATCTCCCATACACCTTTTATTCTCGCCTCCCATTATGAGTTCTAATTGTAATAGAACTCTATTTTTTATTTCCATTTGACCCGGTAAAAGACCTCCCACATATCTCTCAACTACAATTTATGTTTGCAATTAAAGCATTTATTTGTAATTATAATTTTTGCTTCAAATTCGCACTAAGAATTATGGTAATAGTCAAACTTGGTTATCATAAAGTTTGAACAAGGGGGGGAGTCAATTTTTTTTTGCAATGAATTTGTAAATTGGGGTTTTTTTCTGTCATAGTTAAAAAATTTGCAAAAGAAGAATGAATTTTTTCTTTTGAAATGAATGTGACAAAGGGGAAGTGATAAGGGATTGATGATTTAAAATTTTTGCAAAGGAGGGTCTTTTTTTTCTGTTTTTCCATAATTGGAAAAAGGAAAGATCATATGATTGTAAAATGCACTAACTTATAAAGTGCCAAATCTAGAGGTTCTGGATCTATTGATTTTCTATTGTCTTAAGGAATTAACTTATTTGTAATCATGGGATATCAAACCCACTCTTTTGTAATAAACCTAAAACTAAGAAACTATAAGTCTTGGTGTGAATGAATCCTAAAACATCTCATATTCCATAATCTGATGCCATATCTGTATGGATGTATCCCTGAACCAGGTAAACAATCTCAGAAGGATAAATGGTTTAATATTCATGATCATATTCGTGGATTAATCTGTTTACATATTCCAGATGACTCTTTGTATGTCATCATGGATATTGAATGTCCACATGCATTATGGATCAAAATTTTGGAAATATATGGATACTCCAATGTTTCTCCCTTCCCGCATGATCCTGCTATGATCAAAACACACCTCCCGCATCATGATTCAGATACAAAGCATCCAGTTGACATAGAGGAAATCAGCATTCCCCCACCTCCTCCTGTTGCTTGATCAGATTTCAGAGTCATTTCTTCAAGAGCTTCCAACACTTCTTTCCAACATGATATTAGTCTTCCTAGCATTGCTCATTGGGATGCATATATACCCAACCTTTCATGTCTTTTTGTAGAGTCCCGCATTGCTGACATGGAAGCACACATTAAGGACATCAGTCTTCTTTTCTATGACAACTTCAATAAAGTTGCATTAGCCTTGTCTTTTTCAGATGTGATTGCTCTTCCTTCACCTACATCAACTTCTATAGTGACAGTGTTGGATTCTTATGGTTCTAGTTATGTCCATACATCTATGGTTCTTGTGGTCCATGTTACAGAATTTTCTATGATACTTGATTCATTCCATCAGTATTCATCACATGTCAGCATTGGCTTGTAGATTCCTGAGCAACATTTGAAGACATCATGGGAACCATCATCATCATTCTTCGATGAGCTTCAACTCTATTCAAGATCATACATACATATTCTCACATGGGAAGATATCTTGCATATTTAGTTGGTTTCATTTCTTCCTAAGGGAAGGGACATTGAGAAGCGTTCTTGGAACTACATCTACATTCTTTGTTCACTATCCGACTTTAATGTAGTAGGACATGCATTATGGAGGGTCCTCATAGACCTTCTATTATTTTCTCTCTTATGGAGGAAATCATATATTTTACTTACTGAAAGAAGTAGTACTTCTTCATGTGTAATTTTCATGCTTCTTTTCTCTCTTTTGGAGGTTAGTTTTTTCCCACAAGTTTTTCTACTTTTCTCCATTTCATGAGAGATTACTTTGTACATGGGTACCTCACCAGGCTAGTGGCCGGGACCCATTTTATCCCTGCCTACCTAAGTTATGCTTAAGGGGTGGTGTGAGTGTATACATTAAATGCTTGCATACACATAGGTTGACCTAAGCCTACTTATGCATTTATTGTTGTATGACTCATTGACATAGACTAGATATTTTCTAGATATTTACCTGATATTTTTCCCTCCTGATATTTTCTTGATATTTTGTTCAGCTCTTGGATATTTATCCTTTATAAGGATACCCTTGATTGCCTAATAATATGAGGTTGAGTTTACACATTCTATCTCCATGGTGCTTGTTTGGAATCTCTGTCTTTCATGGTTCTTTTAGGCATGATAGATTCGTTTCTTGAAGAATAATGATATCAGAAAGAGTACCTAATAGATGACGCTTAATTAATCATTTCTTGTTAAGGGAGTTTAAGCCCCTACCATTCCAAGAGAGGATGCTCATTGTCCTTGAGGAGAGAGTTCCTCTCTCCTCTTCTTTTCAATTCTTCCTGAGGATTTTATCCTGACACGAGAATCACATTGCCAAAATTGAGAAGAGGTATTTAACCCCATAGATTTCTTAGAAGTAGATCGAAGATTCATTTCCAAAGTTGATCGAATACCTATAGCAATTTCCAAATTCTTTTTTTCTTTGTTAGATTTTTTCCCTCGTTTAGTTTTGGGAGAAATTGAAGCCTTGAGTTCAGAATCTAATTGATAAATAGGAGGCGAAGAGAGAGGGTCCAAAGAGATTGGAAGAGAAGAACATGGACGAGAAGATATAGAAGTTATAGCTTTGTTGAAATCAAGCTTTCTTTTAGAAGCTGATTGAGTGATGAGAGGAGTTGGAGTATTAATGCCTTGATCATCTTCTCCTAAGACTTCATTAGCTATTCCCCCAATAACTTCTTCATCTTCTTTATTCATAACTTCATTTACAATTTTCCACAAATCTTCTTTTGAACCACTGAAGATATTCTAAAAAAGTGATAAGTCATTTTTGATAGGAGCATTGTTCCCACTCAGAGACTGAGAGATATTAGATTGGTCCAAAAAAGAAGAAAGGTCATTTTTAATGGGTAAGGTGGTTGAGGGTACCTTGTTACCCTCAACAAGTTGAGTACTAACATAAGTAACCCGAATGGATTCCTCAGGATTTCGATGAGGGGAAGCACAAGAAGAAGAGGAACTCAAGGGAAAACTTGGTTGAGCCTTTTAAGAATGCATGCTTAGGCCAAACACCCTTGAGAGAGTGGTTAGATGAAGATTTTCCACCTTAATAAAGACATCCAAATCAATAATAAGGTTAGCTTCCTTCCATGCTAAGGTTTCTCACTTGATTTGTTGAATCCACTCTCATTTTTTAGTTGAGAGTCAATTTTGAAGAGGAAGGGAAGCAAAATATTTTTCTGTCAGATCCCAAACCCTAATCAACGGTTTACTATTAACAATCAGGAATTCACTTTGAAGAAATAATGCAAAATGATTTACAATTTGTTTAATGGATGGTAAGTCCAGGTATTCAACTGGAAGAAAAGGTAGAGAGAAACAAATGGGTTGAGGGAAAAAATATAGGGTTTCCAAAGATAAATTTTCTTTACAATTTAAAATCCCTAAAAAGGAATTTCCAATCCAGAAGGGCCCTTTTCTCATAATTTTACCTTTGATTGTTGGGTTTTTAAATATTATAAAGAAAGAAGATGCAGAAACCAAAAACAAAAATGTTTGGTTGACCACAAAAAAAACCCTTGAAGATTCCCTATTTTGCATACTGGTCTGATTAGATTAATTGTCGAGCATTACCAAAACATGCCCGCCCCTGCTCTTCTTGAACCCTCCCGTGACTCTGAGGATGACGATACTGAACCCAGTTGCTCGTGGTTTCTGCCCAATTCAAGTCCGGCTAGAATAGTCCTTATTCTTCCTGCTGCCCTTTCAAGTAAGAAAAAACCTAACCCTCTTACTGTCAAAGGATGTGCTATGCCCGATCTGGAAAGCCCCGCCCTTATTGATAAGAATCCCAAGGCTAAGAACCTTGTGTCGTACTCTGAAGATTCCCCCGACTCTGAGGCGTCTGGTGCTAATAATTCTGAGCCCTCTAATGACCCTTCGGTGGATAGGATTACTAGAACTGGGTCCCCTGTCACTCCTGTCCCTGAGAATACTTGTCTGAACACTGATAGGGATCCCTTTGTGGATGTTTTGAATTTAGCTAGAAATAATGCTAATACCCATTTCAAACTTTCAAAATGGACTTTCAATGAAATTAATGAGCTAAAGATAAAAAAATTGGGCCTTGCAAAGTAAGCTAGAAGAGTTGGGAGCCAAGGTTGTGGCGATTGAAAAAACTTTAGTGAAGCGAAGAGATCACAATCTCAACAATGACACTCAGAACCAGGCTGGCAAAAATAGAAACATTGAAATTGAGATGGAAAAAATGAAAAATACTATTAAAATCATTGGTGAGAAAAACAATCGTATGGCCAAACACAACACCATAATCATCAATGCCATGACCGAGAAACTGGACAAAGCCCATCAGGGATCTCTGGTGGTTGACTTGGAGGATACCAATGAAAGAAACTAGGAGGAGGATGCTAGCATCTTTAAGAGAACCAGGGCCAATCTGAAGAGGAAGGCTCCCCCCACTCTGCAGATGATTCAAACATTTAAGAAGGGTGTTCATAAGATGAAGAACTTGGAGGCAGAGACTGAGGCTATCCTGAAGACTTTGGGCTAGTTGCTGCCGGTTTTTTGTTGGCTTTTTTTGCTGGCTTTTTTTTTACCTTCCTGATCTTTTGCGGTTGGCTGCAGTTTATTCTGGTTTTGTCCTATTTTCCAGTTGGTTGTTTTTGTTGAACTTCTCTTTCTTATCTTTTATGTTGTAAAACTTTGTGGTTTAGGGTCCCTGTAAAATCCGTTTATAATACACTATTTAATATCAATAAATATTATATAATTTGTGTTATAATTAATATATTATATATATTTACCTAAAAAAAAAATATTATATATTATATATAATGAAAATTATATTATATATTATATTTTATAATAACAACTATTAAATATAAATTAATAAAAAAATTATTGTTTAATATATTTTTTATTTAATAAAAACTAAATAAACACATAAATATAATATTAAAGATAAAATATATATTTTGTATAATATTAATATACTTATATGAAACTTCAAGAGAGAAAATTTATATAAATTGTATAATTATATGAGAAAAAACAGTGAGAAAGAGAGAATTTTTTTTAAAAAACTATTTTTTTTTCAAAATTTAACTTCCACACCTCTTCGGCATACCCATTGCACATCAAGGTGCAATTTCTAGTATAAGCATATATGATATATTATTACTTCTTGATTTATATCTTACTTACTATGTAACATATATTTAAATATTTTTGTACCTTGATAGTGTAGAACATTAAATCTGCATTAGCTCACAAACAGAAACCCTTAGCATTGTTAGTAAACTAAAGCAAATGAAGATTCCCTATAAGATTCATCTAATCACAAGAATAATGCAAAAGGAAGCAAGCAAAACATAGAAGACATCATTCTAATAATCAAACTAGCATCTTATAGTGGATTGGTACTTCTATGGAAAGAAGCCCTTTCCCAATCCTTGATTAAGCTCGATGATATGAAAATGATATGTTGATGATCAAGATGATGAATGGAAAAAATCAATTCTCAGTTTAAGAGAGTGACCTT
The DNA here is from genome assembly GCA_007258455.2 of Sequoia sempervirens. Lineage (NCBI taxonomy): Eukaryota > Viridiplantae > Streptophyta > Pinopsida > Cupressales > Cupressaceae > Sequoia > Sequoia sempervirens. The sequence goes on from VDFB02168118.1 coordinate 82,402,835, forward strand.
GCATAAAGATTGTGGAGGATTTTCTTGAGGATGAAGCCTCTATTTAAAGATTTTCAAATGTTAAGAGTGTTGAAAATGGACCAATGTGGGACTAAAAAATAGGCCAATGAAAGGAGGCCACTTGTCATCATGTGAGTGGTTGATGCATGTGCAAGATTTGGGAAGTGTGCCCAAGAGGGGGGAAATTTGACTTCAAATTTGTGCAATGAATGTTGAGTTTGACCTTTGGAAGGGGACATGTAAGAGACATGTAAGGCCTATTAAATGCCCTATTGGATGTACATTTCAACTTGATTTTGAATTCAAACTTTATGGAATATTCCGCATAAATGCCATGTTGAGTGAAAATGATGATTTTAATAAATCAATAAATTGATTTATTTGTGCAAGTGGGGATATCTAGAGGATTTGACATGCATTTGATTAGATTAACCAGGTTTAGATTAAATTTATGATGATTAGGATGTTTGACCTTTTCGACTCAAATATTTGTATTTAATTAACTCAAAAAAGGATGGAAATGACTTTGGGGATTTAATTAAATAAAGTTTTGTTTATTTAATTAATGATTGATGTGAGACAAGTTGATTTATTTGAATGAATGACCTTAGGACTACAGACCTGATTTACCCGATGAATGGATTTGCTGCATTTGATCAATTCAATGAGTGGATGAATATGCATAATGCTAATTTTGTGTGTCTACATTTTTCCCCTCTTTGAAGCAATGTACTTGTTGTGTTGGTTCAAAGAATAAACTTGCCGCAATCAAAATTGAAAAAATTTCTGATTTTTTGGATGCCCCAGCGGAAAGTACACTAGTACATTGCCCCCTCGAGAGATTGAGTGAAAAGATTCAATTTGAGGGTCAATCTCGAGATAAAGAGATTCAAATTGGATGGTTATGGATGATGATGCAAATGAAATGGTTTTAAGATTCTTAGAATAACAAATCTATATTATCCTAAACAACTTAAATGATGATATGATGTGATGATGGATGAGATGGATGATGTGATATGCTATGATTATGCAATGGATGATTTATGAGATGCTTAGACTAAAAATCTATATTATGATGATGATATGCTGTGATTATGCAAATGTATGATTTATGTAGATGCTTAGACTAACAGATCTATATTATGATGATGATGCAAATGCAATGCATGTGAAATGATCGATGTTTCCTATTATGTATGATATGAATGATATGTGGTATCTTGGTTTGTGGATGCGAGAATGGATGCATGATGGATGCATTGATGATGATGATGTTAGTGCGGAAATGAGATGATGACAAGAGGATCCAACAAGTCCATGATCTGATGAGACTTTATTAGAGATGATGATGATGATGATGATGATGATTTGCTTATCAAGGATTGGGATTTTAAAAGGGGGCTACTTACCTTATGTTTGATAACCGCATAGATGCGATGCATCAAGGTATAAAGAACCGAGGATGGCATTGTACCTAGTGTGATGGAATTTGACTCAACAAGTAGATAGGAGTATTCTTGTTCACACTTGACATCGGAAACCTTGCTAGGGCATACCTAACAAAGCAAGTATTAGCCAAGTTATTTTACAAGAACATCCAACAAGCACAAGAAAAAGAATAATGATCGTTGCCCCATTCCTATCTCTCTAAATCCTTTGTTCGGATATCATCGAGAGGTCCTTGGAATGAGCGCAATAAGATAAATCAAAAGAAAAGATCAAGTACACAAACAAGTCAATGTTCTTCATATCTCTAGCCAAAGGGATTTGTTTTGATAGGATAAGAATCCAAGGTGATATCCAAAATGATGCCCATTTTCGGAACGATATATCCTAGGACATGCATTGTGGAGGATGATGATGGTTGATAAGTTGATTGATAGGCTGTTGATATAAAGTTGACTGACATGTTTGTGATTGATCAAGAGTTTGATTTTGTTTTAAAGGTTTGTTGTTTTGATTTTGCTGACTGCTGTGATTGTTTATGTTTGTGTTGCCAAAGGATGAAGGTGACGATCAGTTTATTATGGATGATTGATTATTGGGTGAAAGCGAGATGAGGCAGATGGATTTTTTCAAATATTTGGATGTTTTTGACATTTTGAAATGTTTTGAGGCTATTTTTGGTGTTTTTGGATTTTTCAAATGTTTTTGATTTTTTATTTTTTTTAATGTTTTTGGATTTTGATGTTTTGATGTTCTTGGATTTTTATGTTTTTGAATGTTTTTGGATTTTGATGTCTCGGGGGCTGATCGAAGATTAGCCTTGCCTATGTTTAAGCTCAGAGACGACGTAGTTCAGATTCCAATGTTTTTGATATTTTCTGAATTTTTTGAGTGTTTTTGGATTTTGATATGTTTTGAATGTTTTTGGATTTTTTCATTTTTTGGATGTTTTTGGATTTTTCACACGATTTTGATGATTTGGATATGGATATGTGTGACGATATCAATTTTGGGGATTTTGCTAAAAAACCAAGCTAAGGTTGATTGATCAGATCGATGGATTGATGATGATGATAACATTGTTGAGGATACACAACAATGCAAGGATTGATTGATCATGATTGATGATGATGATAACATTGTTGAGGAGGCACAACAATGCAATGATAATGTGAAGGAACACAATGATCGGGAATGATATCCGAAGATTATGGACTGATTGGATTCGATTGATCAGGATTGATGATGCAGTGTTTGGAACAAAAGATGTTTTGGATGATTTGATGTGACGTTGAAGGATGTGTTAGATGCGACTGATATTGATTGTTTGGATTGATGTTCGATGAATGATGAAGATTGATATGGAATGTCTTCTTGTCAAAATATGCCATGGGCTAGTGATTTAATTTTTTGCTCACAAGTGGTGGACCAATTTGATTTCACGTTTGCCAATGTTATGATCACCACATAAGTTGGAAGATATAGATCAAGATTTTATTCCCGAAGTAAGATGTACATATCTGCCCCCAATGTCTAGCAGTGTATGGAATGTTATGGGTGTATTTTTGGATAAATGTATGGATGGATGGATATGGCAAGCATGCAAAGGATGCCAAGGATTGTCTTGCGATAAGATAAGGTGTTCAGATAAAGAATGCTCATTGGATAATGCTTCATGGCTTAGATAACGCTGCATAGGATATGATCAATGAAAGCGGCCCATGTCAAGATGTTTACTGTAAGCAAGCATAAAGTGTTCCCTAAACTTTCATCAAGATCAAGATAACTTGGATGATGGATGCAGATGGATGAAAATGGATAGGATCAATGGTTTATGGATGGATGGATTTATTATGGATAAGATGGTTGGAATGTTGGCTTTATTATGGATGGGATGAGATGCTTCCTCCTGAACTGGCGTACGTAGATGCTCGATTCCACACATGACACCTATTTTCTAGGTTTTCATCATGGTCTTTCCCAAAGTGCCACCATAGTGGTTTTCACTAGAGGACAATTGTTTTCTTTACTTTTTTCAATCCTTTTTTTTATTTTTTTGGATTTTCATATTTTTTGATTTTTTTTTTTTGTATTTTTGTGAAAGATTCATGTTGAACCACCTAGTGGTGTTGACGTAGATGCCCCTGTCATAATGTTCCATCGATATCCTGCTTGAAGGAGCTGCTTTGCTAAGATACATGCACTTGAATGCAACTTTTGAGATTCTTGATATGCATTATCGATACCGGAATTAACTTTGTCTCTGTGCGCACATCGTGATAGAGTGCCTTCGAAATCCTTATGGTGAAGGGTTGTTGCCAATACATGGCTATGTGATAATTGGACATCATGTGTGGAGGCGTGGACGAAGTGTGTTTAGGGATAAGAGATGGATTGGTTGACAATTTGGAACCTTTGACTTTCCAAACTTGGGAAGATAAGCAATGATGGGTGGATACAGAAGTGTGCATGGAATTAGGACCAACTACTTGATACAGTTTGTATGTCACCTGAAAAGCTTGCTTCTTCTTTTGTGGACATCTCGAATCGATACATTTTCCTTTTTTATTTTTCCCCATAGTTTCTTTGACTAATGGAGTTTGATAGGGATGATCTTTCTTTGTATTTTTTGGTATCCATTTGTATTTGACTTGTCCATTGTGCTTCTCAGCTTCTCTTGCTTTGATAATGTTCTTTGTGCTTTGATTCAAATCTTTCTTTCGAAGTTGGTCCCAATTCATGGATGGGGTGATGGGTGGATGAAGATTCATGATGTGGCTGGTTGTAGTATTGGCATCTGTTTCATCATAAGGACTCTTTGTGCTCCCTATGTTGATGTTTGCTTGAGACAAAGTTTCCCCCAGTATGGTAGAAGTAGTACCTTCATTCTTTGATTCTTCCTATTCTAAGAGCTCCTATTTAGAGTGCATTCTCTGATAAATGACTATCGTAGATGATGTTATTTCGATTTGTTGCTCTGCTAACTTTGGAATATCCTGTTCTATCTTACTTGTTTCCTTGTGTGGATAATGTTGGACATCTACATACCTAATGTCCTCAGTCTGAATTTGAGATATATTTGACCCTGATGTTGATAACTCAGTTGGACTGTAGGAGTTGATAATCTGCTCCTTGTGTGTAACAGAATTTTGTTCTAGATGAAGATCATCTACATGTCCATCCGGAGGAAGCATCTCATGGGTAGATGGAGGAGTATGTGCTACATGCATATGATCATCTTGCATAGATAGGAGAGTGTCCATTAGATTATTGTAGTATCTTGAAGATACAAATTCTTGATCTTGAATGATTTCGGAGTTGCTTTTGACATGCTTTGGATCAAGTTCTTGACATGGGTCAGTTTCAAAGGATGGATTGCTTACAAAGGGTTCTTGGATGTCGTCCTTAGACATGGTAAGGGGTTCAATATCCTCAAGTCTCGAGTTAAGGGTTTCTTTAGTATCTGTAACCATGAGGTCAAAGGGGGTCAACATGTCTTTGAAAGGACCATTTCTAGACTTTGGTGAAAGATATTGATCATGCTTTTGAATAAATTCTTGAGATATGTCCTCTAACTCATTAGGTGATGTAGAAACATTTTCGTCATGATCATTGGTCCATGGATCGTGCATTATGTCAATAGGATCAAATAATCCTAATACTCCTTGAAATAGATCACTAAAAAGTGGCTCTTTATGTATGGTGAGTTGATCATCGGATGATGTAGAAACATCTTCAAGGTGCTCATCAATGGAGAGATATTGATCATTGTTTTCAACAACTATGATGGAGGTATTTCCAATGTCTTCAACTATAGGGTCAAATGATGTTGACATTTCTTGAATTGGATCATTGTTGGGTATTGTTGGTGGATTTTGATTATGATTGAAAAGTGACTTTTGACATATGTTGAATTGATCTTCAGATGAGATAGAAACATCTTCAATGTGCTCTTTGATGGATAGATTTTGATCATTGCTTTCAGCAATTGTGGTGGGGAGATTGTCAATGCTATCACCAGTGGTTGAATGTTCATTGGTATCCCCAATAATTATCATTTTCATGTTTGTGTTTGTTGGGTAGCTTGAGTGGCTTGTGGAGCCACCTGATATTGTTGAAGCGCTTGTTGGTAAGCTTGATGTGCTTTTAGTGAGATGTTAGGATATTGACTTATTGCACTTGGTTTTGGTGGTAGTGGTGGTGTATTTGGAATTGTGTTAGATGTAGTGATGAGTGGTTGAGATACGCTTGGAGTGATTGTGAGGTTTTGAGATGTGATGGGCATGATGGGGGTGGTTGGAGTGATCGAGGTGATAGGAATGGTTGGAATGACCAAGGTGATAGGTCCTTGGGAGACGACATTTTGATTTTTCGGCATCAACATTGTTGTTTGATTAGATACCATCTGTTCGCGCGATGTCGATGGTATATTCAAAGGTTTTGATGTGCTGGCTTGATTTGTGTTAGGTGGATTGATTTGGATGGAGTGATTGGTGCTAGGTAAAGGGGAAAGCCTTAAACCAAGGAATGATATAGGTAATGGTGGTGGAGTTTTCCCTTGGCGCAATGACTCAACTATTTTGGTAAGTGTAGCAATTTGATCTAGCCAAATTTGTTCTTGATTTTGATCTTGACTCCCTTGATATAGTTGATTTGGCTTGTGTTTAAGAATATTTGGAGTGTGTACTTGTGTTTTATTTTGGACAATGTTCTGATTTGGGATGACACTCAGATTTGGCATGATAGGTTGAAATTGAACATTGTTGGTGTTGGGAACCACATTGTCATGTTTTTGATTTGGCATGGTGTTACCTTGACTTGGACTAATGCATGGAGTCATTATCATCGTGTTTGGACTTTGAAAAACATTTGAGTGATTCGCAAACATATTTATCCCAAAGTTTTCTGGATTCATGTTTCAAACACTTGTACTTGGTACCTTCTCATTTGACTTGTAGGGATTTGGTGGGATGACATTGTTCATTTGAAGGCTCATGCATTGATTGTTCAGTTAGTGGATTTGTAGGTTTGGACTTAGATCTACCATTGAGAAATATGTTCCAATCTTTGATTTAGGCATACTCACACTTGTTGTGCCATTGAAATTTGTAGAAGGTAATGATCCTATGTATGGATTGTATAAGTGTGAGTTTTGATAATCAATCGGCATTGTAAGGCTTTGAAAATTCAATTGATTTGGATTACTTATGATGTATGGATCAAGTTTGTATTCCATGTTCCTCTTGTGTTTTGACCTTGTTACAAAAGTGACCTCTAAGGTTCTTAGGACTAATGACGAGATGAAGGATGAAAGGTGTAAAATGATATGAGTGTTGAATGTTTAGGGACTTTGGATCAATGCTAGACTTAGGGTTTGATTTTGATTGGTTTGATTGGATGATGAACTTGTAAACCCTAATATGTTAGATGTTATCTTAGGATGAATTTGTTCAAAGGATTGCTGATTTAATTAAATGTATGAGAAAGGATGCATTCCCATACACCTAACTAAACAAGGTGATTTTGATTGTGATGATTTACCCAAGTCTAGAATGATGTTTCCAAAGCTCTAAAGTTGTTTGTGGGATGGATTGATAAATGTTTGGAATTTGGATGAAGTCTTTGATTTGATCCTAAATGAACCTAGGAAGGACTTTGTTTCTGAGACCAAGATACTGAAGAACATGCCTTTCTCTAAGAGTAATTCAAAATCAAAAGACCAATGCTTGCATGAAAACCATATGACCAAAGGATGCCAAGCACATGTGTGGGGTCCAATTGATTTAATCTTTGCTTAATGGATTCTTTTACCACAAACACACTCTTGATTAGGTTTTCAATTGAATGTCCAATGTCCTAATTCTCTTTCATCCCACAAAGTACATTATGTAGAAATCAAGAAAATCAAGGAAAATGTTACCTAAAGTTGACTTTAGTAGAAGCAAATTGAGATGAAATCCAAATGTTTAGGAGCCTCTAAGGATATGAATCCCAAGGGAAAGAAATAACATGTGAATTTCTTCAATGATATTTTCCTCTCCTAAAGGGTTTGCAATTTTGATGATTCATTGAATGTTGGTTTCCCAATGTTTTTGATTAAAGCAATGTGTTTTCAAACCACAAGCAATATGACATCCTAGCTCAATTGGTACGTTTTTCTTAGTGGGCTTGCCTCATGCCCTTTGTAGAAGAGATGATTTTACATTCAACCAAGGAAGAAATATATAGTTATGTTAAGAATGAAGTCTTAACCTCTATATTTCAACCAAGATCGGACATGGCAAGTAACTTCTTGGAATCTAAGTTCCAATGCAACACTTTGATAAACTCGCTCAATGGATCAATAGGCCACTACAAAACAAGGGTTCTAGTTTGGACTTTATGTTCATAGGAGTTGACCCAATGTGGCAAGAGTCCCCTTTTGGATCCATCTTGTCAGAGTCAACCGCGTGATATTGGCATTTTGTCCAATATCCACATTTATATCCTAGCTGGAAATACTCTTGGCTTTAGAGTGTTATCGGTTGAGTCGTTCCCTTGGGTGAGTACTTTTTCCCCAAGGAAGACCCTCTAGGATAAAAAAAAGCAAGCAAAGACAAAATCCGTAACTCGATCAATCTTTGATGACTCAAAGAAAGAGAATATACGTGATGATGCTCTACTCACACTCGCAAAAGATGTTCAATTTTAAACCCAAATCGAAGTGTGTATGGGAAATTATTTATGCAACTTAATGTCACCAAAATCCTTTTGATTCTCAAGATTTCCGTGAGGCATGAGAGAAGCACATACGTCTTTTGGTGATATTAATTTGTGTAAATAATTATAGAACAATAAAGATACACATTCATTTTATCCCTCAAAGAAATGATTTGATTTGTTTTAAGCACCAAAGGAAAGATGAAGATTTGATTGGTCAATTTTAGCCCAAAATTGAAATCTAGGAGGTATCTAAGTTTCAATTTTAAACCCTTCGCAAATGAAAAAATCAAAATGTTATTTTTTAAATCCAAACGAAAGTTATTTTCCTAAAAACAAAAAGGTAACAATTTTGTGAAGAAGTGCTAAACAAACACTTAAAGCGTTTAAAAACACTTTGAATTTTTTTAAAAATATCTTCCTTTCGTTTTCCTTCACTAGCCTTGTCTTCCTCACTTTCCTTCATTTGTACCTTTGCTTGATTTTGTACCTTTTCCTTTCGCTTTTCTTTGTACCTTGTGCCTTTGTTATTTTTTGTACCTTGTGCCCATTTACTGGAGAGTAGTGCTAATAGCTGGACTATTCATTAACTTCTTTGTGCGGCTCTTGTTGATGGACAGAGTCCTTACAAAGTTCTTAGAAGCATAGACAAGGCGCGTGAACTATTTGACTGAATGGTGTGGAAGCATAGACAAGGCCCATGAACTGTTGATAGAATGGTGTGGAAGCATGGACAAGGCGCGTGAACTATTGACAGAATGGTGTGGAAGCATAGACAAGGTGCCTGAACTGTTGACAGAATGGTGTGGAAGCATAGACAAGGTGCCTGAACTATTGACAGAATGGTGTGGAAGCATAGACAAGGTGCATGAACAGTTGACAGAATGGTGTGGAAGCATAGACAAGGTGCATGAATTGTTGATAGAATGGTGTGGAAGCATGGACAAGGTGCGTGAACTGTTTGACAGTCTAGCTCATGGAAATGTGGTCTCAGGGACAACATTATCCCTTCTTGCACCAGCCCATTCTCCTCTAAATAAATAGATAAGGAAAAATATTTTCATTTCAGGGGCCCACAACCATCCTACAAAAGGCGAAGCTAATCACAAATCTAGTTATTGTCATCAATACTTGTAAGGTGCAGGCCGTCATTTAGTTTCAACCTAGTCATTAAATGAGAGGTCTCTGCAATGGTGACAACCATAAGATAGGGAGACCCACATACTATAATTGATTAATAACCTTCTAAAGATAAGCAGCCATATATATCAAAAATAGGCCACTTGCCATTGTTCTTACAAAAATCTTCAACATACAATACATGGAAATCAGTTAATATCATAAGACTAGATATCTAAGATGAAATAGTACTCAGTATTATAGACACGAGGCTTAAAAACTTTTTATATTGGACAGTAGAGATTAAGTACTGTAATACCTGATCATAAAAGCCTAGTTTACAAAAAGTAGGTCATGAATACATTTTACTACCTATAGATTTTAATTAGATAAAATTCTAAGATTATTGAATTCCAAGATGAAGATAATAAGCATTATGTGGTATACTAAATAGTTCATAATCCAAAGAGCTAATATAAGCCAGATGAGCATATGCAATATTTATTATCAGCTTATCCAAGTTTTCATGTTCTCCACTGGCACTGATCTACCAGTGAAGAATGAAAGAAAGTGCACAATGCTTTTGAAGCATTATATGCATACTTCCTTGTGCAAATGACCATTCACATGCTTCATAATTTTTTTTTTTGAACTACAAATGATTGGTGAATATGCATAGAATAGAATAAATGCAGACAAGAAAATTCTTAAATAAATGTGATGTTCAGATGTAAAAAACCAGCATGTAAGATATTGAAACAGACATGAATATGATAGATATTGCAAACTTTTTGCTCAATATGTGTGACAAGAAACAACAAGAATAGTTGGAAAATACTTCAAGTAGACATGGGCAGACCAAAATAGGAAGTGCATATAGAAGTTGAAAATGATAGTGATATTTAGAAACAACAAAACACTAATCAGATTTTAGAAATACTAGTAACACATATATCCGATAGGGACCCTCCTTCTAGAGCCAATATGTAGAACCTTAAATCTGCATTAGCTCACAAACAAAAACCCTTAGCATTGTTAGTAAACTAAATCAAATGAAGATTCCCTATAAGATTCATCTAATCACAAGAATAATGCAAAAAGAAGCAAGCAAAACATAGAAAACATCATTCTAATAATCAAACTAGCATCTTATAGTGGATTGGTGCTTCTATGGAAAGAATCCCTTTCCCAATCCTTGATTAAGCTCCATGATATGAAAATGATATGTTGATGATCAAGATGATGAATGGACAAAATCAATTCTCAGTTTAAGAGAGTGACCTTGCATAAAGATTGTGGAGGATTTTCTTGAGGATGAAGCCTCTATTTAAATATTTTCAAATGCTAAGAGTGTTGAAAATGGACCAATGTGGGACTAAAAAATAGGCCAATGAAAGGAGGCCACTTGTCATCATGTGAGTGGTTGATGCATGTGCAAGATTTGGGAAGTGTTCCCAAGAGGGGGGAAATTTGAATTCAAATTTGTGCAATGAATGTTGAGTTTGACCTTTGGAAGGGGACATGTAAGAGACATGTAAGGCCTATTAAATGCCCTATTGGATGTATATTTCAACTTGATTTTAAATTCAAACTTTATGGAATATTCCCCATAAATGCCATGTTGAGTGAAAATGATGATTTTAATAAATCAATAAATTGATTTATTTGTGCAAGTGGGGATATCTAGAGGATTTGACATGCATTAGATTAGATTAATCAAGTTTAGATTAACTTAATGATGATTAGGATGTTTGACCTTTTTGACTCAAATATTTGGATTTATTTAACTCAGAAAAGGATTGAAATGACTTTCGGGATTTAATTAAATAAAGTTTTGTTTATTTAATTAATGATTGATGTGAGACAAGTTGATTTATTTGAATGAATAACCTTAGGACTAAAGACCCGATTTATGGATTTGCTGCGTTTGATCAATTCAATGAGTGGATGAATATGCATAATGCTAATTTTGCGTGTCTACAGATAGTAAGTTTCTATTTCTAATTAATTTGTGGATGAGGCAAACACAACTATAGTGATGCATGTTTTATCATTTTTCTTCTTCCATATTCGAAAAATCTTTCTTAGTTTACTTCATCCCATACAACAATTTTTTATCTATTCATTAATTCATTTATATATCTTCTGGTAATGATGTTTACAATGTTTTCATTTGTTCAATACTATTTCACCTTAGGGGATGGTCAACAATATGAGTCTAACTTCCCTCTAAATAGTAAACAAGATATGTTCAAACAATGCAACCATCCAAGAGTTTGTTGTTGTGTTAATCAGAGATATATTCTATTCCATGGAAACGCGACACAATATTATTACAATCTACTGAATGAATGAACATGAATAGTCATAGGAAGGAATTATAGAAAATATGTTATATTTGTATGTGATGAGAGGCTTGGAGAATGACCAGGGTTTGAACCTGAAATAGGCAATTGGTCCATATTTGTAAGCGCAATATTGTTTGTTGGAGAATGACCAGGGTCTGGATCTGAAGCAGGAAACTGCTCCATATTTGTAAGCACATTATTGTTCGTTGGAGAATGACTAGGGTCGGGAGCTGAAAGAGGAAACCACTCCATATTTGTAATTGTAGACACCTAAAAATGACCTAGGCTTGCGAGCTTCATTTTTACCACTTTCATCCTAGCATAATTAAGACATTTAATTTTGTCCTTGGTCCACATTCGACTATTAATTAAATAATTTATAATTGTTTAATTAATTCATGTCTTTGTATTCTTCATGATTATTAAATAAATAAATTTTATTTATTTATTAAATACGTCATTAATTGTCTAAGTCTCCCTCTAATTAAATGAATTTCTAAATTTGTTTAATTATCTTTATTCATTATTTCTTCCTGATTATTAAATAAATAAATTTTATTTATTTATTTAATATGTCACTAACTGTCATAATTAAATGAATTGATTAATTTATTTAATTAATTAATCTTATCTGCTAAATTAAATAATTATCTTTAATTATTTAATTGTCAAAATTAATATTCCTCTCATTTTAAATAAATGAAATTATTTAAAATGTCATCACTTTCTTAATCAGTCCATTTTGGTAAATAATCTAAAAAAGATTATTTATTGTCTCACAAAATCATTATTTTCAATTAATTTAATTCAAAATGGTAACTAATCTTCCAAAAATCAAGTAATCGGGTAGATTCTTGATTTTCCAAATATGATCTTCAGTCCAACTCTTATCTTCTTGATTTTTCGAATCTCACAAATCAGGCAGTCTTTATCTTCTTGATTGTCAAAAATCTCTATTTTCTAATTAATTTATCTCATTTATTCTCCACCGCCGATTTGATTCTCTTAGATGACATCTTGACCACTTACTTAAGGATTTTTCCCTAACCCTAATTAGGGATTGTCAGATTAAATCTGGGCCTCTGATTTTAGGTCTTTGTCAGAAGTCAATCTCATCCATCCATTCAAAATGGCATTTTCTATAAAATGCTAGTTTGCTTTCATTTCTAGATTACGTACATAGATTACAATATTCGGGCATATTAATACTTAGATTAATTTGGCATTTTAGAGTCATTTTTATCATAGTCATTTAGGCATAGGCATTAGGCATTTGTGCAAATCCTTCAAAGCTTGGTGTAGGACATAGACATTTATTAGTAGATTGCTCGCTCGTCAAATCTGAGGGCAACACGTCAACTAACAAGCAAGAAGGTACTATCAAGGTGAATCATGGAAACTCATGTGAATCAAAGGTATAATTGTTCTTGTTTCCATTGTTCTTGATAGGATCTTTGGATTACATGCTTTATGTGTTAGTTTATCTTACACTCTAATCCTCAAAATAAATCCATTGATACATTTGGTGAACCCGACATGTTTTAACACATTTTAAGAAATCTTAGAGTTTGATTCTTTTGTTGCAAGTTTGGCATCATTGTGGATAAAGCCCTATTGTTTCAATGATTTTACCATAACTTTCAAATGGTTGCATATTTTCTCACGAAATTTTTTCTATAGCTTAGGGACAACATCACACGCTTTCATTCTAAAAATCAGAATTATTGGATCTGTTTTTAATTTTGTATTTTTTTTCTTTTTTTCATAAAAAATTAATTTTGGGAGCAAATAATCAAATTTTTCCGATATGTTTACATTTCTAGAAATATTTCTAAATTTTAATAGGGGTCTATTCTTTATATTTTAAATTTGGATGCGAAATTGTTGGTCAAACAATAGATCTTTTCAAATTGGGTCTTAAAATAGATTTGCTTATATCTCACACAAGATTGTAGTTCTGATCACAAAATTTGTTTTAAAGATTTGGGATGACATCAGAAAACTCTAGTCCAAAAATCAGAATTTTTAGAGCTGTTTTGTATTTTTAATAATTTTTTAATGATTTTCCATAAAAAAATAATTTCAGGTGCAAGACAGAAATTTTTTCTGATTTATTTACATTTTTGGAAACCTCTTGAGATTTTAGATAGGATTTATTTTTTGTATTTTTCATTTTACAATCAAATTTTTTTCTAAAAATCAAATTTGTCTCGACTAGCTAACCCTCTAATAGTAGTGATCGATTATCTTGTTAAGGTTTGTTGTTGGTTTTCTGCATGTGCGGAAAATAAACACTTCAAATGATACATTGGATCAAGTGAAAAAAAAAATGACGCATCTAACTATTTTTGCAGATCGATAGTCGAAGATCATTATCAAACTACTAATGTGTGGTCTTGCAGGTTCGAACGTCAAAGACTAAACATAAAAAACAATGTGTTTGTATTTTTTAGTATAATACACATTTCCTTTGGTGCAATTAAAACAAACTTGTCTTTCTACTATGTTTGAGTGTGTTTGCAAAATGGTAGGTGAGTATGCTCTCACCTTGTGAAAACTCGGTGATTAGAAAACTAGACCCGTTTTTATCTGTCATTACCTTCACGACTTGGTATATCAGAGTATCCTCTCCCCTTGTGCTTTCGGGCGATCTTAGGTGTAAGAGAAACGGTTAGCAACTCTAGAAATTGGGCCTGCCTGGGGATTTCATCACCCCAACGCGACTCAAATTGGCAACGGAGCTAAAGCCAAGCTACGCCCGACCGGTATATAAATGTAAATCTTAAGGGAAAACCTAAGATTGTGAGTGTGGATGTGTCATACGGATAGAGCTGTACTCCCTTAAACCCTATTGAGCTTAACCTCTTCAGGCTAGAGTGCCACCTTATTGGTGATTAATCTCTTGCCCCATGTATGGCCACTCGAACGGGGGTCCCGAACTAAAAACCTTTGTGTAGTAAGCCAAAAACCTTCTATTTGCTAGCGCAGCACCAGTCGGTGTGAAGGCATCCACACTTTCGCAATTTGTAGTAGAGGTGATCAATCTGCCATGGGAGTTTCATAGGGGTTGGAAGCTTGGTTGGCCTGAGAAGAGAGTGCACTGTAAGGGGGAGCCCATGCAGCCAAGCTTCTGAATTCACACGCTACAGATATATAGTTGGGGAAACCCACATGGAATCTAGGGAATATTGTCCTGGCCTAACCATAGGATTGTACTTGTCTCATGTGTGCTTGCTTATAGTCAAAATATCATGCTTGCAAGTGTTTTTTGGATACTGAAACGAACCAAACAACGATCAAACATCTAGAAACAACCAAGTCAAACATTGGACCTTTTCTGACCCATTTCACAACATGAACATGCAATCTTCCATGAACATGCCATCTTCATCACAAAACATTTTTGAGCCATTAATAAAAAGAGACCAAAATGGATGAGTATATGCAAAAGACTTAGAAGCTACAGCGCAAAATCCTGATATAGTCTCCTTTGTAGAAAACTCAGTCTTACGCGACCCTCAAAGGTATCTAGCCATGCTTTTAGACCAAGGGACTAGGTTACCATGAGGATTTGACATAAATACTTTGCCACCTCCATCTGTCTACCCTCACCATCAACAGTTACTTGACATAAATCCTACCAGTAATTCACAACAAACGTCCACTTATCATCCTTATCCTAACCTTGACAAGGGAAGCCAACTATCAACTAGTCCATTCCAAGTCTCCACATCATATGCTAGTCCTTCGCCTATCAATTATGTCAACATCTACGTGCCCTATCAACCATCTACCAACTCATGTCAAGTCCCCACATCATATCACACCAATCCACTTGAAGTCTCCATGTCATACCAAGTTCAAGTCCCCACATCATACCCTTGTCCTTCACATACTAGTCCAATGCAAGTACCCATGTCATATCCTAGTCCTTCACATACTAGTCCAGTCCAAGTCCCCATGTCCTATCCTAGTCCATCATTCATTAATCCTTTTCAAATCATCCCCTCACAAGCCACATCTAGTCATGAAAATTCTATCATAGTCCAAAGTCAAATCCCATTTAATAAACTTGAGGATACATGTCAAAATGAAAGTCCAAAGCATCACCTTATAATGTCACCCTCATGTCAAGAACAAGGTAGTCCATCCCATGACCCTATCTCAAATTCCATTCAAGATGTCCTTCAAAATAATCATGACATCCAAAACACACCTATCCTTAACAAAAATTCCATTTCCGATTATATCATCTACGCCAACCCCATCTTTGACCAAGACCCTATTGTTGACCAAGAAGTCCAAAACGATCCACTCCTTAACCTTTACACCATTAATGATCAAACACTTGTCGACCCTATACAAGCCTCGACTATTGACACTTCCCACGATGAGACATTTGCCTTCATGGGACACATAGATGATATTCCTCTGAAATAATTATCTCCCACTAGGGACATGCTTGCATATGATCAAGTTATAGCTAAAATCATTGGACTCTATGACACTAAACATAATGATGGCTTCGACATTTCCTTGGAAGCACCAACAAAATCATCTGAACCTGACATGTCACACGATTAGACCAAAGATATCAGTCAGGAATATGTCCAACATGACAATGAAGCTAAGAAACTTTATCAACTAGGGTCATCCATCTTTGTCAGAGCAGGCTTTCTTGCAGACGAAAATATTACAAGTGACAGTATCCACATACTTAATGATGGGTTAGCATCTTTCTTTCAAAACAACAAATACCCCATCACAAATAGAATCTGTCAAAGCATGCAATATCAAGGCAAAGGACTACGCATACATGAGCAAGGAATTCTAGAACCAATACAACTTCAAGCAAATTATAGACATCAAGGTCTTGGCTATTCCTCAGACAGCAAATCAAACGATGTGAGTGGTACCTCCTCGATATTGGGGGCAACTTTTTCAGATACAAATGTCAAAATGGAATCTATGAGAAATCCTTGTCATAATATTGCTGCCAACATCCCCTCCACCCACACCATGAACCGTCATTCCATCATAAATAAACCTTCCCTTTAGGACCAACAAAAACAAAAGTCTTACAAGTCAAAATATCAAAATCAAATGTCAAAGGCCATTGAATCAAACAAAAGGACAAGTGGACAAATGAAATTAAAATGGATCCCAAAGAAAGCTGGATTAAACAAAGACATCAAGTCAAATACAAAAGTCAATCACAATGTGGAGCCACAAGACAAGAGGACTCCCACATACAACAAATGTCCACCTTCAAAATGGTCATCAAACAAGGCATCTAAAACTGTTGGTTCCAAACACCATCCCTCCAAAATTCATCATCCACCATCCCAAGTTTGGAAAATAAAAAGTCATTCATCCAAATGTCCAAACAACCTTTCCACATCTACCATCATCTATCATAATCCTACATCTCGCCTAAAGTCCAAAAATCCTATGTCACAAATCTGTCACATCATGGCAGCAACTCTTTACCACAAGGACTCTCATGGCACTCTATTGCGATGTGTGTATTTTGATAAGGCCAACTCTAGTATCAGAAAGGATCACAATGATATCGATCAGTTGTACAAGTGCTACGATCCTGACAAGACAACTCCTTCAACAAGGTCATTATTGGAATATCATGGCACTAGTCTCTACATCAGCACCGTCAGTGGATTCATAATAGTCAATGGTCATCTAAAGCATCCAAGTTATCCACAATATCAAAAACACAAAAAAAAAATCAAAAATCAAAAAATCGTCACCCTGACGAAAACCTGGCAAACAGGCGTCTTGGTGACACCAAAAAAATCAAAAAGTCAAGAAAATAGTAAAGAGAAAAATTTCATCCAATGGTGAAAACCTGGCAAACAGGCGCCCTGGATAAGTACCATGATGAAATCCTGGGAAACAAGCGTCATGTGTAAAATAAATCGTCTATGTGGACTCTTACACTTGGGGGCAAGTCATCTCATTTTCCCATGCCTTCCTCATGACATTGGTGTCCATCCTATCATTTCCACGCATTTTTCCCACTTACCTCAGTCTTGACATATAAATGGCACACATAAATCATGATTTGGGAAAACTCTTGATATGTCTATCCTTCGGTTATACATGATTTACGAAACATCATGTCATTGACCATCATAGTCTCATTATTCTTACGTGACATAGTCCTTGAAAATCATATGACAATTCCCTTAGTCTCATGTCTCCCGTCCTTTACCAAGGCCACCCCCTATCCTTTCATGTATGTCACCTATCTTGGCTTTCCCTTGTCAAATGGTCTAAAGATAATCATCATCCCATCTAGTCCTAATCGAGTCATTCCAAATCCATACAAGCACATTATCCAAAATTTTACTTGACTGCGTTCCTGGCCCGATTGAGACCACCATACTTTCGTCACATTATCGTCATCATCCTCACGTTGTTTCGGGATGCGTCCTTCCCACGTCAAACAACGTTGTCATCACCTATCAATTGGTATTCAGCTTGACTAGGGGCACAATCATGTTTTTCCTTGGATTCTCATGTGTAGGAATCATTCACATGCATTTTTCATAATCCTCTTAAACCATTCAAAAAGACCAAAAACATCATAAAATGTCCTGAAAAAAGACAAAAACATCATAAAAGTCCTGAAAAAAGGCAAAAACATCATAAAAAGTCTTGAAAAAAGACAAAAAAATCATAAAACATCCTAAAGGAAAACACTAAAACATCTAAATCAATGTCAAAATCCTAAAAATGGAGTCAAAGTCAGTCGTGTTAGTCATTCAATGTCATTGTTGAACTACGTTGTCTCTACGCATTTGCTACGTAGGCAAGGCCATCAGTCGATGAGTCCCCGAGACATTAGGTCAGTCCTTTTAGGTTTGTCCAAATAAAATCATGGCATTTTTCACAATCGTCACATCACTCAAATAAGTCAGACATAGTCAAACTTAGACACAAGACAGTCATTCAAAATGTCAATGTCAAAATTGGTCAAAATTAGATAGCATAGTCCGATCAATCATACAATCATCATTAGTCAACTTGCCAAAACATATTAGTCAAAACAATGTCAATCTCATCACTCTTTGGTCCTCTTCAAGATGTTTCATTCTCGGATTTGGACCTCGTCAAAATATTTTTTTCCTTTTTCAGGATGTGTCCTTCCTGACAATAGGCCCCATGAAACCGTCAACACCGTCAAATTGGCAAAAATCTTAAACTATCAAAACTGTCAAACCGACAAGAATTCAATCTTTGGCAAATAAACATTGGCAAACAAAATTAAATGGCTATTAATCTTTCTAGTCTATCTTGTCTTATCTTTTGACTATTTTGTCTATTTTGTCTTATATTTTTACTGTCTTGTCTTTTTGGTCATGTTACTAGCTACCTCGAGGATGTCCCATGAAGGATTTAGAGGTGCGATGACGTCTCCTGGCCTATTTATTTTCTTTGACTGCTGTCTGTGGATTGTCTTGACAAAAAGACTAGGGAAACTTCGCCCTTAGTATGAGTTAGGACATTCCTTGTTTGTGACTATCTATTTTTAAAATGGATGACCTTGCACACCTTGTTCTACATCATATCATGGTGTTTGTTGTCCATTTGTGTCATTTTTACCACCCAATGATGATTAAGAGCAATAAATATTAAAGTCCTACGGTCAGGCTTTGAAGGATTTGGTCTAGGAACTAACATGCATCTTCTTTAGTCTTGTCGTCTTCTCTCACTCATCTCATATAGGCATTGCATCCATATCATCATCCATATCTTTTGCAATAACATTTATTTGTCTCTTCATATTCTAGTCTTCTCATTAATTTCGAGAGCACACCCGTGATCTAGGAACCCGTCTATCCTCTCGAAGGGGCATACCGCTACCCTCCTCGTCATTCTTCCTCATCTTATTTTGCACTGGGGCATTTTTTGACTTAATTTATTTGTTACAATGCGACAAGCGACATTATGACAAAGAGGGCAAAAATGTACACACCTAAAAATGACCTAGGCCTGCAAACTTCATTTTTACCACTTTCATCCTAGCATAATGAAGACATTTAATTATGTCCTTGGTCCACATTCGACTATTAATTAAATAATTTATAATTGTTTAATTAATTCATGTCTTTGTATTCTTCATGATTATTAAATAAATAAATTTTATTTATTTATTTAATATGTCACTAACTGTCATAATTAAATGAATTGATTAATTTATTTAATTAATTAATCTTATCTGCTAAATTAAATAACTATCTTTAATTATTTAATTGTCAAAATTAATATTCCTCTCATTTTAAATAAATGAAATTATTTAAAATGTCATCACTTTCTTAACTGTCAGTCCATTTTGGTAAATAATCTGAAAAAGATTATTTATTGTCTCACAAAATCATTATTTTGAATTAATTTAATTCAAAATGGTAACTAATCTTCCAAAAATAAAGTAATCGGGTAGATTCTTGATTTTCCAAATATGATCTTCAGTCCAACTCTTATCTTCTTGATTTTTTGAATCTCACAAATCAGGTAGTCCTTATCTTCTTGATTGTTGAAAATCTTTATTTTCTAATTAATTTATCTCATTTATTCTCCACCGCCAATTTGATTCTCTTAGATGACATCTCAACCGCTCACTTAAGGATTTTTCCCTAACCCTGATTAGGGATTGTAAGATTAAATCTGGGCCTCTGATTTTAGGTCTTTGTCAGAAGTCAATCTCATTCGTCCATTCAAAATGGCATTTTATATAAAATGATATTTTGCTCTCATTTCTAGATTACGCACATAGATTACAATATTCGGGCATATTAATACTTAGATTAATTTAGCATTTTGGAGTCATTTTTATCATAGTCATTTAGGCATAGGCATTACACATTTGTGCAAATCCTTCAAAGCTTGGTGTAGGACATAGACATTTATTTGCAGATTGCTCACTCATCAAATCTGAGGGCAACACGTCAACCAACAAGCAAGAAGGTACTATCAAGGTGAATCATGGAAACTCATGCGAATCAAAGGTATAATTGTTCTTGTTTCCATTGTTCTTGATAGGATCTTTGGATTACATGCTTTATGTGTTAGTTTATCTTACACTCTAATCCTCAAAATAAATCCATTGATACTGTAATCACATTATTGTTCATTGGAGAATGACCAGGGTCGGGAGTTGAAACAGGCAACTGCTCCATATTTGTAAGCACATTATTGTTTGTTAGAGAATGACCAGGGTCCGGAGGTGAAACAGGGAACTGCTCCATATTTGTAAGCACATTATTGTTCATTGGAGAATTACAAGGGTCAGGGGCTGAAACAGGCAACCGCTTCGTATTTGTAAGCACATTATTGTTCGTTGGAGAATGAACAGGGTCGGGAGCTGAAACAGGAAACTTCTCTATATTTGTAAGCACATTATTGTTCCTTGGAGAATGACCAGGGTCCGGAGGTGAAACTGGCAACTTCTCCATATTTGTAAGCGCATTATTGTTGGTTGGAGAATTACCAGGGTCCGGACCTGAAACAGGCAACTGCTCAATATTTGTAAGCGCATTATTGTTCTTTGGAATATTTGGTAGGTTATATCGAGCAGAGCCATCAAGTATGAACATAAGGAAAAGGACAGCAAGCAATGTGTTTATTTTCATCCACAACAAACTTCCCATGTTTAGGGTCGAGAGTTTTTAAAAACTCAAATGCAGAGAAAAATGTTAATAATCAGTATGTAGTATGTAGATGAAGATTGAGATGGGATTCAATGCATCATTCTGACCCATTTATAGGGGAGGCATAACTAACAAATATAGTTGAAATAATTTCTTCCATAGTGAGATATTCGAAGTTGTATGGTGTACTAGAGACGACCCAACTTGATTCTCTCCTTAAACGTGTATCCATTTTTCATTCAATGACTTCATTTACGTGTACAACTTGTTATTCAAAATAGAAGCTTTGACTAAGTAACCCTTAAATTATATTAAAGAAGTGATGAAATAAACATCCTCTATTAATATGGGTTTTAGTAATGATATGAAATAACATCTTCGAGTGAATAATTAGTATCTTGTGGTGAAATTGACCAGTGTAAATAATTATGTAATTGGCTGTCATAAATAATTAGCATCTTATTGTATCAGATTAAAAGTTCATTCGATCTTTTGTCAATTTTATCTTAGGTGAAACTAAATTTATGACATATCAACTAGATAAACCTTACCATATCATTTTTTTCTCTAATAGATACCATGTATGAAAAGTTAATCATACACATGATTTATTAGAGACATTTTATATTCAAGATGATAATCTTCTTGATCATGATAACTAGGGTAGAGATTTTTATTCAAATACATTGATTTAATTTACTAATACTATATTTATTTAATGTGATATTAAATTAATTTTAGTTAGGGTTAGCAAATATCATGAAATGAAATCAAGAAACCTCGAAATTTTAAAAAGGAAAAAACTAAGTGAATATTAGTTTCCCATAGTTCATGTTGAAATATGATTGCTTCTACATTTTTTATGTATATTTTTATATCAATATTTCTAATCATATTCAATCATCCATCACTATTAAGATGGTTTTTTTTTTTTATAAAATGGTAATGTAAAAGGCATACACAACAAATCTGTACAAAATTTTATATGAAAGAAAATAGCTATTTTTGATGGTGGATACTTTCTTAGCTACTATTTTAAAAAGCATTAACCATTGCTTTGAATCAAATCTTCTTATATTAGGTAGAAGAAAAATGATGATTTTTTAAGTAGTTGAAAACCCCAAAACTTAAGAAGTTGTCTTCCAATTAAAGGGTCAACATTTAGAAGGAAAATATCTTTGACTTTGCAGCATTGCAGATTTGACTAGAATATGAATAGTAATCTGAAATATTTTTTTTGATAACCTTAGCCTCAACCATGGTGGCTTGATCCAATAGTAGAGTGTCATTAGAAAAAAGTGAATGTGTGATTGGGGAAGGAAAGGAGCAAATGGAAATACCTTTCCAAATCCTTTCATTTCACATAGAAATGATTGATCTACTTAATCCTTCTACTAAAAGCATGAATAAGGAAGGAGAAAGAGGGTCCCCTTGTCTCACACCCTGAGAAGAATAAAAGAATCCATGAGGAGAACCATCAATCATAATTAAAAATATTCCTCCCGAGAAGCACGAGTGAATCCATTTACACTAAGCTTGTAAAAAACCAAATTTTCTCAAGATCTTCAATAAAGAGTCCCAATTGACTTTGTCATATGATTTTAACATGTCTAATTTGAGAATCATAGCTGGTGTCTTCTCAAATGAGACTGAATGCAAAAATTCATGAGCCAAAATGGCACCCTAGGGAGTATCCTTCCCTGGAATGAAACCACCTTCTTCCTTTGAGATGATAAGAGGTAATACCTTGGCCAATCTAGAAGCTATAGATTTTGTGAAGATCTTATAAATTGAGTTACAGAGAGCTATAGACCTGAAATCCTGAAAAGAGGAAGGAGCAGAAATCTTGGGGATGAGAGCAATGAAAGTGGAATTGAAATCCTTTAATACATTTATGTATCTTCTTGATTCCTCTAAGGAAAGAAATACATCAACATCCACAATATCCCAACATTTTTGAAAGAAAATAATTGTAAATCCATCCAGACCTGGAGCTTTCTCAACTTCCAGGGAAAAGATAGCTTTCTTTGAACTCCTCAAGAGTGAACTTAGATATTAGCATACTATTATGATCCACATTTATAAGTTCTGGGATATTGTCAAATATCTCATTCTCCCCATGAGAATTGTAAGGGGCATCTAAATAAAGAATATTTTTAAAATAATTCACAGCCTCAAATGCAATATCCTTTTATTTGATTGACAATGTAATTTGGTCGAGGCATGAAATTTTTTTGTATTCTTATCTCCTTCATTCAGCCAAGTTTCTCTTGATTTTACTTTCGAATAGCACTCCTCTCGAGCTAGGATCTCTTCTAACTCAACTTTGAGTTTTTTTTCCTCGTAAAAGAGAGAACTATCATTTCTCTTTTTGATGACCTCTTCTTAAATATCAAAAAACTTAGATTCTAAGCGAAATTTTTCCAAGAAAATGTTTTGAAATGATTAATGTTCCAATCTTTGATTTTACTTTTAAGAAGGTGTAACTTTTTACTCAGTTGGAAAATTCGTATTCCCTTAAAAAAGGGACTGAAAAGCCACCAATTTCTTATTAAATAAAAAAAAAATGGACCTCTGAACCACATAGCCTCTAGTTTGAAAGGAAGTTTAGTTTTATTTCTTGCATTAGAAAAGGAGAAAGAAATTGGAAAGCTATCTCAACCCGGTAAAGCATGAATGATCAAAAAGAAATCCCAAGGTAATCCCAAGGTGTTTCCAACCAATTTTTTTAGACAAAAAGACAGTCAAGTTTTTCTACAATTTAGAAAACATCCTTACACCTATTTTTCCAAGTATACATTCCATTTTTGATAGCCCGTAGTCATATAAATTATTTGATAAGATGAAGTTAATAAAGTCTTCTAACAAAGCAGATGGGGGAAGTTATACCGCCCATTTTTTCTGAAGAGGTTTTGATCACATTGAAATAACCCACTATAATTTTAAGGATCAGTGCATTGTTCTCAAAACTTGCAGAAATTTGTCTCCAAACTTGTATTTTTCCAGCCAATGAGCGAGGACCATAAACATTGTAAATTATGAAATGCAGGTTTGTTTTTAAGCATCTAGCAAAAGCCTTTATCCATTTTTCCTTAACTTCTAATGAGTCAAATTTTATATAGATTTTATTCCACTGAGTGACTACTCCCCCCAAAGCACCAAATGTAGGGGAAACAACCAAATCCCAATCATTCCAAGATATAAAAGTTTCTTTTGTTGATTGGAATTTTTAGTGTATTCATTAAATGTTTTTATACACATAGTTTGACCTAAGCCTACTTAGGCATTCTTTTTGTATGACTCATTGACATAGCCTAGATACTTTCTAGATATTTACCTAATATTTTACCCTCCTGATATTTTCTTGATATTTTGACCAGCTCTTAGATATTTCTCCTTTATAAGGAGACCCTTGTCTGTCTAATAATATGGGGTTTAGTTTACACATTCTATCTCCACTATGCTTGTTCAAAATTTGTGTCTTTCATGGTTCTTTCATGGTATCAGAGCTTATGGAGAGATAGTGGAAGCAAAAGTTAGAACGAATATGTTGTATTCAGTTTTTTTCCATTGTGTGTAATTGTAGGGTGATTGTTAGGCATTTCTAAAGCAATTTGAGAGGCTGTTTGGAGTCAACCTGCACATAGGAAGAAAGAATCAATCCACCCCTATGGCGTATCTCTGCTCAAAAATTTTGTGACACCGCTGCGTACAGAGGCATATTTTTTTGCAAATCATCAGAGTTTGTGGCTACTTCATCAAATCAACCCCACCCCTATTGCGTTTTGGCATTTGACAGTTTGGTGTGAATCTTTGTGATGTGTGTGGCATTCTCTATGTTGTGTGTGGCGGTTTGTGTCTTATAATGCAGCCCTCTAAGCAGGGAATGACCTATTAAAGGAAACTCCCACCCCTCTAAGCACAATGCGGCCTGCCAAAGGTAATTCAGTGGCACAAATTCCTCACCAAAGGTTGCAGTTATATGGATTTCGATATGCAAGTGAAGACAATCTGCACTCCATCCATTTCATATTGGGGGCAACGTCGAAGTTTTATCCAAGCCTCACATGGTTCCATTCTTAGGTGAGGTGATTTGAATTACGATTCCATTATCAGGTGAGGTGTTTT
Source organism: Sequoia sempervirens (assembly GCA_007258455.2). NCBI lineage: Eukaryota > Viridiplantae > Streptophyta > Pinopsida > Cupressales > Cupressaceae > Sequoia > Sequoia sempervirens. The sequence goes on from VDFB02168118.1 coordinate 82,428,246, forward strand.
CAACCCTCGTTCGGCAGAGCGGGCATCAATACCAAGCAACCAATATGGTGAATCGCATGGTAGGACCATGCCAAGATTGTTGGGAACTTGCTAGGCATGTGAATTCCTAAAGAATCCTACAACTATTCCTCCCTTTTGCGCTCCATTGCTACGCTTTTTCCATATTCCTACCCTCCACTGTTGCTTGAAAAAATCAGGTCTTTGCTATGATTACTCTGCTGTGAAGAGAAATTGGAGGGACAGAGCGAAAAATTGGACGGAAATCCATGTTTTCCTTTGTGAGCGGAAGCTTTGACCATTCCCACTTGATTTGGAGACCATTTGGCCCTACATCCTTGCAAAGCAGGGGTCTTTTTTTTAGTTTTGTCACAATTGGCAAAAAGGAAGATCATATGATTGTAAAATGCACTAAATTATAAAGTGCCAAATCTAGAGGTTCTTAATCTATTGATTTTCTATTGTCTTAAGGAATTAAATTATTTGTAATCATGGGATATGAAACCCACTCTTCTATAATCAACCTAAACCAAGAAACAATAATTCTTGGTGTGAATGAATCCTAAAACATCTCAGGTTCCATAATCTCATGTGATATCTGTATGGACTTATCCTTGAACCATGTAAACAATCTTAGAAGGATAAATGGTTTAATATTCATGATCATATTTGTGGATTAATTTGTTTACATATTCAAGATGACTCTTTGTATTTCATCATGGATATTGAATGTCCACATGCATTATGGATCAAAATTTGGGAAATAAATGGATATTCCAATGTTTCTCCCTTCCCGCATGATCCTTCTATGATATAAACTCACCTCCCACATCATGATTCAGATGTAGAGCGTCCAGTTGACATAGAGGAAATCATCATCCCTCTACCTCTTCCTGTTGCTTCATCGGATTTCAGAGTTGTTTCTTCAAGAGCTTCCAACACTTCTTTCCAACATGATATTAGTCTTCCTAGCATTGCTCATTGGGATGCATATCTACCCGACATTTCATGTCTTTTCGTAGAGTCCCGCATTGCTAACATGGAATCACACATTGAGGACATCGGTCTTCTATTTGATGACAACTTCAATAAAGTTGCATTAGCCTTGCCTTTTTCAAATGTGATTGCTCTTCCTTCGCCTACATTGACTTCTATAGCGACATTGTTAGATTCTTATGGTTCCAGTTATCCCCATACATCTATGGTTCTTGTGGTCCCTGTTACAGAATCTTCTGTGATACTTGATTCATTCCATTAGTATTTGCCACATGTTAGCATTGGCTTGTAGATTCCTATGAAATATCCCATCATGTCAGTATTCGTCACATGTCAGCCTTGACAAGAATAAGTTAAGAAAAACACAACAAATCTAATATCCCTATGAAATATTGCATCATGTTAGATATGCTAAATGAAAAATTAAAACAATAAGAAAAACTAAATAAGCATATAAACAACATGAATCCAAATTTATCTCATAGTGGATTGGTGCTTCTATGGAAAGAATCCCTTTCCCAATCCTTGCTAAACTCCATGATATGTTGATATGAAACTGCTTTGAAGATGATATGAGGTGGGAAAAATCAGTTCTCAATTGAAGAGAGTGACTTTACATGAGATTGTGGATGATTTGATGAAGGATGAAGCTTTCATTTATAGATTTTCAAATTGGAAGAGAGCTCAAAATAGAGGAATGTGGGATAATGATTTGACCAATGAGATGAAGCCACTTGTCACATTGTGATAGGTTGAGGAATGAGCACATTTTGGTGAATGTGCCAAAGAGGGGGAGATTTCAAATTTGAATTTGAGAGTTAAATGCTAAGTGGGGAAATGTAAGAGAGAAGTTATTTCCATGTTGGATGTACATGTCAACCATTTTTTGAATTCAAACTTGAGGGAATATTCCATTTTTATGCCACGTAGATGGAAAATGAGGATTTATAAATGAATTAAAATGCTTTATTGGTGCAAGTGGGAAAAGCTAGAGGATCTGATGGGTGGTTGGATTAGATTAATCAGGAATAGCTTAGTTAAGATGATGATTAGATGCTTTGAACCATTTGACTTAGATTTAGGGATTTAAATTAAATCAAAGGGAGATGAAAGGTGATTTGAGATTTAATTAAATAAAGGTTTGATTTATTTAATCAAAGATGGAATGATAGGCTTAAATTAAATAAAGTTAATTTATTCAATTTAAGTGAATGACCTTAGGAGATTGAATTAAATGAACCTAATTTACCTGATGAATGGATGAGTGTGAATTTGAATTATGAATGTGATGCTATTTAAGTGCACAATGCTAATTTCACATGTCTACAATTTCTTTCCAGCCAAATGTTCCATATTATGATGGAGGGACTTATATCCCAAATAGGAGAGAATATTGAAGAATAGAAAAAAGATGGTCAAGATAGAAAATGAAGATACAAAGAGTGAAGCAAAGGACTTGACCAACCAAGCTAATTAAGAAGGAAATACCAACAAATTTCAGCAAAATCACATGATGGAAGAAGATGATCAGTAGATTCAAACATTTTCCCACACATTACACAAGGAAATAGATCAATGATGCCCAATCTATCAAGTCTCGTACCAGTTAAGATTCTATATTTGATTGCTAACCATGCAAAAGAACCTGCCTTTGGAAGAACATGAGGGTCCCAACAAATTTTCAAAGGAATGGACATTCTATGATTAACATTGACAAGATATGCATATCCATCTTTGACATTTTATTCCCCAGATTTAGATTTTATCCAAATAATTTCATCCTATTTATTTGACAAAAAAACATGTCTCTTATCTAATTCTGATTTTAAGGAAACTTTGATCCATGATGGTACCTGGAGGAAGTTAAAATATTTCCATTTGCATGTACAAGGGTTAGAGGGATCAATTTCAATATAATCTCTAACTTTGTGGCCCCAAGAAGATTTTAATTTTAATTGAATCTAATTCAAATCCCCAAGTTGACGAAGAGGTTTATGACCATTCCAGGCATCATTCAAGAAAAAGGGCCTCATCTCCACTATTAATCACCTAAGAAAGGTGAGGAAGGAGAACTGATCTACAGGAAGAAATGAAATTTCATATCTTAGAACCTTTTGGAAGCTGCCTTTGGGTGAAGATTCTTTCTCTATCAAGAGAGTCCAAGTATTTATGCCTCATTAATGTACACCATTTAGTTTCAGGCTTGGAGTATATTTTCCATGCCAATTTTTCTCCTAGAGCTTTGTTTTGAAGAAATAAATTTCTCAAACTAGCACCACCTAGTGATACAGGTTCACAAATGGAATCCCAAGCAACTAGTGATAGATTCTTTTTAGTTGTCATGATTTTCATCTAAAGAAAGTCTCTTAGGAATTTTTGAAGAAGTAAGCCTTTCTCTTTGGAAAACTCAAGACCGACATTAAATAAAATGGAAGAGCACTAAAAAAAATTTAATCATCGTAAGTTTTCCCGCAAAGTAAAGCCATTTGGCTATCCAAAGAGAAATTCTGTTAGAAACTAAAGAAATCAAGTTGTCCCAAAAAGCATGCAATTCCTAAGTATTTACATGGAAGGGAATCGTGTTAAAAAACTCAAAACATAAGAAGTTGTCTTTCAATTAAAGGGTCAACATTTAGAAATAAAATATCTTTGACTTTGCAGTATTACAGATTTGACTAGAATATGAATAGTAAGCTGAAATAATTTTTTTCATAACCTCAGCCTCAACCATGGTGGCTTGACCCAACAATAGAGTGTCATTAGAAAAAAGTGAATGTGTGATTGGGGAAGGAAAGGACCGAATAGAAATACCTTTCCAAATCCTTTCATTTCACATTGAAATGATTGATCTACTTAAGCCTTCTAGTAAAAGGATGAATAAGGAGAAAGAGGGTCCCCTTGTCTCACACCTTGACAAGAATAAAAGAAGCCATGAGGAGAACCATCGATCATAATTGAAAATATTGCTCCTGAGAAGCACGAGTGAATCCATTTACACTAAGCTTGTGAAAAACAAAATTTTCTCAAGATCTTCAATAAAAAGTCCCAATTGACTTTGTCATATGCTTTTAACATGGCGAATTTGAGAATCATAGCTGGTGTTTTTTCAAATGAGACTGAATGCAAAAATCCATGAGCCACAATGGAACCCTCAGGAGTATCCTTCCCAGGAATTAAACCACCTTGTTCCTTTGAGATGATAAGAGGTAAGACCTTTTCCAATCTAGAAGCTATATCTTTTGTGAAGATCTTATAAATTGAGTTACAAAGAGCTATAGGCCTGAAATCATGAAAAGAGGAAGGAGCATAAATCTTGGGGATGAGAGCAATGAAAGTGGAATTGAAATACTTTAATACATTTATGTATCTTCTCGATTCCTGTAAGGAAAGAAATACATCAATACCCACAATATCCCAAATTTTTTGAAAGAAAATAATTGTAAATCCATCTGGACCTAGAGCTTTCTCAGGTTCCATAGAAAAGACAACTTTAATGATCTCCTCAAGAGTGAACTTAGATATTAGCATACTATTATGATCCACATTTATAAGTTCTGAGATATTGTCAAGTATCTCATTCTCCCCATGAGAATTGTAAGGGGCATCTGAAGAAAGAAGAATTTTAAAATAATTCACTGCCTCAAATGCAATATCATTTTTAGAAGAAAGAATAGACCATGTGTGGTGCATGTTTTTAAAATCTGCGAAAGACTAAGCTTCATACAAGGTTAGTAAATCACAAATTCCTCAAGCATGACCCTATGAAATACTTTGCAAATGTTCCAAAATGCAACAAAAGATAAAAGAAAACCACAAGCATAATGTAAACACTCAACAAATTACCTATTCCATAGTGGATTGGTGTCACATGTGCTAGTGACCCTTTCCCAATCCTTGATTAATAGCTAAAATGATGAAGTGCAATGGAGATGAAAACAAGATTATTTCTCAAACCAAGAGAGTAACCTTGCATAAAATTCTGGATCCATGAATGAGAATGAAGGCCCTATTTTATAGATTTTCTTGATGAGAGATTGGCCAAGATGGTGAATGTGGGACTAAAGATCCTCCAATGAGAAAATGACACTTGTCAAATGGTGAGTGGTCAATGGTTGTGCAAGATTTGGGAAGAGTGCCCATGAGAGGGAGAATTTGAATTCAAATTTGCAATAAATTTTGAGAGGGGGACAAGAAAAACAGCAATAAATGCCATGTTTGACTTGTCATGTTGAGGGAAAATGAGGTTTTTTAATAAATCAATAAAATTGATTTATTGTGCAAGTGGAGATATCTAGAGAATGCAAGTGGGATGGGATTAACATTTAATCAGGGTTAGATTAAATAGATGATGATTATGCTGATTTAATGTTGATTAGGTGAGTTGACCTTTAGGATTTAAATATTTGATTTATTTAAATCAGAAAAGGATGAAATATGGATTTAATTAAATAAATGTTTGATCTATTTAATTAAAGTGATGATGTTTGATTTATTAAAAGGCTGACGATAATGTTTATTTGATTTTAAATAAATGATCCTAGGAGATGAAATTATTTAATGAATGGATGAAAGTGCACCTGATTAATTGATGAATGGTCCTAATGCGACATCTAATTTGATTGAATCTGATCAAATGCATAATGTTAACTTTGCATGTCTACATTTTTCCCCTCTTTGAAGCAATGTACTTGTTGCGTTGATTCAAAGAATAAACTTGTCGCGATTGAAATCAAAAAAATTCTAATTTTTCGGATGCCCCAGCGGAAAGAAGTACATTGGTACATTGCCCCCTCAAGAGATCGAGCGAAAATATTCGATTTGAGGGTCGATCTCACGATAAAGAGGTTCAAAATGGATGATTACGGATGATGATGCAAATGAGATGATTTCAAGATGCTTAGAATAACAAATCTATATTATCCTAAACAACTTAAATGATTATATGATGCGAGATGGATGAGATTGATGATGTGATGTGCTATGATTATGCAAATGTGTGATTTATGTGAATGTGATGATTTATGAGAATGTGATGATTTATGAGTTGCTTAGACTAACATATCTATATTATGGTGATAATATGGATGCACGATAGATGCATGATGGATGCATGATGGATGAATTGGTGATGATGATTAACTATTCATGTTGTGATGTTAGTGTGGAAAATGAAGAAATTAGATGATGATAAGAGGATCCAACAAGCCAAAATTATGAGAGATGATGGTGAGAAATGATGATGATAAATGATGATGATAGATGGATGATTTGCTTATCAAGGATTGGGATTTTCAAAGGGTCACTTACTTTATGTTTGATAACACGCCTAAGTCTGATGCATCAAGGTATGAAGGACCAGGATGGCGTTGTACTTAGTGTGATGGACTTTGACTCAACAAATAGATAGGAGTATTCTTGTTCACACCTGACATACGGAAACCTTGCTAGGATGCACTTTAGAAGTCTCAAACATTTCAGACCAAAACATGGAAAGGTATAACCAATAAATGCAATAGTCAACAAGGCATTCAAAACATCCTCCATACATATCTAACAAAGCAAGTATTCGCCAAGTTATTTTACAAGAACGTCCAACAAGCACAGCAGAAAAAACAATAATGATCGTTGCCCCATTCCTATCTCTCTAAATCCTTCGTTCGGATATCATCGAGAGGTCCTTGGACTGAGCGCAATAAGATAAGTCAAAAGAAAAAGACCAAGCACACAAACAAGCTGATGTTCTTCAATACCGCTAACCAAAAGGGAATGTGTTTTTAAGGATAAGAACTGAAACTTATTGCCAAAAGATAATGCCCATTGTAGGAAGGATACATCCTAGGACATGTTAGTGGATGGTGGCACGTCATTTCGTTTATCCAAAATGTTCTTTCTAATAAATAATGCCCCTTGTAGGAAGGATTCATCCTATGACATGATGTTATCAGATGATTTATATGAGACTGTTTGGATGATGGACTATCGACACAAAGACTTGACCAACTTGTTTACGTACTGACTGAGACTTGAGACTTGATGCTTTTGAGTTCTACCTTTAACCTGCTAGACTTGTTTCTAACTGTTTCACCAAAGGTTGAGGATGACGATCAGTTTATTATGAATGGTGTTTATTACAGGTGCAAGCAAGATGAGGCGGATGGATTTATTCAAATATTTGGATGTTTTTGCAGTTTTGCAATGTTTTGAGGTTGTTTTTTTTGTATTTTTTGAGGTTTTCAAATGTTTTGATTTTCAATTTTTCAAATGTTTTTGGGATTTTCTGAGATTTTGACCAAGAAACTAACCTAAAGACCTATCCTAGGGGCCTCGGGGGCTTATCAATAGATTAGCCTTGCCTACGTTATACACGCAGAGACCACGTAGTTCGACTGACGACTTGACCAATTTACAGATGAAGATATACATGATGAAATGTCAGATTATTATGACGGACTCCTATAGGACTGACCTAAATGTCTCGGGGGATGATCAAAGATCAACCTTGCCTATGTTCAAGCTTAGAGATGATGTAGTTCGACAGGACGACCTTGTTTTTGGCTTTTTTGAATGACTTTTTGACCTGTTTTTGGATTTTGAAACGTTTTTCGAATGTTTTTGGATTTTCTGATTTTCTGATGTTTTTGGATTTTGATGTTTTTGAGGACTTTAAGACCATACACGAATCTGATCTGATGGGAACATGCCCCCAACATGATACAATAGACTACCCCGATAAAGGCAGGACAAACTGACCTTGAGGATGGGCCGTGTAGTACTTGGAGGGATCATGATACGAGCACAGGACCAAGCTATGGTGCGGATGCGAGTGGATGAGTGATGAATGGAAATATGGATGAGATGGATGATGGAAGAAAAATGGAGGGATAATGCAAATCAAGTCATAAAGGTCCTGGTGGATGGAAAGTGCTTATTTACACAAGGGGCCTATTTGCCAGGTTTTCACCAAGGTACTTGCCCAAAGTGCCACCGAAGTGGTTTTCACTAGAGAACGATTTTTTTTATCCTGTTTTTTTTTTTGGATTTTGGATTTTTTGTTGTTACCAAGATGCCCGCTTTGCCGTTTTCGGTAACCATTTTTTGTGACTTTTTCTGATTTTTGATTTTTGGTTCTATACCTTGAAAGAATTAGGCATAAAACTTTTTGAGATGGGAGCTATTCATGGGCTCCTACAGAGGTTCTTCGGGTGTTGATAACTGATATGCCCCTGATTTATAGCTTGCTGTGATGATGAAAAGCCCTAACCAATTGGGTTCGAACTTGCCTTTGCTGCTAGGATTTGGGACATTCTTCTGATTTTCTTTTAAGACCAGTTCTTCGACTTGGAAAGTCGTGCTTCTAATCCTCTTGTTGTAGCTTCGTTTGAGTCTATTCTAATAGACTTGTAAGTGATTCAAAGCATCTATGTGTCTCTCATCCAGTAATTCCAGCTCGTTTAATCTTGAAACCCGATATTCTTCATCAGTGATGATATTTTGTAGTGATATTCTGAGGGATGGGAGCTCGATCTCAATGGGGAGTACAGCTTCTGATCCGTAGACCAAGGAGAATGGGGTGGCGCCAGTGGGTGTGCGGATGCTGGTTTGATAAGCCCAAAGGGCGGGATTAAGCTGCAAGTGCCAGTCACGACCTGCGTCATTGACTATTTTCTTGAGGATTTTGAGGATAGTTTTGTTCGTGGCTTCTGCTTGGCCATTGCCTTGGGGATAATACGGGGTGGAGAAGCGATGCTGGATTTTGAATTTCTCGCACAAGTCGCGAACCTCCTGGTTCTTGAAGGGTGTTCCATTATCCAAAATAATGGCTTGTGGGACACCATAACGACATGAGATAGTTCAGGATGAATTTTGAGATCTGCTTTCCAGTGACATAGGTCATGGGTATGGCTTCCACCCATTTTGTGAAGTACTCAGTTGCAATTATAATGAATTTGTGGCCATTGGACGAAGTGGGTGAGATTTTCCCAATGAGGTCAAGTCCCCATTGTGAAAAAGGCCATGGTGTGATAATCGGGTGAAGCTCTTGAGCTGGAGCATGGATGAGGTCCCCATGCTGCTGACATTGTAAACACCTTTTAGCATGATCATGTGCTTCTCACTCCATCGTGGGCCAGTAATACCCCAGCCTCAGCAGTTTCTTGGCAATGGTCATTCCACTCGAGTGTGAGCCACAGATACCGTTATGAACCTCGCTTAGAGCGGTTAATACCTCCTCAGCATTTAGATAGCGCAGTAAGGTACCTTCTATGCTTCTACGGTATAAAGTATCTCCTAGGATGACAAATCTAGATGCCTTTTTAATAAAGGTTCGTTTTAGGCTCGATGGTAGGTCAGCGGGTATGACTCCTATTCAAAGATAAGTGTAGATGTCATGATACCAAGGATCGCTAGGACCAACGATTCAACACACATATTCTTATTCTGGTACCTCGAATGTGGGAACGAGAATCTGCTTGATCAGAAATTCATATTTCGGTACATTATGAGGGATGTCTAATAGAGACCCAATTGTAGCCATGGCGTCAGCAGCTCTGTTGTTGGTTCTTGGAATCTGCTCAAATGTTATTTCGATGAAGGATTCCTTTAGAGTCTCCACCAATTTCTTGTATGGGGTTAGCTTGGCATCCTTTGTCTGATATTCATTATTGACCTAATTTATGATCAACTGAGAGTCTCCATATACCTTGAGAGCTATGATATTCCATTGCACTGCTATCCTGAGACCTATAGTTAAAGCCTCGTATTCTACTATGTTGTTTGTGCAAGGAAATTCTAGTTTGTATGATCTTGGTATGCAGTCCCCCTGTGGGGTGATGAAGAAGACACCAGCTCCTGATCCATGTTGTGTATATGACCCATCGAAGTATAGTTTCTAGTGATCAGCAATGTTGAGGTTAAAGATGGATTCATCTGGAAACTCTGAGACAAGGGGATTCTCATAATACATAGGTGCTTCTGCTAATTGGTCTGCAATAACTTGACCCTTGATGGCTTTTCTCTCAACATACTCGATGTCATATTCTGATAATATCATGACCCATTTTAGCATTCTGCTAGTTAACATTGCCTTTGATAAGAGATATTTAAGGGGGTCAATTTTGGCAATAAGCTTTAGCTTGTGTGCTAGCATATAATGTCTAAATTTTTGGGATGCAAACACTACTGCGAGGCAAGCTTTTTCAATGAAGGAGTAATTTAGCTCATGACCGACCATTGTCCTGCTGATATAGTAGATGGCCCTTTCTATTTCATTTTCATCATGCTGAGCAAGAAGAGCTCCTAGGGCTACTACTGTTGCTGACACATATAAGATCAATGGCTTTCTCGGGATAGGTGGCATTAACACTGGAGGTGTCAGTAGATATTCCTTTATTTTGTTGAATGCCTCTTCGCATTTTGTATCCCATTTGTATGATACCCCTTTGGAGAAGGTGCGAATATGGGTTTTTCTTGTCTGCCAATTGTGCTATGAACCTTCTAATGGATTGAAGCCTGCCTTGGAGGCCTCTCAGTTGTTTTAAGTTCCTTGGTGCTTCCATCTCAAGGATTGCTTTGACTTTTGCTGGATCCACCTCGATACCCCTCATGGAGACTATGTATCCTAGCAGCTACCTGATTGTACGCAAGACCACTTCTTGGGATTTAGTCTGACCTTGTATTCCTCTAATATGTCAAAGATAGCACTTAGGGTTGCTATATGATCTTGTCTTTTTCTTGACTTTGCTAGGATGTCGTCGACATAGTCTTCGACTGTTTTGTGAATCATATCATGAAATATCAGTGTCATGGCCCTTTGATAGGTTTCTCCTGCATTCTTTAGGCCGAATGGCATCATGTTCCAGCAGTAGGTTCCCCATGGGCAAGTGAAAGCCATCTTGTGTTGGTCTTCTTTTGCTATCATGATCTGGTTATATCCTGAAAATCCGTCCATTAATGATAGCATCTCGTGCCCTGCTGTCATGTCTACTATCATGTCAATGTTGGGAAGTGGGAAATCATCCTTGGGACATGCCTTGTTCAAATCTCTAAAGTCCGTACAGATTCTGATGGCTCCATCAGGTTTTGAAACAGGTACCAAGTTCCATACCCATTCTGCATAATCAATTGGTCGGATGAATCCTGCATCTAACAATTTTTTGAGCTCCATTTTGACTAACAAAGCGATTTGAGGATGCATTTTGTGAAGTTTCTGTCTGACATGTTTTGCATCTAGACACACTGATAGGTGGTGGACCACAGTATTTGGATCAAGTCCTGGCATATCAGCATAACTCCATGCAAAGTTTATTTGTCTTTCCCTTAGGAATGCTGCTAGGAGTTCTTGCTCTTCTGATAATAGTGATTCCATAGAATGTGATATGCTGGGTCCTCTCTGTCCTAGGTTGACCGGGTTGCATTTTTGACCAAGACTGCTGACTTCTCTTGATGAATAGCTCTTAGGGAAGATTGAATCCTTCATCCTCACGCCTGAGAGGTTTTCACCATTGGATACGTCCTTTCTTTTTACTATTTTCTTATCAGAGAGTGCCACAATGTGGTTTTCACTCAAGGACTTGGATATGATTCTTAGTTTCTCACTTTTGCGACTGAAGGATTCAATCATTTCCCCGTAATAAGCATGTGTATCTAACTCCATTATGAATCCTACCTTGTGATCTCCATCTGGAATGTTATCCCTCAACCCCATGAATTCTAAGAGCGCTTCATCATTTTCGAATGTATCGAGAACTGGTGGTCCTCGTTGGTCATAGTTGATCAGTTGGGGGTAGACTAAGCGGATCTCGTGATTTTGAATATCTGGTTCAAAGGATATGGTACTAATCATACACGGGGTGGTATCTTTGAATAACCTAGGTAGGTTGGATAAGGTATCTTCATCATTGCTACTAATATAGGGCTCAGTGATAAAGTTATGCATGTCTGTCCCTATGGGTATTGGGGAGTGCACTTGTACTAGGACTAGCTGAGGAGAAACATTAGCAGTTCCAACCGGAGGACTTTGGCCACATATGGTTATTCTCAGAGGGGTACATCCAAGACCAAGATTTGTTATAGGTCGCGTCTCAGGCATGATTGGTATTAAGAGCCCATTGTCATTTTGCCCCAATCTTTGGTTTCGGTCATAGCCCATCGCAAGCATCATGTGTAGGCCTCTGCTTCAATTACCTCATGGCCAAGGTCTCCCCACCTTGTGAATTTAGGATAATTTTGAGGATAGGTTTGTGATGAGGGAGCTTGATTTTCTTGTGGGAGTCCTCATGATCTTGGAGATTGTGGTAACTCCTATCACAAAAGCATTGTTAGGGAGCTTATAACTTCCACAACCATCCTCCTAGATGATGAGCTTGATATCGGATATGGTGGGAATGGCGGGTGTCTCTGTCACAGAAGTGAGAATGGCGGGATCGATGTATGATGTGGATGGGCCCTCATCATTTTTCGGTACTTGGGGGATTTTGTAATATTTGGCTTCAAGGTTCTTGCAGTATGAAAACGGCTCAGGATCTCCATGGACAGTAAACTCTTGTCCATTATGTGTGAATTTCACACATTGGTGGAAGGTTGATGCTACAGCTTTCATTGCATGGATCCATGGGCGTCCCAAGAGAATGTTGTATGGTAAGTCGAGGTCCAGGACCTGGCAGGTGGTTTCCATAAGCGTTGGCCCTACTTGGATAGGGAGCTTAATTGTGCCCTGTGACACTCTTTCTTGGTCATCATATGCTCTTATTGTTATGCCCTTTCCTTTGTCAATGGAATCTTCTGATATCTTTAACTGCTTGATGAGGCTAAAAGAACAAATGTTCAAACCTACACCTCCATCCACCAGGACCCTTTTTGATTTTGCTTTTGTTCACAATGACCTCCAAGTGAAGTGCACGATTGTGAGATGGTTGGGTGGGAAAGTCTTGGTCAGAAAATGTAAGGAGATTAGGTGTTATGATGTTTCCGACCATAGCTTGGAATTGTTCTGCATCGAGGTCTGCGGGGACGGTAGATGAGGCTAATGCTTCCTCAAGGATCTTTTTATGTGTTGATGAGATTTTTAACAACTCCATGATGGAGATGTGTGCTGGCGTTCTTTTGAGTTGGTCTACAATGTTGTAGCTATACAGAACAGCTCTTGATGTAGGGACTCTATTGGGTTGGGATGATCTTGCAATGGTGACTTTTCTGCCTCTTGTGGTGACTCCACAGTCTTCGGCATGGGCGCCTTTGATGGTGATGACCATGCAGTTTTCATTGAGGTTGGCAACAACCGTTTCGTATACATGATTTACACTGCCTTTTCCTTTATCCTTGTTATTCCATTTGTTGCCATGATTTGGCATCGGATTCGTGTAGATTTTAAGGTCCTAATTCCCTGTAGGTGCTTCCACATTTATGATTCTTTTGTCGATGAGATCTTGGATGATGTTCTTGAGTCTCATGCAATTATTTGTGGTGTGGCCTTTGATTTTGTGGAACTCACATAGTTTATTTTCATTGTACCAAGGAGGTTTGACATCAGGTTCTTGATAATTCTCAAACGTAGGAGCTTGGATGAGTTTTTCGTCGATTAGCTTTCTCATGATGTCCTCAAGTGGTTCCCCCAGAGTAGTGTATTTTCGTTTGGGGTATGTTTTGCGTTGAAGTGGTCCTCTTTGGTCATTGAGGTTATTGATGGTGGGATTATTGTTGGATTGATATGTTGTGTGATGAGTGTTTTGGCGTTGTGGTTGGATTTGCGGTGCGGGTGTATTTTGGCGTGGACCACTAATGACCACCTTGGCATCGACGACGCCATCATTAGTGATGTTATTGTTTCACGCCCATGTACGGGGTTTATCATTGTAATTTGATGGTGGGAAATTGTTTTGTGATTCATGATATGATGTTGATTCGATGGGTTGGGTTGCAAGGGCTCTTTCGATGCTAAGCTCCTTGGAGATTAGTTGATCATAGGTGGTGATTCCTTGAACCTTGAGGTGGAATGACAAGTGGCTTTCAAGGTTGGTAATGATTGTGCAGACTTGTTGCTCTTCTGGTATGGTCCATTTGCTCCGATTGGCCTTGGATCGCCATCGTTGAAGAAATGAAGCGAAAGATTCATTCTTTCCTTGTTTCAGAGCGTAGAGTTCTTCAAGACTAACATCCATTGTAATGTTACATGCATAGTTTCTAATGAATGCATCTCTAATTTCTTTGAATGTCCTAATGCCTGAAGGTAAGCGAGAGAACCATTCTATAGCATCTCCTGCTAAGCTCCTAGGGAATAGCCGCATTAGATAAGTATCGTCATATGCAACCTCCATACAATGAACCTGGAATTCCCTGATGTGATCTTCAGGGTTTCCCGTCCCTCGATATTTTTCAAATTTAGGGATCTCAAATCCCTTAGGGAATGGTTTCATGTCTAGGCTCCTATCAAATGGATAGGGACACAAGTTGCTTTACGTTTTGGTTGTTCGCCCTGATTGAAGATCGAGTACTTGTTGCGAGAGCAACTTGAATTGTGTCGTCATATCATTCTGAGGATCAGGTGGTGGGATGAATGTGTTTTGGGGTGTTGCAATCGTGGTTTGGATGGATGGGTTGGTTTGTGCATTTTTCAATGGTATCGATATGTTGTGGCAGGCGAAGTAGGCTTCTACTTGCTTTTGGATGAACAATGCTTGTTGTTGCTCTTGTTGTTGTTGCGCTAGGATTTTTTCTTGTTGTTGTGCTTGTTGTTGTTCCAACAACGCTTCTTGTTCTGCTTGCTGCTGTGCTTGTTTTTGTTCTAACAACGCTTGTTGTTCTGCTTGTTCTTGTTCCCACAACATTTGTTGTTGGGCTGCTAATTCTGCTGCTTCTTGCTGCTCTTGGTATTGCTTTAGTGCTTGCTGATATGCTTGTATTTGCGCTGCTTGTACAAGAAGTTGTGCTTGTGCTTGTGCTTGTTGTACTTGCGCTTGAGCTTGTGCTTGGGCTTGTGCTTGTGCGGCTTGTTGTTGCAATAAAAGTTGTGCTTGAGCGACTCTTTGTGCTTGCAATGCTTGTGCGGCTTGGGCGGCTTGTTGTTGCTGTTGCAATAAAGCTTTGGCTTGTTGTGCTTGTTGTGCTTGTAATGCGGCTTGTGCGGCTTTGGTAGTTTGTGCAGCTTGAGCGGCATGTTGCACAGCTTTTTGTTTTGCACTTGTTGATAGCCTCTTTGGAAAGCAGCTTGCAATGTTGCGTCGAATTGGTTTTATGTGGTGAATGTTGGTGGTGGTGGGGGTGGTGGTGGATTTGGAATGGCGTTTGTGGTGGTGGTGAATGGTGATGTTGTGTTGATTATTTGGTTGGTGGATGGTGTTGTCATGTTGATTGCATGATTGGTGGATGGTGTTGTTGATGTGGTAAGTGGCATCATTGATGTGATTGGCCCTTGAGAGACCATGCTTTGCAATATTGTGGGGGTGTTTTATGATGTTTCCATTGCTTGTGTGTTTGTCGTTTGTTGTTGTGATGTCAACAATAATCTTTGAGCATTTGGAAAAATGTTTTGATTGGTGGTTGGGATGTTGTTTTGATTGATACTTGGTAGAGGGGGAAGCCCGAAACCAAGGAGTGGTGTTGATGACAATGGTGATGGTGGGAGAGGTGGAAATGTAAGGGGAGTGAATCCTTGTGAGAGTGTTGTGGTGTTGAAAATTTCTCCTAGTCTGAACATGTCTCCCTCCTCTTGCGAATTTGTGAGAAGAGGTGTTTGTGGTGCTCCGTGAAAAGATGTTGATGATAGGTCGTAATGTAAAGTGAGAGGAACATTTTGGTGTAATGGATTATGGAGGATGTTTTGTTCCACTGTGGTGTTTGCGTCCAAGTTTTGGTTATTTACAAGGGGATGTGATTGAAGTTCATTGAGGAATGTGTTTCCCTTTTTGACATTTGGTTGAGTTGGAGCAATCGATGTCGTGATTTTTGGAATGTTTTGTGTGACGTTTTGGGATGGAGGTGTAGATGAAATGGGGATGGTGGATGAGATTGGTTGAAAAGATGTCTCTACTATAGTGCTCACATCAAAATCCGAAGGCAACTTGGCCCCTTGCTTTGCTAGTTCAAGCATGTACAACGAAGGGTTAAGTCTCATCATGATGTTGATGATTCTATGGTTGTCCGGATTTTGGAGCATTTCAGCTATTTGTTCGTGAGACATTCCAAAGGTAAGATCCTCCCCTTGGGTTTCCTCTTGTGGGTTTTGTGATGATGTTGGAAGGCTAATTGTGAGATTTCCATCCCCAATGGGATTCATTTCAGGAGTGGTTTGGCTAAGATCACTTGAAGCAGGTGTCTCTTTGTTGGCTTCCATACTCTTCTTGTATTGAGATCTCGTTTGAACCATAAAACAAGGACCAATCTTCGAGAATATGGGAGATGAATCTCTTGATTCCTTGGATTAATCTCTATTTTATGTCCCAAAGTGAAAGTCTTAGGATGCTTTTTTAGGATCAAATGTGATGGTGATGTTTAAAGATGGATGTTATGGATGTTTTGGCTTTTGATAGATCTTGAATGAAATACTAGGCTTTGGATTTTTTTGATTGGTTTGATTTTTGGATTTTGAGATTTTGTCTTTGATCTTGATTTGGATTTTGATTTCGATTTTGAACAAAAGGAACCCTAAGATGTTTGATAATGATCTAAAGGATAGTTGTGTTCAAAGGACGATGATTTGGATATGTGTGAGGAGAAGGATGCATCTACCCACACCTACCCAAACAAGATGATTTGTTTCACTAAGTATATGGAGAAGGTTCATCTACATACACTAAGCTAGACAAGATGATTTGGATGACTTTGACTAAGGATATGCAAAAGGATGCATTTACACACTCCTAGCCAAAGGTGTTTTGATAAATGTTTTCAAGGACTTGGTCTCAATGATTTTGGTGTTTGCTTGATTTTGTCATAAAGCCTAGCACTTCAAGGATGATTTCAAGTTTTTTTCAAAAGATGATTTGTGAGATGGATTTGATGTTTTGAAAGATGTATGAAAGAGGTTTGATTTGTTTTTATCCTTAGGTGAACCTAAAAAGACACTTTGTGTTTTCCTAGACCTAGGTATTGAAGAGCATGCATATGCTTCCTAAAGACCTTTGTAACCAAGAAATGATTTGAACATTTTGGATTTCCAATCAATGATTTGTACTTTTGGGATTTGGAGTCTTCAACACACATGAAAGTTGATTTTTGTTTAGCTTTGCTTAATGGCTTTATTTTAACAAAAACACTCTCTTTGATTAAGGTTTCAAACTAAGATTTCCAATGTCTTAATTTATTTAAACCCCACAAGATATTTTATGTGGAAATTCAATGAACTTAAGGCAAGGGTTTTCCTATTGTTTACTCAAGAAGACAAATTGAGGTATAATCCAATGCTTAGGAACCTCTACGGACGTGAATCCCCATGGAAAGCAGTAACATATGGATTGATTCAATGATATTTGTCTTCAAGAGGGTTTGAAATTTTGAGAATCATGTTGAATGTTTGTTTGCAAAATGTTTTCGAATACAACACTATGTTTTCAAATGAAGAACAATTACAAGCCATATGGATGTGTAAGACAATATTTGTTGGATTCCCACTTGGACAAGTCCAGCTACGCTTATCTCTAGCGGATGGTTAGATGATTGACCCCACTGGCTCCCCTCCACGGCTCATTAACGTCAATCAGGGCAGCCAAGAATCAACACCCATGAAACTCCCATGGCATGCTTTCCATCTCTACTAGAAGACCGTAAGAGTGTGGGGTGGCTTCAGAATGACCGTTCTTGCACCAACAAATAGATTTAAGGATTTTGGAAAATTCTAGCACATGGGTTCTAGTAAGGACTTTCCGTTCGTGGAGATTGACCCATACGGCAAGAGTCCCCTTTCGGATCCATCTTGTCGGAGCCAACCGCGTGATAATGGCATTTAACCAATACCCACATTTATATCCCGGATGGAAATACTCTTGGATTTAGAGTGTTACCGGTTGAGTCATTCCCTTGGGTGAGTACTTTTTCCCCAAGGCAGGCCCTCTAAGATAAACAAAAGCAAGCAAAGACACAATCTGTAACTCGATCGATCTTTAATGGCACAAAGAAAGAGAATGTATGCGAAAATGCCCCTACTCACACTCGCACAAGATGTTCAATTTTTAAGCCCAAATTGAAGTGTTTCAAAGCAATAAAATGTATTTTGAGTGTTTCTCTTGCACCCTAGATCGCGCGAAGCGCAAGGGGAGAGGATACGCACTCAAAAGACAAAATCACACAATTCAAGCACTTGTTCATTTTATAGCCTTCAAAGCAATTGTGAGTTTGTTTTAAGCACCAAAATGAAGTGTGAGTTTTGATTGTTCAATTCTTAACCTCAAACAAAATCTAGTGAGTTAGTCCTAAGATTCATTTTAAGCCCTTTGCAATGAAAAATCAAATTGTTCCTTTTAGACCAAAATGAAAATTAGTGTCCTAAAGTGAAAAGACAAAAAATTTCATGGAAAAGTGTTGAACAAACACTTAAAGCGTTTAAAAACACTTTTGAGTTTTCAAAAAATTTCCCCTTCTTTCATTTTTGTTTGCTAGCCTTCTCCTTCGCTTTGTACCTCCTTCACTTTTCCTTTGTTTTCTTTTGTACCTATTCAAACAAAATACACTTATGTGAGGATCAAATTATTGGATGATAAAATGAATTCAAGTCAAATGGGTCAAAATATCCACACAATTGCATGATCTTAAATGAAAAAATTTGGATGACAAAAGGATGGCTTATAAGTGGATCACACTTGCTAAATTCATTTTACCATTATCCACATCACTTAAAGGCATAAATCAATCACCAAGAAACATCATAAATTTCAAGTTTTAATTATGACCACAATGATGAAAATGATTTGTAAAGATAAAAAATTGCATTCCTAAATCCACTTCGAAAAACAAATGTTTCAAAATGCTTTATCATGAATTTCAAATTTTAAACTATGACCATGACAATGATTTACCAAGTTAATGAATTGCACTCCTAAGTCAACTTCGAAGAATAAATGTTTCAAAAAGCCTTTAGATTATTTAAGTTTTTAAAATTCAGGCAATAAATGAGCGTACTGCCTGGTAGGCTCCTGTTCTAAACATGGTTCGAGTCTGTTCTAAGCACTCAGGATCTGATGATTCTAATGCATTTGGTAGGTGTGTTACAGAAATAATCACTAAAGACTTAAAAGAAAGACACCCTCCCTTCATACATCGTAACATACTGAAATAACAGTCATAAAAAGTTTCCCTTTTGAAGACACTACGCCACTGACATTCCTGATCACGTCACCCTTTATCTAACACCCGATGCCAACTCAAAATGTTAAATGCCTCTAAGACTTCATTGGCATGCCACAACTAGTGTTCTAATTATTTTTCTTTGACAGATTGCCTCGGGCGAAAACATAGACAAGGTGTTTGAACTGCATTTGACAGATCGCTCCAAGGAAATGATAAAAAATGCAATTAGTAAATGCAGCAAAGGGTTAGCGACAATTGAGTAATGATGAAAGGATTCCCCTTTTCCATTAATAGCGCGTGCATGTACAGAGAAAGCATGTGATCTATTTTGACAGAATGAATATAAAAGGCCATCGACTCTCCTTAAGCATTTCAGAGAACTACGATCTCATGCAATGATTGCGTGGTATGTACAAAACAAATTCATTGAGAAGGCTCAAGTAAATTTAAAGCAGTTAAATGTTAGTAGGCGTAAAAGCCAAATTCCCAACCTTTCCCATGCCTTACTTTTCTGCGCACCAAAATTCCATGACAAAAATATCTATGAGCGTTAGTTAATAACAAAAACCATCTATAATCCAAAGGGAATAAATGACGCACCAATTTAATGCTAGGAGATTACAGAATTAACGAAGATCCAATCTAGTAACAGAAACCGTCTACAATCCAAAGGAATTAAATAACGCCTATGCTTTTGAGTGCGTACACAGTGATTATTTCAAACTATAACATAGCCTACTTCATTTATTGTTTTGAACAAAGTGCATGGTGCAGATATTTAAGAACAAGAAAATAATCAGCGAACATGATACAAAGGTCAATATCATCAATGTGCCTCTAGACATTTTTTATTTTTTTTACACAAGCTAGTAAGAATGACACATCTTTGTTGATGAGCAAGTTAAAAAAAAAAAGAGGCAGCGGATAAAGTCACCAGTGACTGATAACTATGGAAGCTATGTACTCCATGTTTGCGGCTTTCCTCAAAGACTAACAACTCAGGTTCAAACATTTAAACTTTTCAATATTGAAGAGCTTGTTGCTATGAAAGGCTCCAGTCATGATTCTTAACGAAAGGAATAGGTTGTCTTTGTATTGCTGAGAGAATAATGATAATCCATGGCAGATATTAGTAACATTGATGAGCAAGATGACCACGTTTAAGCAGTTTGTACCTATATTATTGAGGTGATGACAATATTTAATGACAAGTATTGACAACTTCACTTTATATTCTGTCCAAAATCGTATTTCCTCTTGAAGATTTGTTAAGAAAACAAAAAACACCCAAACCAACTATTGGAGTAAAGAGATGGTGTAAGAGTTCCAAAACTAAAAAGAAGAAATAAGAAGTGACAGGAGCAAAGTTCTCAACTTTAGATACCTGCAATCATAGGATATTTTAGCATAGACATACAACCGCATATTACTAATGATGTTTCATAGACATACAACCGCATATTACTAATGATGTTTCATAGAAATACAACCGCCCTCCTTCTAGCGCCAAATGTGGTGCATGTTTTTAAAATCTGCAAAAGACTAAGCTTCATACAAGGTTAGTAAATCACAAATTCCTCAAGCATGACCCTATGAAATACTTTGCAAATGTTCCAAAATGCAACAAAAGATAAAAGAAAACCACAAGCATAATGAAAACACTAAACAAATTACCTATTCCATAGTGGATTGGTGTCACATGTGCTAGTGACCCTTTCCCAATCCTTGATTAATAGCTAAAATGATGAAGTGCAATGGAGATGAAAACAAGATTATTTCTCAAACCAAGAGAGTAACCTTGGATAAAATTTTGATCTATGAATGAGAATGAAGGCCCTATTTTATAGATTTTCTTGATGAGAGATTGGCCAAGATGGTGAATGTGGGACTAAAGATCCTCCAATGAGAAGATGACACTTGTCAAATGGTGAGTGGTCAATGGTTGTGCAAGATTTGGGAAGAGTGCCCATGAGAGGGAGAATTTGAATTCAAATTTGCAATAAATTTTGAGAGGGGGACAAGAAAAACAGCAATAAATGCCATGTTTGACTTGTCATGTTGCGGGAAAATGAGGTTTTTTAATAAATCAATAAAATTGATTTATTGTGCAAATGGAGATATCTAGAGAATGCAAGTGGGATGGGATTAACATTTAATCAAGGTTAGATTAAATAGATGATGATTATGCTGATTTGACTTTTAAGACTTTGACTTGTCAAAAATGAGGTTTTTTAATAAATCAATAAAATTGATTTATTGTGCAAATGGAGATATCTAGAGAATGCAAGTGGGATGGGATTAACATTTAATCAAGGTTAGATTAAATAGATGATGATTATGCTGATTTGACTTTTAAGACTTTGATAATTGATTTATTTAAATCAGAAAATGATGGAATATGATTTAGGATTTGATTTAAATGGATTTTTGATTTATTAAAAGATTGATGATAATAAATAACCTTAGGCAATGAGATTATTTAAACTAATGGATGAAGGTGATGAATGGATCTAATGCGACATCTAGTTCAGTTGATGAATGATCTTGATAAAATGCAGAAGGTTAGTTTTGCATGTCTACACCATGAAGAGGAAGAAATTGAGAGAATTTTATTTGATTGACGATGTAATTTGGTTGAGGCATGAAAAAATTTAGTTTTCTTATTTCCTTCATTCAACCAAGTTTCTCTTGAGTTTTGTTTCCAATAGCACTCCTCCCGAGCTAGGATCTCTTCTAATTCAACTTTGAGTTTTTTTTCCTAGTAAAAGAGAGAACTGTCATTTCCCTTTTTCATGACCTCTTCATAAATATCAGAAAACTTAGATTCTAACCGAAGTTTTTCCAAGAAAATATTTTTAAATGATTAATGTTCCAATCTTTAATTTTACTTTTAAGGAGGTGTAAATTTTTACTCTGTTGGAACATTCTTGTTCCCTTAAAAAAGGAATTTGAAAGCCACCAATTTATTATTAAATAAAAAAAAATTGAACCTCTGAACCTCATATAGCCTTAGTTTCAAAGGAAGTTTAATTTTATTTCTTAAATTATAAAAAGAGAAAGAAATTGGAAAGTGATCTGAACCCAGTAAAACATGAATGATCAAAAATAAATCCCAAGGTGTTACCAACCAATTTTTTTAGAGAAAAAGATGATCAAGTTTTTCTACAATTTGCAAAAAATCCTTACGCCTATTTTTACAAGTATACATTCCATTTTTGATAGCCCACAGTCATATAAATTATGGGATAAGATGAAGTTAATAAAGTCTTCTAACAAAGAAAATGGGGGAGTTATACCACCAATTTTTTCTGAAGAACTTCTGATCACATTGAAATCACCTACTATAATTTTAAGCATCAGTGCATCGTCCTCAAATCTTGTAGGAATTTGTCTCCAAACTTGTCCTTTTCTAGCCAATGAGAAAGGACCATAAACATTGTAAATTATGAAATGCATGTTTGTTTTTAAGCATCTAGCAAAAACCCTTATCCATTTTTCCTTAATTTGTAATGAGTCAACTTTTACAGAGATTTTATTCCACTGAGTGACTACTCCCCCCGAAGCACCAAATGTAGGGGACACAACCAAATGCCAATCATTCCATGATCTGAAAAGTTTCTATTGTTGATTGGCATTGTAAACATTGATAGGAGAATTATTCCGACTCAGAGACTGAGAGATATTAGACTAGTCCAAAAAAAGAAAGGTCATTGTTAATGGGTAAGGTGGTTGAGGGTACCTTGTTACCCTCAACAGGTTGAGTACTAACATAAGTAACCCGAATGGATTCCTCAGGACTTCGATGAGGGGAAGCACGAGAAGAAGAGGAACTCGAGGGAAAACCTAGTTGAGCCTTTTGAGGATGCATGCTCAGGCCAAACACCCCTAAGAGAGTAGTTAGATGAAGATTTTATGCCTTAATAAAGACATCCGAATCAATAATAAGTTTAGCTTCCTTCCATGCTGAGGTTTCCCACTTGATTTGTTGAATCCACTCTCCTTTTTTAGTTGAGAGTCAATTTTTAAGAGGAAGGGAAGCAAAATATTTTTCTGTCAGATCCCAAATCCTAATCAAGGGTTTACTGTTAACAATCAAGAATTCACTTTGAAGAAATAATGCAAAATGATTTACAATTTGTTTAATGGATGGTAAGTCCAGGTATTCAACTTGAAGAAAAGGTAGAGAGAAACAAACAGGTTGAGGGCACAAATTTAGGGTTTCCAAAGATAAATTTTCTTTCCAATTTAAAATCCCTAAAAAGGAATTTCCAATCCAGAAGGGCCCTTTTCTCATAATTTTCCCTTTTATTTTTGGGTTTTTAAATATTATAAAGAAAGAAGATGCAGTAACCACAAACAAGTCAAAGAACTCATACTAGTTCTCCTAAATCCATGTTCTTATTTTTGAAAGTGGCATATCATCTCCCCAAAGTTGAACAAAGAAGTCATTCTACTCACAATCATCATATTGATTGTCAAGAAACAAGGGAATTCTAGGAACTGGTCTCCATTCTCATTCCTTTCCAGTTGTCGCACCAAAACCAAGCAAGCCAGAGTCACCATTGTTATTATCCAGACTCGTAAATCTATTCCTTTCATTATTCGTTGAGCTATTTATTTTTTTCGAAAGCGAGGGTTTTCTCCCTTGGCTTTGAAAAGAGCTCTTATTTCTTCACTGATTCAGGTGCCATTCATTTTTCCTTTGATAGTGAGGGATCCTAGGAATGTGATTGGATTATCGGATTGATAGACAATTGGGAGAGGAGCGAGATAATGGAGAAGTTAGAAAATGTTCTTGATGCAAATGGGTCCTTGGATACTTTGGACCATTCTAATTATTGTGAATAGGGGCATTCCTGCCTGGAGGCATAGATGTTCTGGGTGGAATATTATGAAGCCTTTGAGTCAGATTAGAGGAATTTTGAAAAGAATCTAGATTAGGAATTACCAAAATACCCTTACCATTAGGGTTGAATTTCGGGAGGAAATTTCCCTCGTGAAAAGAGTCTCGCTTTGGGGTTTCCAAAATTCCCTTGCCATTAGGGTTAGGTTTTGGAAGAAAATTTACCCCCTTTGAAAATTCTCAACGAGAGTGAGAGAAATGTTCCTGGATGTTGTCTTTTATTAGGAGGCCTTCCATGCTCTTGAGGTGGGTTCTTAGTAGATTCAAAATCATCCGTCCAACAGACCTTTCTGCTTTGTAGTTGTGAAGAGCTCGCCATTTTAGAATCCATTGCAGTTAAAGAATATATTACATTAATGATAGAATTCATTTCTAAAATACTAATATATAGATTTATTAAATTATATATTATATTTAATGATAGCAATGATTATATATACATAATATACAATATATTATACATATAATTAATAATTAATTATAATTTTTTATAATATATATTATATAGAAATTATATTTTATAATAAATAAATATTCAATACAATTATAAAATTATTATAACAAAAAAAATATATTTTAATATAATTCACATAAAATTAACATATAAATATAATACACTGAAGGGAAAAAGTTATTCATGGATAGGGTTTTTTCCGACGATGCCATCGTCATATTTCTTAAAAAAGAGAAAGAAAAGCTGAAATTGGTAAAAATTGCTAATAGCTACTTTGATGCCTACACCATTAAAGCCCTATGGAGAAAGGTCCTACGTGTCATAATGGAGTACATAACCGTGGATGGCCATTTCACCAAGGTCTACGGCTATCACTTTTCCCTGCTTAAGCACTTCCACTACAAGGTAAGGGTTTCTTTCCCCTACTTTCTTTGCTGCTCTTTGAGGAAAAGTCTGGTTGACCACAAAAAAAACCCTAGAAGATTCCCTATTTTGCATACTGGTCTGATTAGATTAATTTTCGAGCATTACCAAAACATGCCTGCCCCTGCTAATCTTGAAGCCTCCCCTAACTCTGAGGATGATGATACTGAACCCAATTGCTCGGGGTTTCTACCTAATTTAAGTTTGGCTAGAATAGTCCTTAGTCCGCCTGCTGCCCTTTCAGGAAAGAAAAACCCTAACCCTCTTACTGTCAAAGGATTTGATGTGCGCGATCTGGAAAGCCCCTCCCTTATTGATAAGAATCCCAAGGCTAAAAACCTTGTGTCGTACACAGAAGATTCCCCCGACTCTGAGGTGTTTGGTGCTAATAATTTTGAGCCCTCTACTGACCCATCGATGGATAGGATTACTAGAACTAGGTCCCCTGTCACTCATGTCCTTGAGAATACTTGTCTGAACACTGATAGGGATCCCTTTGTGGATGTTTTGAATTTAGCTAGAAACAATGCTGATACCCATTTCAAACTTTCGAAATGGACTTTCAATGAAATTAATGAGTTAAAGACAAAAAAATTGGGCCTTGGAAAGTAAGCTAGAAGAGTTGGGAGCCAAGGTTGTGGCGATTGAAAAAACTGAAGTGAAGCGAAGAGATCACAATCTCAGCAATGACACTCAAAACCAGGCTGGCAAAAATAGAAACATTGAAATTGAGATGGAAAAAATGAAAAATACTATTAAAATCATGGGTGAGCAAAACAATCGTATGGCTAGACACAATGCCATAATCATCAATGCCATGACCAAGAAACTGGACAAAGCCCATCAGGGATCTTTCGTGGTTGACCTGGTGGATACCAATGAAAGAAACCAGGAGGAGGATGCTAGCATCTCTAAGAGAACCAGGGCCAATCTGAAGAGGAAGGGTCCCCCCAATCCGTAGATGATTCAAACATTTAAGAAGGGTGTTCATGAGATGAAGAACTTGGAGGCAGAGACTGAGGCTGTCCTGAAGACTTTGGGCTAGTTGTTGCTAGTTTTTTGTTGGCTTTTTTTGCTGGTTTTGTGCAGTTGGTTGTTTTTGTTGAACTTCTCTTTCTTATCTTTTATGTTGTAAAACTTTGTGGTTTCGGGTCCCTGTAAAACCCATTTATAATACACTATTTAATATCAATAAATATTATATAATTTATGTTATAATTAATATATTATATATATTTACCTAAAAAAAAAGTATTATATATTATATATAATGCAAATTATATTATATTTTATATTTTATAATAACAACTATTAAATATAAATTAATAAAAAATTATTGTTTAATATATTTTTTATTTAATACAAACTAAATAAACACATAAATATAATACAAAAGATAAAATATATATTTTGTATAATATTAATATACTTATATGAAACTTCAAGAGAGAAAATTTATATAAATTGTATAATTATATGAGAAAAAATAGTGAGAAAGAGAGAAAAATTGTAAAAAAACTAATTTTTTTTCCAAAATTTAACTTCCACACCTCTTCGGCGTACCCATTGCACACCAAGGTGCAATTGATAGTATAAGCATATATGATATATTATTACTTCTTGATTTACATCTTACTTACTGCGTAACATATATTTAAATATTTTTGTACCTTGACAGTAAGTTTCTATTTCTAATTAATTTGTGGATGAGGCAAACACAACTATAGTGATGCATGTTTCGTCATTTTTCTTCTTCCATATTTGAAATATCTTTCTCAGTTTACTTCATCCCATACAACAATTTTTTATCTATTCATTAATTCATTTATATATCTTCTGGTAATGAAGTTTACAATGTTTTCATTTGTCCAATACTATTTCACCTTAGGGGATGGTTAACAATATGAGTCTAACTTCCCTCTAAACAGTAAACAAGATATGTTCAAACAATGCAACCATCCAAGAGTTCGTTGCTGTGTTAATCAGAGATATATTCTATTCCATGGAAACGCGACACAAATTTATTACAATCTACTAAATGAATGAACATGAATAGTCATAGGAAGGAATTGCAGAAAATATGTTATATTTGTATGGCATTACTAGCATCTGCAGATTATAATAGAAAAGGACCGAAAATGGCTTTCAGTGGGTGTCCTTACGCTGAAGCGGCGCTTTTGACATTATGAGAGAGCCCCTTATATGCCCAGTTGTAGTTTGGTAAAACAATTTTTTTGTGATCTACTTGTGATGAGAGGCTTGGAGAATGACCAGGGTCTGGACCTGAAATAGGCAATTTGAAGAAACTAATCAAAGAACACATAGATAATCAAATAACACACAGATGTATGTGGTTCGGCCGTAGCCTACGTCCACTGGAGAAGGGAGAGAGGGTATTATTATTCATTATGTGTGTCAAGAGATTACAACAACTCTACATATAGAGATACATCAGCCTTAATTAGAAGAAGGCATAGATTAAGATGAATCCAAACGAATCCCACAAAGTGTGCATTCTCCATAAATAGCAATCTACAGATAGAAACAAATCCCAAAATTCTCTCTTCTCCAACACTCCCCCTCAAGTTGGTGGGAAAATGTCAATAGAGCCCAACTTGGACAATATTTCTTGAAACTTGAGAGCTGGAAGACCTTTTGTAAATATATCCGCCAATTGCTGAGTTGTAGGGCCAAAGGTTGTGCAGATGACATTGGCTTGCACATTCTCTCTAACAAAATTACAGTCGACTTCAATATGTTTAGTGTGCTCATGAAACACTGGATTGGAAGCGATATGCATAGCAACCTGATTATCACAGAATAATTGAGTTGGTAGAGATGAACTATAGCCAAGGTCCTGCAATAGAGCACGAAGCCATATAATTTCACTGGTAGTTGATGCCATTACTCTATATTCCACTTTAGCACTTGAACGAGCAACAACACTCTATTTTTTACTTTTCCATGTGACCAAGTTACCTCCAACAAAAGTACAATAGCCAGTTGTAGACCTTCGATCAATGGGAGATCCTGCCCAATCAGCATCAGTATAGGCAGTAATAGAATTATGGCCAGTCTTATGCATCCATATACCTCTTCTTGGAGACCCTTTCAGATACTGTAAAATTCTAGTAACGACATGCATATGTTGAGCCTTGGGAGCATGCATGAAATGACTTACCAAACTAACTACATAAGAAAGGTCAGGTCGAGTAATGGTTAAATAGATTAACCTACTGACCAACCTTTGAAATTGACCACTATCAGACAACAATGCACCAGTATCATCCAACTTTCCTCCGCTATCTGTTGGTGTATCTGATGGTTTGATTCCAAATTTACCAGTTTCTTGTAACAAATCCAGCACATACTTTCGTTGATTAAGAAAGATGTCATTTTTTTAGTAGGCAACTTCTAATCCTAGAAAGTACTTCAAAGTTCCCAAATCTTTAATGGAAAATCTATTGGGTAGCAGAATTTTTAGCTTAGAAATTGCATTTTGATCATCACCAGTAATGACTATATCAGCAACATAAATCAGCACAACAACAATACCATAGTTACTTCTTTTAACAAACAGAGAAGGATCTGCATTACTTTGTTTTAGCCCATTCAGCATAAGGACAGAACTAAGCTTAGCATACCAGGCCCGTGGAGATTGTTTAAGCCTGTAGATTTCCTATTTTAACTTACACACTAAACCAAACTTGGCCTCTTGTGGATGCCTAGGTGGGATGCTCATGTAAACTTCTTCTTTAAGATCACTGTGCAAGAATGTATTTTTGACATCCATTTGAAACAATTTCCAGTCTTGATTGACGGCAAGGGAAATGAGGACCCGAAATGTGTTCATCTTTGCAACAGGTGCAAAAGTTTCCTGGTAATCTACGCCATATGTTTGTGTGAATCCTCTAGCAGCAAGTCTGGCCTTATGTCATTCTAAGGAACCATCACTGTTGTATTTATTTTTGTACACCCAATGACATCTGACATTTTTCCTTCCTGGAGGTAGCTTAACAATCTCCCATGTGTTATTGTCATCTAGAGCTTGTAGCTCATCTTGCATAGACTTCCTCCAAACTGCAATGGAGTTAGCTTCTCTAAATTTTTTAGGTTCTTGATTATGATCAACGGTACTCAAGAAAGCTAGGTGAGACTGAGAAATATTATTATAAGACAGGTGTTCCTATATAGGATAAGATGTAGCATGATAAGTGAAGAAATCTTTCATTCACTCTGGAGGACGAGTTGCTCTACTCGATCTTCGAGTAGCTTGAGAAGATGTGGGGATTGGTATTGCTTCAGGAACTTCTGCATCGTGACCAGGAACAACATCCTCATTGGTAATGGTAGGAAGTGGAACCAGGTGAGACACAGACTCCCCCTGTGACCGACTCCCAGATTCAACACAAGCTTTAAAAAAAGATTTAGACTCCACAAAATGGACATCATGTGAAACAACAATTTTATGAGTGACTGGATCATAACATATGTACCCTTTCTTAGTGGAAGAATACCCAAAAAATACACACTGAGTAGAGCGAGCTTCTAACTTATCTCTGTGTATTGCTTGTTGGTGCACATAAT
The DNA here is from genome assembly GCA_007258455.2 of Sequoia sempervirens. Lineage (NCBI taxonomy): Eukaryota > Viridiplantae > Streptophyta > Pinopsida > Cupressales > Cupressaceae > Sequoia > Sequoia sempervirens. The sequence continues at coordinate 82,457,879 of VDFB02168118.1, forward strand.
AGATACATCCGAATACCCTCAAGTGTGAGATGTCCGGTGTCCTATTTTTGAGTATCTCCAATGGTGACTTGAACTTAATAACACGGCTGGGAAGACGGTTGATCAAATATGCAGCGGTCAATACACCATGAGACCAATATTGTTTTGGGACCTTTGTTTGAAACATAAGGGCCCATGTGGTTTCCAAGATGTGTCAATTCTTTCTTTTGGCCACCCCATTTTGTTGTGGAGTTCTGACACAACTTGTTTGATGAATAATGCCTTGGCTTTGAAGATATTCTGAAAAAGATCCTTTAACATATTATGTACCATTATTAGACCTAAAAGTTTTAATTTTAGCACCAAACTGATTAAACACCATAGTATGAAAATCTTTGAAGATAGAAGTCACTTCAGTTTTTGATTTTAACAAGTATAACCAGGTAGCACGAGAAAAATCATCAATGAACAACACAAAATATTTATATCCATCATAAGAATCAATTGGCCCAGGTCCCCATAAGTTGGAGTGAACTAATTCAAACAACTCAGTAGACATAGAAGACGAATTGACAAAAGGTAAGTGCGTTTGTTTAGAAAACTGACAAACATCACAGACATCAGAATCAACAGAAGCAAAGGGACAAAGTCTTGACAAGATACGGTTGGATGGATGTCCAAGCCGTTTATGTAAAGTGTGACTTTCAATTACACCATTGGCATGATACGCCTTATTGAGGGAGTTTAGAAAATAAAGTCCATGTGAGTATGTTCCCTTACCAATCGTCTTCTTCGACTTTCAATCCTGAAAGATGACAGACGTTGGAGAAAATATGACATCACAATTTAAAGAATTAGTAATTTTTCCAACAGACATAAGTTGAACAGGAAAGGATGGAACAACCAGAGCATCAGATGGAGCATTATGAGAAAAGAAACTAATTTTACCACTTCCTAAGAGTAGTTCCATTTGCAATAGAGATATGATGCTTATAAGTTTTCGGAATAAAATTGGTTACTGAAGAAGGACTATTGGCCATATGATTTGTAGCTTTGGAATCAATAATCCAGGAATTAATTTTGGAATTGGAAGTAAGATAAGCATGAAGATTACCTGACACATGAGAGGAAGTGGATGGACTGTTGCCAGAAGAGACAGTATTACTAAGTTGTTGAAGAAGATGACCCAACTGATTGATTGAAAAAGAAGTCTCGGCTATAGCAGCATGATCCTTCCGACCCTTATATTCAAATTTGAGATGTGGATGTAATTCCCAGCAGCAATCCTTGGTATGCCCATTTTTCTTGCAGTGATCACATTGATAGAGTTCCTTCTTACCCTTGTAGCGAGAAACATTCCTATTTTTGTCAGAAAAGTGAGGCTTTCTTTTATCATCCTTTTCAGCCAAAAGGACATTAGATTCAATCTTCTTCGTTGAAGTTTTGGATTCTGAGCTCATAGTCTTTCTTCGAGTTTCCTCTCACTGAATAATAGCACAAACACCAGCAAGAGTGGGTAATGTGGCATCCATCAGAAGATTGCACCTTATGTATTCATACTCAGGTTTCAGGCTACGAAGTAGTGAGAAAATTTTATCCTCCTCAGCTCGTTTCAAAAGAGTTTGGGCATTAGTGGTATGTGGACGATACAAGTTCAATTCATCCCACAGTTTTTTGAGATTCCCAAGGTGTTCACTAAAGATTTTCTCACCTTGTTGGGCTACAGCAATTTCAAGAGTGAGTTCAAAAATATGGGCAGCATTATTTTGGTTACCATATAATTCAGCGATTGAATCCCACAATTCTTTTGCTGAATTAGAAAAAGTGAAAATTTTGGCAATATGAGTTTCCATCGAATTGAGTAACCATGATCGAACAAGCTGATCATTGGATATCCAATCCTCATATCCCAATTCAGTAGTTTGAGGACATGTTTTATCACCATTAATGAAACCAATTTTTTTCTTGCCACCAAGCGACAAAGTGACAGCTCTAGACCATGCTACATAATTGATACCATTTAACGGAACTGATGAAAGTCTCCAACTAGGATTCAAATCGAACTCAGCCATGAAAAGAGCAAGAAAGAGGTCACAAAAAACACTTACAATGAAAATCTCCGCAGTAGATTTAGAATACACCAGATTTCTGAGGCAGATCACAGGCAGAAGAGATAATAAAAAATCGAACCAAAGAGTTGTTGCAAAGCAAAATCGTGCGCTCTTCTCTGGTAAATATCACTGCAGATTTTAGTGGGCAGAAGAGACTTTGATGGAGAAAATCATGCCACACAGGACATGATCGTGGGTTTTAGAGGCCCGATCGGGTACTAGGAGCACAGAAAAATGGCTCAGGAACAAAACTGGAAGTCGCACCCAAATGCAGACAAAAAAACGTGCCCAGAGAATGATTAAATTCGCGCGGCCAGCACCCAGAAACTGATCAAATTTGCGCGGCCAAGAAAACCCTCAAAAGGCAAGAGAAAAACCCTTGTTCTGGCAGAAAAGACATCTGGAAGTCACAATGTTCAGGTCTGGAAATCGCATAGAGAACAAGAAACAAAATTTGACCACCAAAAACACTTAGAAGTTGCACACCTTCCAGAACGCGTGCCAGAAAAGGAGGAAAACGGCTCGAAACAATGGAACAGAAAAAGATTGCGTGGCCAAGAAGAGATCTTGGGTCTCCCATGACAGAATCAGGCCAAGACCTGCTCTGATACCATGAAGAAACTAATCAAAGAACACATAGATAATCAAATAACACACAGATGTATGTGGTTCGGCCGTAGCCTACGTCCACTGGAGAAGGGAGAGAGGGTATTATTATTCATTGTGTGTGTCAAGAGATTACAAAATCTATACATATAGAGATACATCAGCCTTAATTAGAAGAAGGCATAGATTAAGATGAATCCAAATGAATCCCACAAAGTGTGCATTCTCCATAAATAGCAATCTACAGATACAAACAAATCCCAGAATTCTCTCTTCTCCAACACAATTGCTCCATATTTGTAAGTGCATTATTGTTTGTTGGAGAATGACCAGGGTCCGGATCTGAAGCAAGCAATTGTTCCATATTTGTAAGCACATTATTGTTCATTGGAGAATGACCAGGGTCGGGAGCTGAAATAGGCAACCGCTCCATATTTGTAAGCACATTATTGTTCGTTGGAGAATGACCAGGGTCGGGAGCTGAAACAGGAAACTACTCCATATTTGTAAGCACATTATTGTTCGTTGGAGAATGACCAAGGTCCGGAGGTGAAACAGGAAACTGCTCCATATTTGTAAGCACATTATTGTTCGTTGGAGAATGACCAAGGTTGGGAGCTGAAATAGGCAACTGCTACATATTTGTAAGCACATTATTGTTGGTTGGAGAATTACCAGGGTCCAGACCTGAAATAGGAAACTGCTCAATATTTGTAAGCTCATTATTGTTCTTAGGAATATTTGGCAGGTTATATCGAGCAGAGACATCAAGTATGAACATAAGGAAAAGGACGGCAAGCAATGTGTTTATTCTCATCCGCAACAAACTTCCCATGTTTAGGGTGGAGAGTTTCTAAAAACTCAAATGTAGAGAAAAATGTTAATAATCAGTATGTAGTATGTAGATGAAGATTGAGATGGGATTCAATGCATAACTAACAAATATAGTTGAAGTTGTATGGTGTATTGGAGACGACACAACTCGATTCTCTCCTTAAACGTGTATCCATTTTTCATTCAATGACTTCATTTTCGTGTACAACTTGCTATTCAAACTAGAAGCTTTGACTGAGTAGCCCTTCAATTATATTAAAGAAGTAATGTAATAAACATCCTCAATTAATATGGGTTTTAGTAATGATATGAAATAACATCTTCGAGTGAATAATCAGTATCTTGTGGTAAAATTGACCAGTGTAAATAATTATGTAATTGGCTGTCATAAATAATTAGCATCTTATTGTATCAGATTAAAAGTTCATTCGATCTTCTGTCAATTTTATCTTAGCTGAAACAAAATTTATGACATATCAACTAGATAAACCTTACCATATCATTTTTTGCTCCAATAGATACCATGTATGAAAATTTAATCATACACATGATTTATTAGAGACATTTTATATTCAAGATGATAATCTTCTTGATCATGATAACTAGGGTAGACATTTTTATTCAAATACATTGATTTCATTTACTAATACTATATTTATTTAATGTGATAATCAATTAATTTTAGTTAGGGTTAGCAAATATCATGAAATGAATTCAAGAAATCTTGAAATTTAAGAAAGGAAAAAACTAAGTGAATATTAGTTTTCCATAGTTCATGTTGAAATGTGATTGCTTCTACATTTTTTATCTATATTTTTATATCAATATTTCTAATCACATTCAATCATCCATCACTATTGAGATGGTTTTTTTTTTTATAAAATGGTAATGTAAAAGGCATACACAACAAATCTATACAAAATTTTACATGAAAGAAAATAGCTATTTTTTATGGTGGATACTTTCTTAGCTACTATTTTTAGAAAGCATTAAACATTGCTTTGAATTAGATCTTCTTATATTAGGTAGAAGAAAAATAGTGATTTTTTAAGTAGTTGAAAACCTCAAAACTTAAGAAGTTGTCTTTCAATTAAAGCGCCAACATTTAGAAGGAAAATATCTTTGACTTTGCAGCATTGCAGATTTGACTAGAATATCAATAGTAAGCTGAAATATTTTTTTTGATAACCTTAGCCTCAACCATGGTGGCTTGATCCAACAGTAGAGTGTCATTAGAAAAAAGTGAATGTGTGATTGGGGAAGGAAAGGACCAAATAGAAATAACTTTCAAGTCCTTTCATTTCGCATAGAAATTATTGATCTACTTAAGCCTTCTACTAAAAGCATGAATAAGGAAGGAGAAAGAGGGTCCCCTTGTCTCACACCCTGAGAAGAATAAAAGAAGCCATGAGGAGAACCATCGATCAGAATTGAAAATATTCCTCCTGAGAAGCACGAGTGAATCCATTTACCCTAAGCTTGTAAAAAACCAAATTTTCTCAAGATCTTCAATAAAAAGTCCCAATTGACTTTGTCATATGATTTTAACATGTCTAATTTGAGAATCATAGCTAGTGTCTTCTCAAATGAGACTGAATGCAAAACTTCATGAGCCACAATGGCACCCTAGGGAGTATCCTTTCCTGGAATGAAACCACCTTGTTCCTTTGAGATGATAAGAGGTAATACCTTTGCCAATCTAGAAGCTATAGCTTTTGTGAAGATCTTATAAATTGAGTTACAGAGAGCTATAGGCCTAAAATCCTGAAAAGAGGAAGCAACAGAAATATTGGGGATGAGAGCAATGAAAGTGGAATTGAAATCCTTTAATACATTTATGTATCTTCTCGATTTCTCTAAGGAGAGAAATACATCAACACCCACAATATCCAAAATTTTTTTAAAGAAAATAATTGTAAATCCATCCAGACCCGGAGCTTTCTCAACTTCCATTAAAAAGATAGCTTTCTTGATCTCGTCAAGAGTGAACTTAGATATTAGCATACTATTATGATCTGCATTTATAAGTTCTGGGATATTGTCAAATATCTCATTCTTCCCATGAGAATTGTAAGGGGCATCTAAAGAAAGAATATTTTTAAAATAATTCACCGCCTCAAATGCAATATCCTTTTATTTGATTGATGATGTAATTTGGTCGAGGCATGCAAAAAATTTAGTATTCTTATCTCCTTCATTCAGCCAAGTTTCTCTTGATTTTTAGTTCGAATAGCACTCCTCCCAAGCTAGGATCTCTTCTAATTCAACTTTGATTTTTTTTTTGCTAGTAAAAGAGAGAACTATCATTTCCCTTTTTGATGACCTCTTCATAAATATCAGAAAACTCAGATTGTAAGCGACGTTTTTCCGAGAAAATGTTTTGAAATGATTAATGTTCCAATCTTTGATTTTACTTTTAAGAAGGTGTAACTTTCTACTCAGTTGGACCATTCTTGTTCCCTTAAAAAAGGGACTGGAAAGCCATCAATTTCTTATTAAATAAAAAAAATTGGACCTCTGAACCACATAGCCTCTAGTTTGGAAGGAAGTTTAGTTTTATTTCTTACATTAGAAAAGGACAAAGAAATTGGAAAGTGATCTCAACCCAATAAAGCATGAATGATCAAAAAGAAATCCCAAGGTGTTGCCAAACAATTTTTTAAGAGCAAACGACAATCAAGATTTTCTACAATTTAGAAAAAATCCTTACACCTATTTGTCCAAGTATACATTCCATTTTTGATAGCCCATAGTCATATAAATTATTGGATAAGATGGAGTTAATAAAGTCTTCTAACAAAGCAGATGGGGAAGTTATACCACCCATTTTTTTTTAAGAACTTCTGATCACGTTGAAATAACCCACTATAATTTTAAGGATCAATGCATTGTTCTCAAAACTTGCAGAAATTTGTCTCCAAACTTGTCTTTTTCTAGCCAATGAGCAATGACGATAAACATTGTAAATTACGAAATGCAGGTTTGTTTTTAAGCATCTAGCAGAAGCCTTTATCCATTTTTCCTTAACTTCTAATGAGTCAACTTTTACATAGATTTTATTCCACTGAGTGACTACTCCTCCTGAAGCACCAAATGTAGGGGAAACAACCAAATCCCAATCATTCCAAGATCTAAAAGTTTCTATTGTTGATTGGAATTTTTTGTGTGTTAGGGAGGGAGGAAAGGAGGGGTAGGTTAAGAGAGGTTGTGTGTGTTTATGAGGGAGAGAGAGGGGGAATGGTGGAGATCAGAAGTGGTAGCGTGGGAGGGATAAAGGGAGGGAGAGAAAGAGGGAAGGAGGGAGATATGAATTGGTAGGGTGGGAGGGATATAAGGACCCAAAATGGACTTCGTAGGAGGGAGAGATGTGATGGTGTATTGTGCGAAATAGGCACCCAAAATGGATTTCAGGAGACCAATATTTTATAGAAAATAATTAGTAGGGATTTCATAGGGTGTCCTCCATAGTACGCACTTCACAATGTAGGGTAATTTTTAATATTCTAAAATGATGAATTCACAACATAGTGGTAATTTCTAATTTTACGCATCATCCACAACATATAAAAATATAAACTAAAAACATAGAAAGGAGAGAAAGAGGCAAGGAGGGAGATAGGGAGTGGTAGGGTGAGAGGGATAGGTACAAAGAGAGTTAGGGAGGGATGAAGGGAGGGGTAGGTGGAGAGAGGTTGTATGTGTGTGTGAGGGAGAGAGGGAGGGAGAGAGAGGGGGCAAGAGGTAGATAGGTTGTGGTAGTGTGGGAGGGATAGAGGGAGGGAGAGAAGGAGGGATATAGGGAGTGGTAGGTTGGGAGGGGTAGGTGGAGAGAGGTTGTGTGTGTGTCTGTGCGGGAGAGAGGGAGGGAGATAAATAGGATAGGAGGGAGATAGGGAGTGGTAGGGTGGAGGGATAGAGGGATGGAGAGGAGGGAAGGAGAGAGATAGGGAGTGGTGACAAATTTGGTTGTATATGATAAGGAAAAAGAAAAATTAGATAAAGGGAGAGAGAGGAAATAAGGGAGACATTGAGAGGTAGGTAGAGAGAGGTAATTTTGAAGGAATAGAGGGAGAGGTAGGTAGAGAGAGTGAGGAAAAGATGCAACAATTTTTTTTCCTCGTCTCCATTCCTCTTACCTGTTAACACCCCCTACTATTCATTGTCATGATCTTCTAACTTTTTTTTTTCATATCTTTTACTTGAATCTTTAGATCGACTACTCCCTCATCAATCCTTAGGATAGAGACATTCCTTTCTTTGATAGAGTTTTCAATGTCCTGAATACTTTTATGTAGCTTTGTAGCCACCTTTTTCTCAGCTTTGAGAGTGTATTTACAATTAGAGAATGTAGATGTTTCTTTTATCAAGTTCTTTATAAGACTTGTCTACCTTTTTAGATAAGAATTTCATGTCTCCACCCAACTAATTCTCTTTTTTTGCACTTAGATCTAATTTTTCTTTTTCCTTGTCATTTCATTCAAATTGTATTTTTTCCATGGAATTATTAAGTTCAAGAATCTTTGAGTTCATTTGTTCAACTCGACTTATAGCATCATCTCTCACATTCTTTACTTTCACAAATTCATATGCAAAGCAAAACCTCTTGAATTTATCCACTTCTACATTGCCATTTTCCCATTGCACATATTGCACATGCACCTTCCTCAACTTCTCTAAAATTATTTCTTATAGGAAGTGGTAGGGTGGGAGACTATGTATAGAGAGAGTGAGAGAGGGAAGGATGGAGGGAGGGATAATGGGAGGGATAGGTGGAGAGAGGCTATGTGTGTAAATGGGAGAGAGAGAGAGGGGGGCTGGTCGTGCCCACAAAAGGATATGAAAATCACAGCAAAACCTATCTTGGGAATTGGACATTCCAGCAGGCGACTAATATCTTTTCATGGTCGTTCATTTACTTGTCAAACTAGGGAACATATACTTGAAATGGAGCAACACTCTATGTGCACTAAGAACTAGTTTTAGTCACAACCTATCGAAAATAAATACTTGGAAAGAATTCTACCTACGTTATAGGAAGGTAATGCAAAGTCTCTTAACTCAACCATAATTTAACCAAAGCAGAAATCATAATAGCTATGACTGGGAAACAAACTATGAACTGGCCTTATGTTGCAGGAACATACACAAGGATGGACTCCCAATGCTGCAGGAACAATATAAGACTGAGTTTGCACAGAAACTTCAGGAATGAAATCTAACTTATGATCAACAGAAAATGAACGACTAACTAACTAACTACAGATACTTACTAAGTTGGCCCCCTTAGCAAGGATCAACTAATTATGCCAGTATTGAACTCAGAATTTCATCAAATTTTATTCATAAACTCAGAATGGTGTACATTGTTCTATTCATATGAAAACTAACAAAAAACTCTATCTCTTATCATAGATACTCTATTTTTTATTATCATACTAACTTTTACATGATATCCTTCCTATCTCGTTATGCTTGCCCACTCCCGCAGAAGGAACACTTATTTAAATCAGGAAAACAACTAACTAACCCTAACAGAGAAAGACGTGGATGTAAATGTATCCTAGAATCAAGGAACAGACTAAATAAATGAACTTATCCGCTCAACACGGTTCAGAGAGAATTCAGCATTCCACTCTTTCCAAATTAATTGACATTTAAATTTCTTCCCAACAATTTCGGTCAAAGAGTCTTCGCCAGAATAACTTCCTCAAAGTCGTGCAAGAAATGGACTTTACTGCAAGGCCGAGATCAGCTGCGCTTGACTCATTCATACTTTCTTCAACAACCTGTGAAAGACAAGGCAATAGAAGCAAAAGGAAACATGCATGGCAACTACACGATATTCATTTATTAATCACATATCAATTTTACTTCATTATTCAAAAACTACATGCGTTATACCAGTCATTTAGGAAATCAAACAGGGTAATAAATATAGACATATCAACATGATAGGCTGTAGGAATATAAAAGTGTATTGCTACATGATATCCACCAATATAAGGTTTCTAAAGAGTTTAAACAACCATAAACAACAAATGTAAGGGTATTAAAAGTACACCATGATACCCAAATTATGAGCATATTTTGGGCTCATCATTTACCCCCTACTTAACCTAATGCTGGTCCTCCAGCATTAAACTTTCTAGTGGTTTCTCTGAAATCAGTGGTTGAGGCATGACCCTGAAATGAAGTTCTGAATTTGTAATAAAAACCTCTGAAACTTTGCCACCTTTCATACCTACGAGCTTCTGTAGCTTCATTAATATTTGTAGCTCGGTAGGGATAAAGAGGCCACATCAGCATAGGAGGTCTAAATGTCAAGGGCAACCACAATTCAAACCTCTTTTGAAGGCCCAACTGTATGTATCTGTTTGATCTTTTGAGAGCTATCATAAAATTTAGGGGACTGTGAGGCTCAGACCTTCTTAACCCAACAGTCAATCTCTCCCATCTTTTCTCAATTCTGGAGTATGACAACTTCCAAAACAAGTATGTATGTTCTTGAAACTCATCATACACCTATTTTCTGAGATCAAATATTTTCATCCTGACAATATTATTATTATGGCCATATGCCACAGTAAGCCAGTTTTCAACATTGTATAGGGGTCTGAACTCTCAGGGCGCAATGGAATAGGCTCATCCCTTTCGACGTCTTCATATGCTTCCAATTGCCTGCCATAATTAGCTTCGTTTGCCACCCAAGACATGAGTGATCTTAAATAAATGTCACTAATGTATAGAAGTGGATTCCACTATGTTTCAGAGGGAATTATAAAACCATGTAAATAAAATTTTCACAAAGAATTCTTTAGCCAATTAGGAGCCGCCTGGTATGCATCATAGAATTCTTTAGCAGTGTGAATAACAGGATCTAGATTCCTGGAAATTCTCATTAACTGGAACCACAAAAATTGTTCCTTGAGACATAGAGCATAAACCCTAGGCTATGGTCTACACTCCATAATCTTACCAGTTATTGTCATCATTTCATTCATTTTCTCTTTTAACTCCTGAATTTCCTGTTTCTGCTTTTCAATTTCTCTTTTCAGTTTCTTCTTTTCTTCCTCCCAAAGACTTTGTTGCATTTGAGTCTTGGCAAGGTGGTGGAAACGCAAGGTCTGTAATGTGACCGGTCTCCATGTGATTCTAAGATATTCTAAGAATTCAATCAAAAATGTCTTTTTGTAGACAACCATGGCTTGACAAGTTTCAGGGGGTAATGAAGCTTTATTAGCCAGTTCCAAATATTCAGGTTGTTCTTCCTCTTGCTATAGGATGAATTCCTGTTGCTGTAGTGGAGAAGACTGTGCTTCCTCTGAAATCTACATAGTCATAGCAGCCAAGTCATCGAGACTTGGTACCCCCCTTTCATTATGCTCAACTTCCCTTGTCTCAATGTGTTCTTCAGGAATAACAAATGATCTCTTTGCAACATTCTCAGATATATCATGAGATAAATTATGTTCAAAACCTACAGATTCCTCTGAAATTATGATAAATTCAGGTTGAGGTGAAGCAAAAGAGACTTTACATTGTTTTCTTGTTGAAACTCTTCTTGGCAATGTTGCAGCTGCCAGAGGTGCTCTCGTAGCTTTTATCTTTCTGAATTGCCTAGAGGGATCTGCCTTATCAGAAGATGATGGTGAACTTGTGGTGGCAACAGGCGTTGTTGTAGGAGAAATTGCTGTAGGAGAAGATGCTATAGGAGTAGAGCGTTGCCTTTTCTGAGGATGAGGGTCAAATTCTAGGGTTTGTTCCGCCCCAGATGACTCTCCTTCCTTTGTTTTTCCTTTTTCTCTCCTACTAGCAGACCTAGTTTGCACTCGGGTAGAGGACTCTGGTGTGAAGGCTGCAGGACTAGGTGTTGCAGGAGCAGATGACCCTTGCCCTACTTTCCTACTGGTAGATGCTATTTTCTTTTTCTTTTTCTTAGGCCATGGAGCAAGTGCCCTGGGGGGTTCTAGAAGTTGTAGGCTCTTTTGGGAAACAAATTCTTGCCAGGAAAAAGGTAACACATCCCTTAAAGAGTGTTCAATCCATAGTTTTATAAGGACATGGTGGGAAATAGAGTTATCCTTCCCCTTCTGGGTTTCACGAGCACATTGTTCTAGAAATTTTAACAAAAATTTTGGGACATTAACAGCTAACCCATGCCTTATATAACTCATCAATTTAAAATGGTAGGAATGTAGGTAAGAAAAACGGCCTTCACATGTTAAGTACCTGATTATAAAAGAAACATATTTTGGATATGGGGGAGGCAACGACACTCGCTTGCATCCTTGCTTAGAGACTTCCAAGGGTCCATTAGATGGTACTGTAAATTCTGCCCTAGCAGAAATAGCGTCTGAAGAAAAATTCTCTCCTACAGCTGGAAGCCTGGTTACCTCTACAATTTGTTCCTCAGTTATAGCTATTGTTAAACCCCATACAGTAGCCTCTCCTTCATAAAGGGTTCTTAAAAGTTCGCCTGCGGTTTCCTCATTAAAAGTATCCAACCTCAAAAAGTATTTCAACCAACCACAGATGCTTAATACTTGAACTGTTTGAGGATTTTGTGTCAATATCTCATGAGCTACAGGCTCATGTCTTACCAGTTGACCACCCATATTCACAATTGTCTCAGCTGACACTTAAACTCTTTTCTGAAAATCCAAAGAAAACTTTATACTTTTCTGCCCTGCTTTTTTTGTCCTGCCATCACTTCTCTTCTTTTCCAAGAATGAACTCAAAATAAATTTTCATGTAATGATTGTTACAACTACTTAAACAAGCAGTTTTAATTGTGATTTAGGATGAAACATGAAGTCATATTTGGAATGTACAAGAAAATAATAAAGAACAATATCTAAATAGTTGTGACAACAACGTAAGTGAAATGGATTATCCTGCCCCCTACTTAAAATATGGCATGTGTCCACACATGTACTAAAGAATAGGCAGAGATCGGGTAATAATAACTGATATAGACATAGTAGTAAATGAATAAAATGAAATAAATCAATGATGTGACAACAAAAGATATCGCGTACCTTTCAACAAATGTGCGTACGTGCTGAGAAAGATGACAGCTTCAGCTTGAGATGACAGTTGGGAATGAAATCATAATTAAGGGTGGTGCGGATGAATGAGGTGGATGGGTGACATGGACAGATGAGATGTATGGATGGAACAGATGGATGGGATGGAAGATAAGGGAGTGAGATGTGGCGATGAGTGGGAACGAAGAAAAAGGGTTTCCTTAAAAAGGAAACCTTTATTATGAGCATGCATTGTAACATTATGGTGAAGCTGTAGGAGAAAGGCTAAAGCCTTTTGCTACAGGAAGATTAGTGGGAGGATCTTGAACAAACTGCTGCATAAATTCTTCTTTTGAGACTGGCTTATGATACAACCAAAGACGGTGTCTATTAACCAGTAGCCTGAATCGAATAGGATCAATTGTGACCAATTGAACTGAACCATTATCAAATACATTCTCAGTTTCATATGGGCCAAGCCATCGAGTGGTGAGTTTACCTTGATTTTCTTTATACCTCGAGTCATAGAGCAGCGCCCAATCACCGGCAGAGAATTGCTTAGTTTTGATATGTTGGTCATGCCACTTTTTCCTTTGCTATTGTATGATTTTAGTATGTAGGAAGGCTGCTTTTCTGATTTTGTCTAGCGCATTCAGCTGCAGGAGACGTTCCTTTTGGGCTTCAGAAATGTCAATATTAAGCTCTAAAGCAATCCCCAAGGTCTTGTGTTCAAATTTTATTAGCAACATGATAGTCTTTCCATAGAGTAATTCAAAAGGAGTAAACCCTGTAGTTGTCTTCCACGTTGTTCTATAGGCCCAGACGGCTTCAGGAAGTTGATTGCTCCAATCTTTCTTGTGTACTTGAATTGTCTTTGTAAGTATCGCCTCAATTTCTCTGTTGGTAACTTCTGCCTAACCATTGGCTTGAGGGTGATAGGGGCTAGACTTCCTATGTCGGATCTTGTAATCATTCATTAGTGTATTGATTAAATTGGATGTAAATTGAGCTCATTGATTTGTGACAAGTTCCCTTGGGACTCCAAACCGAGTAAAGAGCTGCTCATACAGGAATTCAACAACCTTGTTGTCACGGGCATGAGTCATTGCTTTCACTTCCACCCATTTGGTTACATAATCAGTACAAAATAAAATATATGATTTCCCATTAGATGGAGGATCAATAGGTCCAACAAAATCCATGCCCCACTTATCAAAGGGACTGACTACCACTTGAGGATACAGGGGCATTTCATCAAACCTTGTTAGTCTTCCCATGCGTTGACATCTGTCACATTTCCTGGTATAGGCTGGAGCATCTCTGTGTAGTGTAGGCCAATAGTATCCAGTAGTAAACACCTTCATAGATGTTCTTTTGGCTACAAAGTGCCCACCGCATGGCTCATCATGACAAGCATGCAGTATGTCATAGGTTTCATCTTCCCTTACACATCTTCTCATGACTTGGTCGGGTCCTATGTAGAATAAACAATCTGCAATCCATGAAAAATTAAAACTTTTCTCCACCAACAGTTATTTTTCCTTTGGGAAAAAATGGGCTAGAATCTGGTTGACTACCAAGTAATTTGCAATATCTGCATACCATGGGGTGTGAGCAGTAATAAAAAATAGATATTCATCAAGAAATCTATCATCAATTACCTTTGGTGTGTCAGGTGTAGTCGTTTGAAGCCTTGATAAGAAATCAGCCACTACATTAGCCCGTCCTAGTTTATCAATGATTGTGATATCAAATTCCTGCAACAATAGGAGCCATCTTGTTAATCTGCCAGATATGGCAGGCTTATTTATGAGGTACCTTATTGTTGCATGGTCTGTATGAACAAATACTTGGTAACCAGTGGCATAGTTTTAGAACTTGTTTAAAGCATACACAACTGCTAACAATTCTTTTTCTGTGACAGTATAATTTAATTCAGGACCTTGCAAGTTTTTGCTAATAAAATATATAGCATGCTCAATAGAATTTTCTTTTTGTCCTAAAACTGCCCCTATTGCATAATCAGAAGCATCTATGTGTATATGGAAAGGAAAACTCCACTTTGGTCCTTGAAGAACAGGTGCCTGAGTAAGCAAGTTCTTAAGCTGTAGGAAAGATTTGTCACAGGCTTCAATCCAACTAAATTAAAAATCCTTAGTCAACAAGGCATATAATGGACTAGCTATCTTGCTAAAATTTTTGATGAATCTTCTATAATATCCAGCATGTCCTAGGAAGTTTCTAACATCCTTTTGTTTCGTTGGTGTTCGCAAAGTTAGAATAACTTCTATTTTTGCAGGAACAACTTGAATTCCTACTTGAGAGATATGATGGCCTAAAACAATTCCCACTTGCATCATCATAAAATATTTCTCACTATTCAAAGACAAATTTTTCTCCTCACATCTTTTCAACACTTTTTCCAAATTAGCTAATGCTTCTTCATAAGTAACTCCATAGGTAGTGAAGTCATCCATGTAGATTTCCATAGAATCATGAGAAATGTCAGCAAAAATACTAATGACTGCCCTTTGAAATGTTGCAGGTGCATTACACAGTCCAAAAGGTAAAACAAAGTAGGAAAAAGTGCCCCATGGACTGGTAAAAGTTGTTTTGTCTTGATCTTAAGGGGTGATTCTTATTTTATTATAGCCACTATATCCATCTAGAAAGGAGACACTTTTTCCCAGACAATGAGTCTCATACTTGGTCAACAAATGGCAGTGGAAAATGATCCTTTTTAGTTGTTGTTTTCAGCTCCTTGTAGTCTACACAAACTCTCCATTTTCCACCTTTTTTAGGGACAATCACCAATGGAGATACCCATTGACTGTCTGAAATGGGGTAGATAAAACCAGCATCAAGCAATTTTTGAAGCTCTGTTTTAACTATTTCCCTAAGTGTTGGATTTATCCTTCTTTGAGGCTACCTGACAGGTGAATAATCCTCCTTAATATAGATCCTATGAGTACAAAGTTGAGGATCTATTCCCTTCATATCCCCATAGTCCCATGCAAAAGCTCTGTGTTGTTCTTGCAACATTGTGACTAGGGCAACTTGTTGAGATTGAGGAAGCTTATTATTGATATTCAGACAACGGCCTAGAGATACTTCTACTTGCTTGATAAGATCATTCATGGAGGCTACTGATAATGGTGGTGTTTGTATTTCAGATGGAAGTAAATTTTGATAAACGATAGGAGATTCAGGTAACAGGTTCTTAGAATTCAGTTGTTGCAGGAAACACTGCTGAAGATAGCTATCTGTAGCAGATGGGCTACTCAGACCAGGATTGGACTGTAAAATATTGAAAAGCTGGTCATCCTCACTCTAAGGCTAGGAAAATGAATTAGTTTGCAACATCATTAGTTGAGCCAATGAATTGACTTCTTTTGTTTCTTCTCCTAAATCTGGCCAAATTGGTTGAGACAAATCTGGCTGAGGCTGAGTAGGTGGGTATAAAGCCAATTTCTTTCTTGACTGACCATCAAAAATTGTCATGTCTCTAGAACAACATCCTATAAAAGCATTAGCTTTGGCTAACCATGGTCTTCCTAAGATGATAGGATATCCTCCCAAAGTGGCCTTAGTGGAAAATATGGTAAAATATGGTGGGTATTCCAAAGACTCAAGGATGACAATAACATCTTCTACCATTCCATCAGGTTTTATTGTGGAACTATCAGCAAGCTGCATGTCAGTAGGTGTAGACCTAATGTTTAGAATATTCAAATACTCCATTGTATTCTTGGTCATTACATTGATGGCTGGACCAAGGTCAATCAAAACATTCTTTATTATTTGGCCATTAATATTTATTTGTACCACAGGACTCCCAGGGTTAGTATATTTTGGAATGACTACCTTCCCTAACATAATATCTATTAACTGTCATAGAACATGGATAGTTTGGGAATCCTTTTTCTTTCTTCCTAATTTCTTTAAATAGGCCTCCTTAATGGCTTTTCCATAAATTGGGACATCCTTAATGGCTTGAAAAGGGGGTATTTGAATGTGTACATTCTTCAACTGATCCAAAATATCAAAGGTAGGCTCTTCCATAGAATTTGATGTAGTAATTTGAAATTGCTGAGGAAAAGGCGGTTTGGCCTGATGCTGCAGGACAGGCTCCTTAGAGACAGTATTTGATACAGGTATATGTTCTGTAGAATCAGTTGGTTGTTCAGAGGCAGAGTCTGGAATCTCTATAATTACAGGCGGCTGTGGAGCAGGAAGTGTGGTTCTAGATCGGAGATGGATATCATGAATATTCAGGGCATAGGCTGGATATTGATTGACTTCTGTAGAATACATAGGTTGTTGTTGTTGCTGCTACTTATTATTAGGATTTGGCAATAGTTGAGCAGGCATAGGCGTTTATTTTGGAGGGCCAGTATTTGCTGTAGGTGCTGCAAGAGGTGGCATGAGGGCCTATGGTTGTGGCTGCTAAGGCTGTAGGAAGGCAGGGGATTGGTTCTGCCATTACTATGGACTTATCAATTGAGGGTTTTGCTGCCAGTTACCTAGGGGTGGAGTCCATTGTCCTTGTGCCTGCTGCTAGCCTCCTTAAGGAGATTGCCATTGAGGATTCTGATAACTAGGCCAGTGAGGTTGAGAAGTATTCCAAGGTTGTGATGGGCCATATGTAGGTTGCCACTGGTTATTGTAATTAGAATAAGGATTACCAAAAGTCAAAGGATCTTGAGGCATACCTTATCTTTGAGCCCATGGTCACCTTTGTGCGATGAAAAATACTTGGTCATCATCACTTTCTACCACCTTAAAGTCAGTAGGTAGTTGCTTAGCCTCCAGGTTAGCCACCATCTTGCATCTGCAATCACGTTTCTTTTGTCTGCAATGTGGATAGAACTCAGCCAAGATTTCTTTAGCTTCCTTATGTTTCTTCCAAGCTTGCATAGTATCCAACTGTGTAGCCATGTTGTTTATGATATCCTACTTGAAATCAGACAGCAAATTTGTGATCTCCATCTGTGAAACTCCATTAACAAAGGACTTTCCCACTGTGGCTTGATGACCTCTACCCTTCTTAACAATTGCTCGAGAGTAGTTGAGACATATCTTCTTGATATCATCCCAAGGCAGTTGGGTTATATCACCTCCTCCCATTAGGTCCAGGGCATCTATAAAGGTATCACTGATTCCCCTTAGAAAAAGTAGTTTATGAGATTCTTCATTGAGAGTATGGTCTGAATTCTTTTTTAGGGAAAACAAGAATCTTGAGATATAGTCTTCTAGGCTTTCATCCTCCTTTTGTTGAATTTTGAATATATCATCTCCCTTACTACCACTTTTACAATATTCCTTGTACTTCTCAAGAATTTTTTTTTGCATGACTGCTCAACTATCAACAACATTCCTTCCCAAACTCATGAACCATATAAGAGCTCCTTCCTTCAAAGTAGAAGGAAACAACTTCAGTTTGTGAGCATCTAAAGTGTAATCATAGCTACAACAGAGGATGTCAAACTTGAACAAGAAAGTGTCTGGGTCCTCTGTAACTAGTCCATAGAACTTGGGGAGTAATGAGGAAGGAATATTTTTAAGGTTATCAGTATCTTGCTAAGAAATTATGGGAAACTCAAAAGTAGGAGGTCGATTAGGTGGATTTTGTGCCATATTTGCTTGATGGAGTATCAAAGAAAATGGATTTTCCTCAGGTTCTTCATCAGCTGGGTCAAATGGAAATTCAACAAACAGGTTTTCAGCAAATGGATTGATATCTTAGTCTCTGTCTTCCTCAAATAGATTATAATTTGGTTCAGGATTATTGTCAATGAATGCAAGGTTAGGAAGGAATGTTCCCAGAGCGTCTCTTCTTCTATGCATGCAATAAAGTAAATGGTGAATTGAACGATTTGAAAATGCTTGAATAACAGACTAAACTACTGCTAACAATGACTTCTGACAGGTTCTTAGCTTGACACCATCCCCGACAACGGTGCCAAAAATGATCATGCCCACAAAAGGATATGAAAATCATGACAAAACCTATCCTAGGAATTGGACATTCCAGCAGGTGACTAATATCTTTTCATGGTCGTTCATTTACTTGTCAAACCAGGGAATGTATACTTGAATTGGAGCAGCACTATATGTGCACTAAGAACCAGTTTCAGTCACAACCTATCGAAAATAAGTACTTGGAAAGAATTCTACCTACATTACAGGAAGGTAATGCAAAGTCTCTAAACTCAACCATAATTTAACCAAAGAAGAAATCATAACAGCTATGACTAAGAAACAAACTATGAACTGGCCTTATGCTGTAGGAACAAACACAGGGATGGACTCCCGATGCTGCAGAAACAATATAAGATTGAGTTTGCACAGAAACTTCAGGAATGAAATCTAACTTATGATCAACAGAAAATGAACGACTAACTAACTAACTACAGATACTTACTAAGTGGGCCCCCTTAGCAAGCATCAACTAATTATGCCATTATTGAACTTAGAATTTCATCAGATTTTATTCATAAACTCAGAATGGTGTACATTGTTATGTTCATATGAAAACTAACACAAAACTCTATCTCTTATCATACATACTTTGCTTTTTATTATCATACTAACTTTTCATGATATCCTTCCTATCTCATTATGCTTGCCCACTCGCGCAGGAGGAACACTTATTTAAATTGGGAAAACAACTAACTAACTAACCCTAATAGAGAAAGACGTGGATGTAAATGTATCATGGAATCGAGGAAAAGACTAAATAAATGAACTTATCCACTCAACACGGTTCAGAGAGAATTCAACATTCCACTCTTCCCAAATTAATTGACATTTAAATTTCTTCCCAACAATTTCGGTCAAAGAGTCTTTGCCAGAATAACTTCCTCAAAGTCGTGCAGGAAATGGACTTTACTGCAAGCCCGAGATCAGCTGCGCTTCACTCATTCATACTTTCTTCAACAACCTGGAAAACACAAGGAAACAAAAGTGAAAGGAAATATGCATGGCAACTACACAATATTCATTTATTAATCACATATCAAATTTAATTCATTATTCAAAAACTACATGCATTATACCGGTCATTTGGGAAGTCAAACAGGGTAATAAATATAGACATATCAACATGATAGGCTGCAGGGATATAAAAGTGTATTGCTACATGATATCCCCCAATAAGAGGTTTCTAAAGAGTTTAAACAACTATGAACAACAAAAGTAAGGGTATTAAAAATACACCATGATACCCAAATTATGAGCATATTTTGGGCTCATCAGGGGGGTTGTGTGGGAAGGAGGGAGATATGGAGAGGTAGATAGAGAGAGGTAAGGTAAAAATAATAGAGGTAGGTAGAGATAGGGATCTATGTAGGGTGGGAGAGGTAGAGAGAGGTGGTGTGTGTGAGAGACAAAGGAGGGGAGGGAGAGGTAGAGATAGAGAGGTAGGTAGAGTGAGGGAGATGTGGGGTGGGAGGGATGGAGGGAGAGAGAGGGAAGGAGGGAGTGAGAGATAAAGGGAGGGGTAGGTGGAAAGAGAGGGGAGAAAGAGGGAGAAAGGGAGGAGAGAAAGGTTAAGAGGGATGGTGAGAGATGAGATATACAAAGAAGTATAGAGGTATGGGGGGAGGGAGAGGTCTAGAGAGGTGGCATGGGAGGGACAAAGGGAGAGAGAGGAAATGAGAGAGATATGGGGAGGTAGGTAGAGAGAGGTAAGGATGAAGGAATAGAGGGAGATGTAGGTAGAGAGAGTGAGGGGAATAACATGAACTCTAACCTTGTACCTAGGTTCCAATTACCTCCCTCTTTCTCTCCCTCCCTCTATCCCACTTACTATCCCATGTTAGTAGGTAGAGAGAGTGAGGGAGAGAAAGAGGGACGTAATTGGGATACTGGTTGGTGATCTTGGAGTGGGGAATAACATGCACTAGAACCTTGTATCTAGCCTTTATTTTTTAGGGGAGGTTAGAATTTCATGAAAGAATTGGTTGCATTAATGACATATGATTCCATATGAAAATCCCATCCATTTTTATCCTTTACAAACTATTTATTAAGAGTTACAAAAGAAGATTTCAATAAAATTTGGAAGAACTTATTTCTCTAAATTAATGTGTAAGTATAGGACCCTATCTACAATAAAATGGGTGTAATACTTTTCACAAAAAATGTACACATTATTCCAAGATTTCTTTAAAATATCTAGAATAGATGTTAATTGAGTACTTTTTCAACCTACTATGCTAAGGTACATCCACTTTATCTCTAGATATCATAAAAAAAGTGAAGCTTTCCTTTTATTCCATTAGATCAAAATAATATGGTTGAATAGGTATGAGAATAATTTCCATCCAAATTGAAGCTTTTGGATTCAAGATTATTTCACTAATGAGATGGGAGATATGTAATGATTAGGATGGAAAGATGCTTAAATTAATAAATTTATATTAGCCTAAAGTGAACCTAATGGATTAATGCAATGGTTATGGATGTTAGGTTTAGGGGTTAGGGTTTATGGTTTAAGCTTTAACCTAATGGATTAATGCAATGATGATGACGAATAAATCCAAAGAGAGAAATAAAGATGATGTTGAAAGGCCTTATAATGAAGAAATTGAAGAAAGAGGAAGCAGTAGTTCATAATGAAATAAAAGAATAGATGAATATTATATAGATGGAGGATGATACGGTAGCTAAGGGGATGACTTAAGGGGTCCTAAGAGGATGACTTAAGGGGAGTTAAGATAATTACTTTACGGGATGCAAGAGGATGGATTTAGGGTAGCTAACATAATGACTTAAGGGGTCCTAAGAGGATGGATTAAGGCGAGTTAAGAGAGTGACTTAAGGGGATGCAAGAGGATGAATTTAGGGTAGCTAATACAATGGACTAAGGAATCCTAAGAGGATGACTTAAGGGGAGATACAAGATCCTTGAATCAAATTATGTGTCATATGAGAAAATTAGTTCTATAAATAGGAGACTGCTTAAAAGGGTACATAATTTCATATAAGGGGTATAGAATATTTGGATTGTAAACTATAAGGGTCTTTGTATGTATTAAATTAGTCACCATGTATGTTGTATCAAAAATATGATCCATATGCATTAGAAATGACTTTTCCAAGGAATCGAGATGAGTTAATCATAGTTTTACATATTGATGATATCTTAATCATTAGGAATAATTAAGTGCTCATTAGAGAACTCAAGTTTTAGTTGGATTATTGGTTTGGGATGAAAGATGTAGGTGCTATAAGATTCATCTTTGGTATATAAATACATAGAAATATAAATAATAAGAAATTATGGTTAAACTAGAGGAAGTATATTGAGACTATGGTTAGTCACTCCTCAACTCAATTTGATTAGTTTTATGTATCCCAAAAAAAAAATTCCTAGTACTCTCCATTGTTTAAATTTGAACATGTAAAAATGAAATGATGGACAACCAACATTGTGTTTTCCATCATGCAACTATTTTGTGTAGGTACTAGAATGTATGAAATGAAAAAGAAATCTTCCCTAGAAACACTTGAAAAGATGCAAAACAAAGTGAATGAGATAAATAATGTATTGTTTGAAGGCTTCATAAACCATCTACTCATTTAACCCACTATGTTTTCCAACATGCAATTATATCTTAATTTTTTTTTCAAACATATGAAGAAATTGAAACACAATTTTTACTCTAAATAAGACTTGTTATAAATTTTGAACGTGAATTTCATTACATTCCTACTATGTAAATAACAAAATTTTTTCATTACATTCTTACTCTTTTGTAAAATTGCAAGTTGGAAAACACTGCATGTTATGAAACATGCAACCCACGTACTATTGTAAAACCCTCTACATGTAAATAACCTATTGGTTAGTTAGCCCTCAGCTCAATTTTGTTAGTTTTGTGTATTCCCCACCTATAAATCCTCCTCGACCTCTTTTCCCTTGACCTTTGAACAAGCACAATGAACTAACTGATAACTAACATTGTGTTTTCCAAGATAGCCAACTCGAACAAGTAGGTCAAGCACACACATAATGATCAATTGTAGGTGTAAAGTAGTAAGGGTTACCCATGTGATTGAAGTATGTACAACTCACATTCACTAAACTTGCATGGCTGCATGTACTTATAACACAAGCAAAGTTTATAATATCAAGATAGGCTCTAGGAAAATTCATCACCAAAAATTCACCACCAACAATTCACCGTCATGGAAAATTCACCAATGAAAAAATTCACCGCCAAGTAAAATTCACCGCCAGCAATTCACCAATATTTATTAATGTATATTTCAAAAACTGGCGGTGAATTTTACTTGGCATGTTGGTAAATTTTCCATGGCGGTGAATTGTTGGTGGTGAATTTTCCTTTGATCTTGCGATGAATTTGCCGGATGCCATCAAGATATGTTCCAGATTGCTTCATTAATTCAAATATTTTGAGAGCATCCTTACAAAATCCATTTTTTGCATATCCCACAAACATTGCATTCCCTTCGACTACATTTCGTTGAGGCATTTTTTGAAGATAATTGATGCTAACTTGGCAGACTCTTATCAAGAAGATAATTGATTTGAAGAGATCCTTGTTTTTCCAGCACGGCTAATCTTAGCTAGTTGTTTTGTTTTAAAGTAGATTTCTTTCAAAGCTTTGATTTAGTTTTTTCTTTCTACAAATAAAGCATGTGTTACATGCTTAGTATAGAAGATGTGATCTGATCTTCATTGTAATTCAGATAAAACATTTGATGTTTTTTCTTTTGTTTTAAAAGTTTTTTCCTAGTGAGCAGCGTATTGTTTTCTTAGGCTGCATCTTAAAAAACTCTATTTATATATTATCATCCTTTTCAGGATTTAGTTGTTGAAGCTGCAATAAGAGAAAACTCTGTTTTGAAACAGAGCAGAAGTTGTCTTTGAATGGTTTATATATCTGTGTTTTTTATGCTGAATATATTGTTTAATTGTTATCTATTTTCTCTGTCAAGATTATTTTTATCAGCTGGCTATAAGAAACAAGGTATTCGATTTTGAATCTACAATTGGTATCAGAGCAGGTATTTTGTTTTGGGTTTAAGATCTAGTTGTTCGAATTTTTCCAAAGATTATCATGTCGAATTCTAACAGCTTGCCCATTCCAGAATTTCATGGAAATGAGTATGATTATTGGTGTATAAAAATGATGACATTTTTAATAGGAAAAGATTTTTGGGAGATTATTGAATCAGGTTACCAGGAGCCAGCTGATTGGAATGCCCTCCCAGTCAATGAAAGAACAGCAAGGAAGGAAGCTAAGAAGAAGAATTTTCAAGCATTGTTTCATATTCAAATAGCTCTAGACAAGAGTTTATTTCCAAGAATTGCAGGTGCAAAGACAGCTGAGGATGCCTAGAAGACTCTAAAAGAATCTTACCAAGGCAGTGATCAAGTCCAAGTTGTTAAGTTACAGACATTGAAGAGAGAATTTGAGAATTTAAAGATCCAAGAAGCAGAAAGTGTGAGTGAGTATTGTGTCAAAGTAAAAGATGTGGTCAATAAGATGGCTACACTTGGAGAAACTGTGAACACAAAGGTTCTGATAAAAAAGGTGTTGAGATCTCTCACACCAAGATGGAATCACGTCGCCATAATAATGGAAGAAAGTAAGGATTTGACAACCCTTCAATTTGATCACCTCGTTGGATCTTTGATCTCACATGAAGAAAGATTAAAAGATTATTTTGGAGAAAGTGTTGAGAAAGCCTTTTCCTCCAAAGTAAAAATCACAAAGAATGATGATGGCAGCAGTAGTAGCAAAAGCAATCAAAGCCAAGGTAAAGGTCAAAATCAGAATAATTCAAGAGGTAGAGGCAGAGGTTTTTCAAGAGGAAGAGGTGGTTCAAGAGGCAGAGGTAGAGGAAGATTTGATAAAAGGAATGTTCAATGTTACCATTGTAATAGGTATGGACATTTTGAAAGAGAATGTAGATTAAAAGAAGGTAAAAATGTTAATTATGCTCAAGAAAGTTATGAAAATCCTCTAGATAATTTATTCTTATCTTATTCTAAAAGTGAAAATACTAGTAAAGATGTTTGGTACCTAGATTCTGGATGCTCTAACCATATGTCAGGAAATGGGAAGTTGTTTTCAACAAAGGATGAAAGTTTCAAGTCAAAGATTCAGCTCGGTGATGATAAATCATTGGTGGTTGCTGCAAAAGGTGTTATGGAGGTCCACACAAAAGAAGGTATGAAGAGTGTTAAAGATATTTATTACACTCTTGAGTTAAAACATAATTTGTTAAGTGTTGGACAATTATGTGAGAAGAACTATAGAGTTGTCTTTGAAAATAAGAAATGTACATTTTTTTATAAGAGTCAGGGAAACAGAGTAGTCACAGTTGTTCCTATGATGAAAAATAGGATGTTCCCATTGAGATTTGGTGAACATAACAACAGCCTTGCCAATATGGCATTTGAGGATACAAGTTGGCTATGGAATCTAAGGTATGGCCATTTAAACTTTCACAGTTTGAAGCTTTTGACCTCACAAGCATTAGTTTCTGGTTTGCCCAAGGTTGAAGAGCACAAGGAGGTTTGTGAAGGATGTGCTAAAGGAAAGCATGCAAGGGAAAAGTTTCCAAAAGGCACTGCATGGAGGGCCCATTACCCCCTTCATCTTGTTCATTCAGATATCTGTGGACCTATGCAAACAAAGAGTTTGGGTAAGTCATCATATTTTATCACTTTTATTGATGATTACTCACAAAAATGTTGGGTGTATTTTTTGAAGACTAAGGATGAAGCCCTTGATACATTCAAGAGGTTTAAAGCACTTGTGGAAAATGAGAAAGGGTGCAAAATCAAATGTTTAAGGACTGATCGTGGAGGAGAATTTTGTTCAAGATCCTTTCAAGATTATTGTGATATGAATGGCATCAGGAGGCAACTCACCACTCCATACACACCTCAACAAAATGGGGTAGCTGAAAGGAAAAACCGCACTGTGGTAGAAATGGCAAGGAGTATGTTACAAACCAAGGGATTGAGTAACTCTTATTGGGGAGATGCAGTTGCTACAGCAGTGTATATTCTCAATCAAAGTCCCACCAGTGCACTTGAGAAGATGACTCCTTATGAAGCATGGTATGAGAAAAGGCCTAATGTTAATCATTTCAGAATTTTTGGTTGTTAGCTTATGTTCATGTACCTGATCAGAATAGACAAAAGTTAGATGTAAAAAGTGAGTCATGTATTTTTGTTGGGTATAGTGAGAAAAGCAAAGCTTATAGGTTATATAATCCTCTCACTAATAAGCTTATTGTTTCAAGAGATGTGATTTTTGATGAAGGGGGAGTTTATGGTCATCAAAAAGGCCATATGGAGAAGTCAAAATATATTTGAATGATGATGTTGATCATGAGCAACCCACTAATATTGTTGTTCCAATTGCTATAAATCGACCAAGCAACCCCTCATATAATTCTTCAAGTCCAACTTCAACTCCAAGTTCTAGAAGGAAGGTAAAAAGTTTGAGTGATATTTATCAAAGGAGTGCCAATCAAGCACATGAAGAAAATCCAATAGGTGGGATAGTTAATTTTGCTTTATTTACCAAGGCTGATTTTGAACCGTCATGTTTTGAAGAAGCATGTACTAATGAGGTTTGGATGCAAGCAATGAAAGAAGAGATGGATTCCATTCATAGGAATGATACTTGGGAGCTTATAGAGCTTCCACATGACAAGAAGAAGATTGGCACCAAATGGATCTACAAGACTAAGCATAACAGCGATGGAAGTGTTGAAAGGCATAAGGCAAGATTAGTTGCTAAAGGCTTCACACAAAAGTATGGGATTGATTATGAAGAGACGTTTGCACCAGTTGCAAGACAAGAGACCATCAAAATGCTGATTTCATTAGCAGCTCAAAAGAATTGGAGCATACAACATATGGATGTGAAAAGTTCCTTCTTGAATGGGTACTTAAAAGAGGGAGTATATGTGGAACAGCCACAAGGTTTTCAAGTGGAAGGAAAAGAGAATCATGTCTACAAATTGAAGAAGGTTTTGTATGGCCTCAAGCAAGCACCAAGAGCATGGTATGCAAGAATTGATGGATACTTTTAGGAGAATGGCTTCAAGAGAAGTAAGAGTGAACCTACCCTTTACTCCAAACAAGAAGGTAATGATATTCTTATTATAAGTTTGTATGTTGATAATTTGTTGTATATGGGTAGCAGTTCTAAGATGAAAGATGAGTTCAAAATTGCTATGATGAAAGAATTTGAGATGAAAGATCTTGGTCTCATGAAATATTTTTTAGGAATGGAGGTTTATCAATGTAAGAATGAAATTTTCATTTGCCAAACCAAATATGCAAAAGATATGTTGAAGAAGTTTGACATGGTTGATTGTAAACCATACTCGACTCCAAGTGCTCATGGAGTTGTGTTGAGTAGGAATGATGGTGTTGAATTAGTTGATGAGACTGATTACAGAAGTATTATTGGGAGTTTGATGTTTCTAACCCACACAAGGCCTGATATTGCATATTCAGTTTCACTTGTTTCAAGGTATATGACAAATCCATCAGAAATACACATGAAGGCAGCTAAAAGAATTTTGAGGTATGTGAAAGGCACTCTAGATTTTGGTATTCATTACTACTCTTCTAAAAGGTTCAATCTTGTTGGATTTAGTGATTCAGATTGGGGAGGTAGTATGGATGATCGTAAGTCTACATCTGGAAATTGTTTCTCCTTTGGTTCTGGTTTGATTACTTGGAGTTCCAAAAAACAAAGCATGGTTGCTCTCTCATCCACAAAAGCAGAGTATGTTGCAGTTACCTCAGTAGGTACACAAGCTCTTTGGCTTCGAAAAGTTTTAGAAGAAATTGGAGAGAAGCAGATTCAACCTATAGTGGTTTATTATGACAATGTAAGTGCCATCAAGTTAGCAAAGAATCCGGTTCATCATAGTAGAACAAAGCATTTTGATTTGAAGTATCACTTCATCCGTGATTTAGTACAGAAGAAGGAAGTCGAATTGAAACACATCAGCACTCAAGATCAGTTAGCAGATATCTTCACCAAAGCAGTTGCAAGAGATTAGTTTATGTTACTTCGTGATCAGATAGTGAGCCCTCTTAGCATCAAGGGGGACTATGAAGATAATTGATGCTGACTTGGCAGACTCTTATCAAGAAGATAATTGATTTGAAGAGATCCTTGTTTTTCCAGCGCGGCTAATCTTAGCTAGTTGTTTTGTTTTAAAGTAGATTTCTTTCAAAGCTTTGATTTAGTTTTTGCTTTCTGCAAATAAAGCATGTGTTACATGCTTAGTATAGAAGATGTGATCTGATCTTCATTGTAATTCGGATAAAACATTTGATGTTTTTTCTTTTGTTTTAAAAGTTTTTTCCTAGTGAGCAGCGTACTGTTTTCTTAGGCTGCATCTTAAAAAACTCTATTTATATATTATCATCCTTTTCAGGATTTAGTTGTTGAAGCTGCAATAAGAGAAAACTCTGTTTTGAAACAGAGCAGAAGTTGTCTTTGAATGGTTTATATATCTATGTTTTTTATGCTGAATATATTATTTAATTGTTGTTATCTATTTTCTCTGTCAAGATTATTTTTATCAGCTGGCTGTAAGAAACAGGGGATTCGATTTTGAATCTACATTTTTGTGACATAGTTTACGTGCCTTGTTTATGCTTCCACATTTCCCATATATGTCTGCTAGAGATTTTCAAACAATAATATCCGACCAAAATCCCCCTTGCATACCTTGTTCTAAAGCTCCCATTTTGACACAGGCAGGGAGGATACTGGAAAAGTTTGTGGAGTCTATTTTACACCTGCTAATAGCATTTGCTTGAAAGTTTCTGAAGCCTTTTCAACAAATCCCTTTTGCGTATATCATGCAATCATGGCATTCCATGAGATCACATTTTTTTTCCTGTATTCTATCAAACAGTTCACGTGCCTTGTCTATGCTTCCTCAGTTTGCATACATTCTACCAGGGGAGTTGCAGCTACACCATCTGACAAAAATCCCTTCCTTTATCCTGTGGTGGATGTCCATATCTCGTTCCAAAGATCCCATTTTGGCACAGCCAAGGAGGATGATGGCAAAACTGTGGAGTCTGGCTTTACACCTGCTAAATACATTCGATTGAGAGTTTATAAATCCTTTTCAATAAATGCATTTTGTGCATATCCTACAAGCATTCGATGAGCCCACGTTTCTTTGACGTATCCTATCAAACAGTTCACATCCCTGGTCTATGCTTCCAGTTCGCAGCCCTGGTCTATGCTTTCACACTGCGCTTACATGTCTACCAGAGCATTTCCAGCAGAATGATGGATGCCCATGCCCTATTCCAGAGCTCTCGTTTTGGCACAGGGTGTGAGCACGCGTGCAAATGAAAATGTACGGAGGGAGAATACAATTTAAAAAATTTAAACTTCGTGTGGGATTAATAGCGAAAGCGGCAAAATGCAAAATTTAAAACTAACGACGTTTGTTACCGACCGTTTCTTCTACGTCCTCTGTTGGTGGACCCCGCACTACGGCATCCGTCATGTATGCATACTGCTATGTATGTTTTTATGGCTTTTTGTATACTCCTAGTTTTTTCTTTATTATTGTCAAAATGAACATTCTACAAATAAATGAATTAAACATGAAAATTCAATATAGTGTCTTATAGAAAAATAATAATTTAAAACAATTATAATCATGTAATTTTGAATGACAAGGAATGCTATAATCACTGTTAATAATAATCAATAATATTTTATGCCGAATGCATATCCAATGTGAAGATTTCCAACCTAAAATGTTAGATCAACGGTCCATTACTCTCAATAAATTGTGCACACGATTGAAGTGATCATGGACGTTGATTTTCCCACCGATCTTTTTGCCCCTGATTTTTTTATACGAGAATTTTTAGTTTTTTAGGCAGCCATCAAATTTTATTAATTTACTGGTTTTTCTTCCCTCTTCACTGTTTCTTCCACTCACCGAGCACATATTACTGACATTTATCTTGGGCAACAATAGGAAGGCTTACTATATTGTTTCTCTCAAACAGACATTACCAAATCTTTTTGAGCTATAGATCCCAGCCAAGATTCTCATATCTTCCTTTGCCTACATTTTTTAGGTTGAAACCCTCAAATCTATGGTCTTCTTTTCTATTCATTTAATGTTCACCAATGATTGACCATTTCGTAAGATTTCTCCTACAAAATATGTTCTGGTAAACCGCCGAGGATCCAAAGGGACATTCAATAGAGGAAGCACATATGGTTTGCTCTTGTTTCTCCTCCAGTTGTAAACAATGAATGCCAAACAGAGGAGAGCAGAAAATCCTCCCTACCTGTCCCAAAATGGGAGCTTAGGAACAGGGTACCGACATCCATCAAAGCATTAGGAACAGGGTATGGACATCCATCAAACCATAAAGGATAGGGGAATTTTGTCAGATGTTGTAGTTGTAACTGCCCTGTGTTTGACAAGATGCCTCAAAAAGATTTGGTCTAGTGGACTGCAATGATCACAGGATATGCACAAAATGCATTTGTTGAAAAGGCTTTAGAAATTTGCAATAAAATGCAATTATCAGGTTTAAAACTGAATTCTGCAATCTATGCTAGCATCCTCCTTGCCCATGCCAAAATGGGACCTTTGGAACAGAATGGACATCCATAGAAGCATAAAGGATAGAGTAACTTTGTCGGATATTATAGTCACAACTTCCCTAGTAGACATGCATGATTACTCACATCTTCTCAATGGAAAAATTTGTTAAAATCAACAATAATGTAGCACCATCAATGATCTAGATGAAACACAAAAAAGTTGTATTTTTTTTTGTTATCTCACTTGAAAATGCCTAGTTATTTTTTCCCAGCATGATATTGTAATAAACATGATATTACCACCAACAAGATGTTTTCCAAAACATAATAAGCCCAATGATAAGGAAATTGTCTGGTAGACATGTATGTAAAATGTGGAAGCATAGAAAAGTTGAGTGAATTGTTTAACAAAATTCCTCAAAGAGAGGTTATCTCATGGAATGAAAAGATTGCAGGATATGCACAAAATGATTTTTTTTAAATCTTTAGAAACTTTCAAGAAAATGCAATTAGCAAGCGTAAAGGCAGACTCCATAGCTTTTTCCAGCATTCTCCTTGCCTGTGTCAAAATATGAGCATTGGAATAGGGTATGGTCCATCAAAGCATAAATAATAGAGGAATTTTATCAGATATTGTAGTTGCAACTGCACTGGTGGACATGCTTGCAAAATTTGGAAGCTTAAAAGATGCTCTCTAAGACACTAGTACTATTTTATCTAGTGGCCAGAAGGTTTTTCATCGGCCATAATGGTCATAGTGGTGAACCTGAGATAGAGTGCAACAATCAAAGAATTCTTTCATTGAAGCTAAAGCAGACATTGTCATTAAGAATCTTGATTTTTCTCAGCCATGTTTATTTTGTGAGGTTGAGATTGCCGAGCGAAAACTGGTCCAGAGCCATTTTCAACTCCCACTAGTATCAAATGGATACGAGCTAATGTTGATGCCATAAAAGCAATCGTTAACAAAGCTATCTTCACACATAGTGAAATAGTAGAGGTCATACCATCTTCATTTAGCACATGACAACATAATTGTTTTAGAATGAAATAAAACACAACCAGAAATGATCTGGCTATGTACAGATTCATAAAAAAGACCACCCTGAAACCATGGTAACCAACTTACCTCAAAATTTTACATCAATTTTCTCATGTAGTCAGCAATGAGGATGAGAACAAAGGGTAGAGTTTAAAGGACAATCTCTCCATGGCTACTACTTCAATCTATTCACAATAAATGAAAATTAAATCCAAAACTATTGGTGTTTTAGAGCTACTAGATTCTTAAGCTCCTTAATATGCATGTATGCTAAATGTGGTAGCAAAGACAAGACACATGAACTCTTTGCAAAATGCTACCCACCCACCAAGCACCCTCACAACCCATTAGAAGATTCAATATATTTTAACAAATTTATTTTTCAAAAAATCTATATAAAATGTCTTTTTTCCCATTTTCATATTTGATATACTCTAAATTGTATTATTATTATTTGTTTTGGTAAAGGTGGTTGGGCCACAAAATATATTGATAAAGAAAAGTATTACATAAAGACAATGAGTTGCCAAAAAGAAGCAAAATGACTCTCAAATATTACAAAATCAGATCAATAAGGCCACTGCAAGAGAAAATAGAGATTGAGCTACGAGGAAATTCAAAATCCTAGTAAATACATTCAGAGAAGAGTGAGAAATATCGAGAGACTGAAGAGTAGAAGATCGCTTATAGACCAACACACCAAAGCTTCCAAAAGCTAGATCAAACTGTTTCCAATCTGGAGTATTAAAGACCTCCAGCAAGATAGCAAGAGACAAAATTCTTCCAACTACAAAGATTCCATTGGTGAGGAAGAGCAACAATACATGATCAAACTTTAAACCTGAGAAGAAGAAAAGAATTTCTCAAGTCATGCTTCCTTTAGATGAAGCAATATCAAAAGGTGGAGGAAAGTAAGGTTCTGCATGTGGCTCCACAATAGCATGCTGAATCAAAAGATGAATTTCTTTGAACAACATATAGATTGGGTCACAAGTACAAAATTCCCATATTGGTGGGATAAGAGTCTTAGACGAACTTTGAACTCACTGTAGTTTTCATTTAAGAAGCCATAAGACATTGTTGAGAGCAATTTTGAAAGGCGGTAGTCAATGAGCAGGTGTTTCCTGCTAATAACACCTCCAACCAGACTTGAGCCCTGCAATATATCATACCTTTCCAAACCCTGTTGAAGTGAAGAAAGTGGGTAGACATGGGGCAATAAATAAGTTCTTGCGAAACATTTAACCATCTTTGTATCACCTAATATGTCCATCAGATTGGAGATGAATTGGGAGGCCATTTTATATGGAAGAACCATGTTGTGCATGTCAAGCCAATTGAAGCCCAAAATGTTTTGTATTGAATCAAACACTTGCTTGCATTCGAAGGAGAATGCTCTTCTTAATTTTTCCTTTATACAAGGAGTATAAAACCTCACTTCATGGAAATGGGGCGGCACCAAAACCCTGAATAAATTGTCCATTTTCCAACCCAAAACAAAAAACACAAGTATCTGTAAGGATTCAAACACAAAATAGAGCGAAGAATGGGAACCACCATAGCCAAATGAAGATTTAGCTTTGCTTAAATGTAATTGCAATAAATGAACTAGAGTGGATGAGTACTCTCAAGAAATATTGACATGCCAAGTGTTGTTCTTGGGAATGAAGGAGGATGTTGGAGAATACAAATATCAAAACATCCGCTGATAAAACTTCCTCCAACGTCAAGTTACAAAATCAATATCTCATGGTCAGGCACCAGAAAAGCAAAGAGAATCATTACCAAAATTAGCCCCAAATTTTTGGATTGCCACCAAAGCCAAAATGGGCAGCTTGGCAGGAGGCATTAATGCCAAATTTAAAATTCTAAATATACCAAAGGAATGTATGAATTGAGGAAAGAAGCATCTGAATGAAAGAAAAAAGGTACCATAAATAAATTTATTCTTGGAAGTGGCAAGCCTAACATGTGCCCAATAAGATTAACCCTGTCAGAACCTTTGAGGCCCAATGAAGAAAATATGACACTTCGAGTTCCAAGAAAAATGCATGTGAAGAGAAAGTCGATGATTGTTAGGAAATTCAAAGACAACCAAGGATGCCAATATTTAAATACACAATAGTTGCAAGGGTAGGGGATAAAATTACCAAATTCTAAATAATTCAAAATGTTATCCCAAGATGGACAAATAATTTAACATCAAGGGAGCATAAAAGAAACTATTAACTCCTTAAGATCGTTGCAAATCTTGAAAGAGTAACAAGCATTCATCTAGCGAGAATTCACTGGGGGGGAGATTCTCATCGATAGCTTTGTTGGCCAAGAAGTCTACCATAACATTAGATTCTCTAAAACAATGAGCAATTGTATATTTTGAAAATTCTTCCAATTGAACAAGAATAAAATCCATAATATATTTCAAATTCTATGAAGGAGAATCCCTATTTTTTAAAGCTGTAATTGCTATAGGAGAATCACCTTCAATAAAGAGTTGAGAGATTGAAAGGTTATTGGCAAGATTAAGTCCAAGACTCAAAGCTCTAAATTCAACCACATTGTTGGAGCCATTTGGAATTTGCTCACATGCTGCTATGATAAAATTTCCATTCCAGTCTCTCAAAACCACAACAATACTTGATTTCCCTGAGTTACCCCTAGAGGCTTTGTCAAAGTTTAGTTTGATGAAATGTGAGGAAGAGGAGACCAGAAGAAGAGTTGATTTTGATAGTGGGCTTCATGTGATTAATCGAGCCTACCTTAGGTAGTTTTAAAAAATGCCAAGATTTTGAAATGAAAGAATCCCATTCAAAAAAGAGTCTATTTGAAGAGGATTTCTTGAACAAGGCAGAATTAGTAACTTTTGAGACTGATATTTTAATTTTTGAATTATCTGAAGTAGAGTGGAAGATTTTTTCTTGAAAATTTTATTATTTATGTGGATGCTAAATCTGCAAAATGTTAAGCCTTGACAAGAATAAGTTAAGCAAAACACAACAAATCTAATATCCCTATGAAATATTGCATCATGTTAGATATGCTAAATGAAAAATTAAAACAATAAAAAAAACTAAATAAGCATATAAACAACATGAATCCAAATTTATCTCATAGTGGATTGGTGCTTCTATGGAAAGAAGCCCTTTCCCAATCCTTGCTAAACTCCATGATATGTTGATATGAAACTGCTTTGAAGATGATATGATGTGGGAAAAATTAGTTCTGAATTGAAGAGAGTGACTTTGCATGAGATTGTGGATGATTTGATGAAGGATGAAGCTTTCATTTATAGATTTTCAAATTGGAAGAGAGCTCAAAATAGAGAAATGTGGGATAATGATTTGACCAATGAGATGAAGCCACTTGTCAAATTGTGATAGGTTGAGGAATGAGCACATTTTGGTGAATGTGCCAAAGAGGGGGAGATTTCAAATTTGAATTTGAGAGTTAAATGCTAAGTGGGGTACATGCAAGAGAGAAGTTATTGCCATGTTGGATGTACATGTCAACTTGTTTTTGAATTCAAACTTGAAGGAATATTCCATTTTTATGCCAAGTTGATGGAAAATGAGGATTTATAAATGAATTAAAATGCTTTATTGGTGCAAGTGGGAAAATCTAGAGGATGTGATGGGTGGTTGGATTATATTAATCGGGATTAGCCTAGTTAAGATGATGATTAGATGCTTTGAACCATTTGACTTAGATTTTGGGATTTAAATTAAATCAAAGGGAGATGAAAGGTGATTTGAGATTTAATTAAATAAAGGTTTGCTTTATTTAATCAAAGAGGGAATGATAGGCTTAAATTAAATAAAGTTAATTTATTCAATTTAAGTGAATGACCTTAGCAGATTGAATTAAATGAACCTGATTTACCTGATGAATGGATGAGTTTGAATTTGATTTATGAATGTGATGCTATTTAAGTGCACAATGCTAATTTCGCGTGTCTACAATTTCTTTCCAGCCAAATGTTCCATATTATGATGGAGGGACTTATATCCCAAATAGGAGAGAATATTGAAGAATAGAACAAAGATGGTCAAGATAGAAAATGAAGATAAAAAGAGTGATGCAAAGGATTGGACCAACCAAGCTGATTAAGAAGCCAATACCAACAACTTTGAGAAAAATCACATGATGGAAGAAGATGATCAGTAGATTCAAACGTTTTCCCACACATTACACAAGGAAATAGATTAATGACGCCCAATCTATCAAGTCTAGTACCAGTTAAGATTCTATGTTTGATTGCTAACCATGCAAAAGCACCCGCCTTTGGAAAAATATGAGGGCCCCAACAAAGTTTCAAAGGAATGGAAATTCTATTATTAACATTGACAAGAGATGCATATCCATCTTTGACATTGTACTCCCCAAATTTAGATTTTATCCAAATAATTTCATCCTATTTATTTGACAAAAAAACATGTCTCTTATCTAATTCTGATTTTAAGGAAGCTTTGATCTATGATGGTGCCTGGAGGAAGTTAAAATATTTCCTTTTGCAAGTACAAGGGTTAGAGGTATCAATTTCAATATAATTTCTAACTTTGTGGCCCCAAGAAGATTTTAATTTTAATTCAATCCGATTCAAGTCCCCAAGCTGATGAAGAGGTTTATGACCATTCCAGGCATCATTCAAGAAAAAGGGCCTTATCTCCACTATTAATCACCCAAGAAAGGTGAGGAAGGAGAACTGATCTACATGAAGAAATGAAATTCCATATCTTAGAACCTTTTGGAAGCTACCTTTGGCTGAAGATTCTTTCTCTATCAAGAGAGTCCAAGTATTTATGCCTCATTAATGTACACCATTTAGTTTCAGGCTTGGAGTATATTTTCCACACCAATTTTTCTCCTAGAGCTTTGTTTTGAAGAAATACATTTCTCAAACCAGCACCACCTAGTGATATAGGTTCACAAATGGAATCCCAAGCAACTATTGATAGCTTCTTTTTAGTTGTCATGATTTTCATGTAAAGAAAGTCTCTTAGGACTTTTTGAAGAATTAAGCCTTTCCCTTTTGGAAAAATCAAGACCGACATTAAATAAAATGGAAGAGCTTTAAAAATATTTAATAATTATAAGTTTTCCTGCAAAGGAAATCCATTTGGCTATCCAAAGAGAAATTTTGTTAGAAACTGAAGAAATCAAGTTGTCCCAAAAAGCATGCTTTTCCTTTCGCAAAAAGAAAGGAATTACTAAGTATTTACATGGAAGGGAATCGTGTTGAAAACCCCAAAAAATAAGAAGTTGTCTTTCAATTAAAGGGTCAACATTTAGAAAGAAAATATCTTTGACTTTGCAGCATTGCAGATTTGACTAGAATATGAATAGTAAGCTCAAATATTTTTTTTCATAACCTTAGCCTCAACCATGGTGGCTTGACCCAACAGTAGAGTGTCACTAGAAAAAAGTGAATGTGTGATTGGGGAAGGAAAGGACTGAATAGAAATACCTTTCCAAATCCTTGCATTTCACATTGAAATGATTGATCTACTTAAGCCTTCTAGTAAAAGGATGAATAAGGAGAAAGAGGGTCCCCTTGTCTCACACCCTGAGAAGAAGAAAAGAAGCCATGAGGAGAACCATCGATTAGAATTGAAAATATTGCTCCCGAGAAGCACGAGTGAATCCATTTACACTAAGCTTGTGAAAAAACAAATTTTCTCAAGATCTTCAATAAAAATTCCCAATTGACTTTGTCATATGCTTTTATCATGTCTAATTTGAGAATCATAGCTGGTGTTTTTTCAAATGAGACTGAATGCAAAACTTCATGAGCCACAATGGAACCTCAGGAGTATCCTTTCCAAGAATGAAACCACCTTGTTCCTTTGAGATGATAAGAGTTAATACCTTTGCCAATCTAGAAGCTATAGCTTTTGTGAAGATCTTATAAATTAAGTTACAAAGAGCTATAGGCCTGAAATCTTGACAAGAGGAAGGAGCAGAAATCTTGGGGATGAGAGCAATGAAAGTGGAATTGAAATACTTTAATACATTTATGTATCTTCTTGATTCCTCTAAGGCAAGAAATACATCAACACCCACAATATCCCAAATTTTTTTGAAAGAAAATAATTGTAAATCCATCTGGACCTAGAGCTTTCTCAGGTTCCATACAAAAGACAACTTTAATGATCTCCTTAAGAGTGAACTTAGATATTAGCATACTATTATGATCCACATTTATAAGTTCTGAGATATTGTCAAGTATCTCATTCTCCACATGAGAATTGTAAGGGGCATCTGAAGAAAGAATATTTTTAAAATAATTCACTGCCTCAAATGCAATATAATTTTTAGAAGAAAGAATAGACCATGAAGATGAAGAAATTGACAGAATTTTATTTGATTGACGATGTAATTTGGTCGGAGCATGAAAAAAATCAGTTTTCTTATTTCCTTCATTCAACCAAGTTTCTCTTGATTTTTGTTTCCAATAGCACTCCTCTCGAGCTAGGATCTCTTCTAATTCGACTTTGAGTTTTTTTTTCTAGTAAAAGATAGAACTGTCATTTCCCTTTTTGATGACCTCTTCATAAATATTAGAAAACTCATATTCTAACCAAAGTTTTTTCGAGAAAATGTTTTTAAATGATTAATGTTCCAATCTTTGATTTTACTTTTAAGGAGGTGTAAATTTTTACTCAGTTGGAACATTCTTGTTCCCTTAAAAAAGGAACTGGAAAGCCACCAATTTCTTATTAAATAAAAAAAAATTGGACCTCTGAACCTCATAGCCTCCAGTTTGAAAGGAAGTTTAATTTTATTTCTTAAATTATAAAAGGAGAAAGAAATTGGAAAGTGATCTGAACCCGGTAAAGCATGAATGATCAAAAAGAAATCCTGAGGTGTTACCAACCAATTTTTTTAGAGCAAACGAAGATCAAGTTTTTCTGCAATGTGCAAAAAATCCTTACGCCTATTTTTCCAAGTATACATAACATTTTTTATAGCCCATAGTGATATAAATTTTTGGATAAGATAAAGTTAATAAAGTCTTCTAACAAAGCAAATGGGGGAGTTATACCACCATTTTTTTCTAAAGAACTTCTAATCACGTTGAAATCACCCGCTATAATTTTAAGCATCAGTGCATCATAATCAAAACTTGCAGAAATTTGTCTAAAAACTTGTCCTTTTCAAGCCAATGAGCAAGGAGCATAAACATTTTAAATTTTGAAATGCATGTTTGTTTTTAAGCATCTAGCAGAAACCTTTATCCATTTTTCCTTAACTTCTAATGAGTCAACTTTTACATAGATTTTATTCCACTGAGTGACTACTCCCCCCGAAGCACCAAATGTAGGGGAAACAACCAAATCCCAATCATTCCAAGATCTGAAAGTTTATATTGTTGATTGGCATTGTCAATGTATACATTAAATGCTTGCATAGACATAGGTTGACCTAAGCCTACTTAGGCATTTATTGTTCTATTACTCATTGACATAACCTAGATATTTTCTAGATATTTACGTGATATTTTTCCCTCCTAATATTTTTTCCAACTCTTGGATATTTATCCTTTATAACGAGACCCTTGACTTTCTAATAATATGAGGTTGATTTTACACATTCTATCTCAACTATGCTTTTTCAAAATCCTTGTCTTTCACAGTTCTTTCATGGTATCAGAGCTTAGGGAGAGATAGTGCAAGCCAAAGTTAGAACGAATCTATTGTATTCAATTTGTTTCCATTGTGTGTAATTGTAGGATGATGGTTAGGCATTTATAAAGCAATTTGAGAGGCTGTTTGGAGTCAACCTACACATAGAAAGAAAGAATCGATCCACCCCTATGGCGTATCTCTACTCAAAAAGTTTGAGACACCTCTACTTACATAGGCACAATTTGTTGCAGATCGTCAGACTTTGTGGCTATTTTCTTCATCAATTTGTTGCGTATCTTCCTAGCATTTCTCATTGGGATGCATATCTACATGACCTTTCATGTCTTTTCATAGAGTCCCGCATTGATGACATGGAAGCACACATTGAAGACATCAGTCTTCTTTTTAATGATAACTTCAATAAAGTTGCATTAGCCTTGTCTTTTTTAGATGTGATTGCTCTTCCTTCATCTACATCGACTTCTATAGTGACAGTGTCAGATTCTTATGGTTCTAGTTATCTCCATACATCTATGGTTCTTGTGGTCCATGTTACAGAATCTTCTATGATACTTGATTCATTCCATCAGTATTCGTCACATGTCAGCATTGGCTTGTATATTCCTGAGCAACATTCAAAGACATGATGGGAACCATCATCATCATTCTTGGATGAGCTTCAACTCTATTCAAGATCATACATACATATTCTCACATGGGAAGATATCTTGCATATTTAGTTGGTTTCATTTCTTCCTAAGGGAAGGGACATTGTGAAGCATTCTTGGAACTACATCTGCATCCTCTATTCACTATCTGAATTTAATGTAGTAGGACATGTATTATGGGGGTTCCTCATAGACCTTCTATTATTTTCTCTCTTATGGAGGAAATCATATATTGTACTTAGTGAAAGAAGTAGTACTTCTTCATGTGTATAATTTTCATGCATCTTTTCTCTCTTTTGGAGGGTAGTTTTTTCCCATAGGGTTTTCTACTTTTCTCCATTTCATGAGAGATTACTTTGGACATGGGTACCTCACCAGGCTAGTGGCTGGGACCCATGTTATCCCTGCCTACCTAAGTTATGCTTAAGGGGCAGTGTGAGTGTATACATTAAATGCTTGCATACACATAGGTTGACCTAAGCCTAGTTAGGAATTTATTGTTCTATGACTCATTCACATAGCCTAGATATTTTCTAGATATTTACCTGATATTTTTCCCTCCTGATATTTTCCTGATATTTTGTTCAGCTCTTGGATATTTCTCCTTTATAAGGATACCCTTGACTACCTAATAATATGAGGTTCAGTTTACACATTCTATCTCCATGGTGCTTGTTCAGAATCTCTGTCTTTCATGGTTCTTTCAGGCATGATAGCTTCGTTTCCTGAAGAATAATGATATCAGAAAGAGTACCTAATAGATGACGCTGAATTAAGTGTTTCTTGTTAAGGGAATTTAAGCCCCTACCATTCCAAGAGAGGATGCTCATTGTCCTTGAGGAGAGAGTTCCTCTCTCCTCTTCTTTTCAATTCTTCCTGAGGATGTTACCTGACACTAGAATCACATTGCCAAAATTGAGAGGAGGTATTTAACCTCACAAATTTCTTAGAAGTAGATCGGAGATTCATTTCCAAAGTTGATCGAATACCTGTAGCAATTTCCGAATTCTTTTTTTCTTTGTTATATTTTTTCCCTCGTTTATTTCTGGGAGAAATTCAAGCCTTGAGTTCAAAATCTAATTGAGAAATAGGAGGCGAAGAGAGGGTCCAAAGTGACTGGAAGAGAAGAAGATGGACAAGAAGATATAGAAGTTACAGCTTCGTGGAAATCAAGCTTTCTTTTAGAAGCTAATTGAGTGATGGGAGGAGTTGGAGTATTAATGCCTTGACCATCTTCATCTAAGACTTCATCAACTATTTCCTCAATAAGGTCTTCAACTTCTTTATTCATAACTTCATTTACAATTTTCCACAAATCTTCTTCTGAACCACTGAAGATATTCTAAAAATGTGATAAGTCATTTTTGATAGGAGCATTGTTCCCACTCAGAGACTGAGAGATATTAGACTGGTAATATAAAATTAACATATAAATATAATACACTGAAGGGAAAAAGTTTTTCAGTGATAGGGTTTTTACCGACGATGTCGTCGTCAGATTTCCTAGAAAAGAGAAAGAAAAGCTAAAATTGGTAAAAATTGCTAATAGCTACTTTGATGCCGACACCATTAAATCCCTGTGGAGAAAGGTCCTACGTGTCATAATGGAGTACATAACTGTGGATGGCCGTTTCACCAGGGTCTACGGCTATCACTTTGCCCTGCTTAACCACTTCCGCTACAAGGTAAGGGTTTCTTTCCCCTACTTTCTTTGCTACTCTTTGAGGAAAAGTCTGGTTGACCACAAAAAAAATCTAGAAGATTCCCTATTTTGCATACTAGTCTGATTAGATTAATTGTCGAGCATTACCAAAACATGCCCACCCTTGCTAATCTTGAAGCCTCCCCTGACTCTGAGGATGATGATATTGAACACAGCTGCTCGGGGTTTCTACCCAATTCAAGTCCAGCTAGAATAGTCCTTAGTCCGCCTGCTGCCCTTTCAGGCAAGAAAAACCCTAACCCTCTTACTGTCAAAGGATGTGTTGTGCCCGATCTGGAAAGCCCCTCCCTTATTGATAAGAATCCCAAGGCTAAAAACCTTGTGTCGTACTTCGAAGATTCCCCCAACTCTCAAGCGTTTTGTGTTAATAATTTTGTGCCCTCTGCTGACCCGTCGATGGATAGGATTACTAGAACTGGGTCCCCTTTCATTCCTGTCCCTGAGAAACCCGTTTATAATACACTATTTAATATCAATAAATATTATATAATTTGTGTTATAATTAATATATTATATATATTTACCTAAAAAAAATATATTATTTATTATATATAATGCAAATTATATTTTATAATAACAACTATTAAATATAAATTAATAAAAAAATTATTGTTTAATATATTTTTTATTTAATACAAACTAAATAAACACATAAATATAATCAATAATAAGGTTAGCTTCCTTCCATGCTGAGGTTTCCCACTTGATTTGTTGAATCCACTCTCCTTTTTTAGTTGAGTGTCAATTTTTAAGAGGAAGCGAAGCAAAAGATTTTTCTGTCAGATCCCAAACCCTAATCGAGGGTTTACTGTTAACAATCAAGAATTCACTTTCAAGAAATAATGCAAAATGATTTACAATTTGTTTAATGGATGGTAAGTCCAGGTATTCAACTAGAAGAAAAGCTAGAGAGAAACAAACAGGTTGAGGGCACAAATTTAGGGTTTCCAAAGATAAATTTCCTTTCCAATTTAAAATCCCTAAAAAGGAATTTCCAATCCAGAAAGGCCCTTTTCTCATAATTTTACCTTTGATTGTTGGGTTTTTAAATATTATAAAGAAAGAAGATGTAGAAACCACAAACAAGTCAAAGAACTCATACCAGTTCTCTCGAATCCATGTTCTTATTTTTGAAAGC
Source organism: Sequoia sempervirens (assembly GCA_007258455.2). Classification (NCBI taxonomy): domain Eukaryota; kingdom Viridiplantae; phylum Streptophyta; class Pinopsida; order Cupressales; family Cupressaceae; genus Sequoia; species Sequoia sempervirens. Next base: position 82,500,243 of record VDFB02168118.1, read on the forward strand.
GGCATATCATCTCCCCAAAGTTGAACAAAGAAGTCATTCTACTCACAATCATCATATTGATTGTCATGAAACAAGGGAATTCTAGGAACTGGTCTCCATTCTCGTTCATTTCCAGTCGTTGCACCAAAACCAAGCAAGCCAGAGTCACCATTATTATTATCCGGACCCGTAAATCTATTCCTTTCATTATTCATTGAGCTATTTATTTTTTCTGAAAGTGAGGGTTTTCTCCCTTGGCTTTGAAAAGAGCTCTTATTTCTGCACTGATTCAGGCGCCATTACTTTTTCCTTTGATAGTGAGGGATCCTAGGAATGTGATTGGATTGTCGGATTGATAGACAATTGGGAGAGGAGTGAGAGAATGGAGAAGTTCAAAAATGTTCTTGATGGAAATGGTTCCTTGGAAACTTTGGACCATTTTGATTATTGTGAATAAGGGCATTCCTGCCTGGAGGCATAGATGTTCTCTATGGAATATTATGATTCCTTTAAGTCGGATTAGAGGCATTTTGAAAAGAATCTAGATTAGGAGTTACCAAAATACCCTTACCATTAGGGTTGAATTTTGGGAGGAAATTTCCCCCGTGAAAAGAGTCTTGCTTTGGGGTTTCCAAAATTCCCTCACCATTAGGGTTAGGTTTTGGAAGAAAATTTTCCCCCTTTGAAAATTCTCAACGAGAGTGAGAGAAATGTTCTGAATGTTGTCTTTTATCAGGAGGCCTTCCATGCTCTTGAGGTGGGTTCTTAGTAGATTCAAAATCATCCGCCCAACAGACCTTTCTGCTTTATAGTTGTGAAGAGCTCGCCATTTCAGAATCCATTGGAGTTAAAGAATATATTACATTAATGATAGAATTCTTTTCTAAAATACTAATATATAGATTTATTAAATTATATATTATATTTAATCATAGCAATGATTCTATATACATAATATACAAAATATTATACATATAATTAATAATTAATTATAATTTTTTATAATATATATTATATAGAAATTATATTTTATAATAAATAAATATTCAATACAATTATAAAATTATTATAACAAAAAAAACTATAATTTAATATAATACACATAAAATTAACATATAAATATAATACAATGAAGGGAAAAGGTTTTTCAGGGATAGGGTTTTTTCCGACGATGTCGTCGTCATATTTCCTAAAACAGAGAAAGAAAAGCTGAAATTGGTAAAAATTGCTAATAGCTACTTTGATGCCGATACCATTAAAGGCCTGTGGAGAAAGGTCCTACGTGTCATAATGGAGTACATAACTATGGATGGTCGTTTCACCAGGGTCTACGACTATCACTTTGCGCTGCTTAACCACTTCTGCTACAAGGTAATGGTTTCTTTCCCCTACTTTCTTTGCTGCTCTTTGAGGAAAAGTTTGGTTGACTAGAAAAAAAACCCTAGAAGATTCCCTATTTTGCATACTGGTCTAATTAGATTAATTGTCGAGCATTACCAAAACATGCCCGCCCCTGCTAATCTTGAAGCCTCCCCTGACTCTGAGGATGACAATACTGAACCTAGCTGCTCGGGGTTTCTACACAATTCAAGTCTAGCTAGAACAGTCCTTAGTCCCCCTGCTGCCCTTTCAGGAAAGAAAACCCTAACCCTCTTACTGTCAAAGGATGTGTTGTGCCCGATCTGGAAAGCCCCTCCCTTATTGATAAGAATCCCAAGGCTAAAAACCTTGTGTCGTACTCCGAAGATTCCCCAACTCTGAGGCGTCAGGTGCTAATAATTCTAAGCCCTCTACTGACCCGTCGATGGATAGGATTACTAGAACTGGGTCCCCTGTCACTCCTGTCCCTGAGAATACTTGTCTGAACACTTATAGGGATCCCTCTTTGGATGTTTTGAATTTAGCTAGAAACAATGCTGATACCCATTTCAAACTTTCGAAATGGACTTTCAATGAAATTAATGTGCTAAAGATAAAAAAACGGGCCCTGCAAAGTAAGCTGGAAGAGTTGGGAGCCAAGGTTGCAGCGATTGAAAAAAATGAAGTGAAGCGAAGAGATCACAATTTCAGCAATGACACTCAGAACCAGGCTGGAAAAAATAAAAAAATTGAAATTGAGATGGAAAAAATGAATAATACTATTAAAATCATTAGTGAGCAAAACAATCGTATGGCCAGACATAACGCCATAATCATCAACGCCATGATCGAGAAACTGGACAAAGCCCATCAGGGATATCTAGTGGTTGACCTAGAGGATACCAATGAAAGAAACTAGGAGGAGGATGCTAGCATCTCTAAGAGAACTAGGGCCAATCTGAAGAGGAAGGCTACCCCCACTCCGCAGATGATTCAAACATTTAAGAAGGGTGTTCATGAGATGAACTTGGAGGTAGAGACTAAGGCTGTCCTGAAGACTTTGGGCTAGTTGCTGCCAGTTTTTTGTTGGCTTTTTTTGCTAGTTTTGTGCAGTTGGTTGTTTTTGTTGAACTTCTCTTTCTTATCTTTTATGTTGTAAAACTTTGTGGTTTCGGGTCCTTGTAAAACCCGTTTATAATACACTATTTAATATCAATAAATATTATATAATTTGTGTTATAATTAATATATTATATATATTTACCTAAAAAAAAGTATTATATACTATATATAATGCAAATTATATTATATTTTACATTTTATAATAACAACTATTAAATATAAATTAATAAAAAAATTATTGTTTAATATATTTTTTATTTAATACAAACTAAATAAACACATAAATAAAATACAAAAGATAAAATATATATTTTGTATAATATTAATATACTTATATGAAACTTCAAGAGAGAAAATTTATATAAATTGTATAATTATATGAGAAAAAACAGTGAGAAAGAGAGAAAAATTCTAAAAAAACTAATTTTTTTTCCAAAATTTAACTTCCACACCTCTTAGGCATACCCATTGCACACCAAGGTGCGGTGTGCAATTGCTAGTATAACCATATATGATATATTATTACTTCTTGATTTACATCTTACTTACTGCGTAACATATATTTAAATATTTTTCTACCTTGACAGTAAGTTTCTATTTCTAATTATTTTGTGGATGAGGCAAACACAGCTATAGTGATGCATGTTTCGTCATTTTTCTTCTTCCATATTCGAAATATCTTTCTCACTTTACTTCATCCCATACAACAATTTTTTATCTATTCATTAATTCATTTATATATCTTCTGGTAATGACGTTTACAATGTTTTCATTTGTCCAATACTATTTCACCTTAGGGGATGGTTAACAATATGAGTCTAACTTCCCTCTAAACAGTAAACAAGATATGTTCAAACGAATGCAACCATCCAAGAGTTAGTTGCTGTGTTAATCAGAGATATATTCTATTCCATGGAAACGCGACACAAATTTATTACAATCTACTGAATGAATGAACATGAATAGTCATAGGAAGGAATTGCAGAAAATATGTTATATTTGTATGGCGTTACTAGCGTCTGCGGATTATAATAGAAAAGGACCGAAAACGGCTTTCAGTGGGTGTCCTTACGCTGAAGCGGCGCTTTTGACATTGTGAGAGAGCCCCTTATATGCCCAGTTGTGGTTTGGTAAAACAATTTTTTTGTGATCTACTTGTGATGAGAGGCTTGGAGAATGACCAGGGTCCGGACCTGAAACAGGCAATTGCTCCATATTTGTAAGCGCGTTATTGTTTGTTGGAGAATGACCAGGGTCCGGAACTGAAACAGGCAATTGCTCCATATTTGTAAGCACATTATTGTTCGTTGGAGAATGACCAGGGTCGGGAGCTGAAACAGGCAACGGCTCCATATTTGTAAGCACATTATTGTTCGTTGGCGAATGACCAGGGTCGGGAGCTGAAACAGGCAACTGCTCCATATTTGTAAGTACATTATTGTTCGTTGGAGAATGACCAGGGTCGGGAGCTGAAACAGGCAACCGCTCCATATTTGTAAGCACATTATTGTTCGTTGGCGAATGACCAGGGTCGGTAGCTGAAACAGCCAACTGCTCCATATTTGTAAGCACATTATTGTTCGTGGGAAAATGACCAGGGTCCGGAGGTGAAACAGGCAACTGCTCCATATTTGTAAGCACATTATTGTTCGTGGGAGAATGACCAGGGTCCGGAGGTGAAACAGGCAACTGCTCCATATTTGTAAGCGCATTATTGCTGGTTGGAGAATTACCAGGTTCCGGACCTGAAACAGGCAACTGCTCAATATTTGTAAGCGCATTATTGTTATTTGGAATATTTGGCAGGTTATATCGAGCAGAGACATCAAGTATGAACATAAGGAAAAGGACCGCAAGCAATGCGTTTATTTTCATCCGCAGCAAACTTCCCATGTTTAGGGTCGAGAGTTTTTAAAAACTCAAATGCAGAGAAAAATGTTAATAATCAGTATGTAGTATGTAGATGAAGATTGAGATGGGATTCAATGCATCATTGCGACCCATTTATAGGGGAGGCGTAAGTAACAAATATAGTTGAAATAATTTCTTCCACAGTGAGATATTCGAAGTCGTATGGCGTATTGGAGACGACGCAACTTGATTCTCTCCTTAAACGTGTATCCATTTTTCATTCAATGACTTCATTGTCGTGTACAGCTTGCTATTCAAACTAGAAGCTTTGACTGAGTAGCCCTTCAATTATATTAAAGAAGTGATGAAATAAGCATCATCAATTAATATAGGTTTTAGTAATGATATGAAATAACATCTTCGAGTGAATAATCAGTATCTTGTGGTGAAATTGACGAGTGTAAATAATTATGTAATTGGCTGTCATAAATAATTAGCATCTTACTGTATCAGATTAAAAGTTCATTCGATCTTTTGTCAATTTTATCTTAACTCAAACCAAATTTATGACATATCAACTAGATAAACCGTACCATATCATTTTTTTCTCCAATAGATACCATGAATGAAAAGTTAATCATACACATGATTTATTAGAGACATTTTATATTCAAGATGATAATCTTCTTGATCATGATAACTAGGGTAGAGATTTCTATTCAAATACATTGATTTCATTTACTAATACTATATTTATTTAATGTGATAGTCAATTAATTTTAGTTAGGGTTAGCAAATATCATTAAATGAAATCAAGAAATCTTGAAATTTAAAAAAGGAAAAAACTAAGTGAATATTAGTTTCCCATAGTTCATGTTGAAATATCATTGCTTCTACATTTTTTATCTATATTTTTATATCAACATTTCTAATCACATTCAATCATCCATCACTATTAAGATGGTTTTTTTTTTAATAAAATGGTAATGTAAAAGGCATACACAACAAATCTATACAAAATTTTATATGAAAGAAAATAGCTATTTTTGACGGTGGATACTTTCTTAGCAACTATTTTTAAAAAGCATTAACCATTGCTTTGAATCAGATCTTCTTATATTAGGTAGAAGAAAAATGATGATTTTTTAAGTAGTTGAAAACCCCAAAACTTAAGAAGTTGTCTTTCAATTAAAGGGTCAACATTTAGAAGGAAAATATCTTTGACTTTGCAGCATTGGAGATTTGACTAGAATATGAATAGTAAGCTGAAATATTTTTTTTGATAACCTTAGCCTCAACCATGGTGGCTTGATCCAACAGTAGAGTGTCATTAGAAAAAAGTGAATGTGTGATTGGGGAAGGAAAGGACCGAATAGAAATACCTTTTCAAATCCTTTCATTTCACATAGAAATGATTGATCTACTTAATCCTTTTACTAAAAGCATGAATAAGGAAGGAGAAAGAGGGTCCCCTTGTCTCACACCCTGAGAAGAATAAAAGAAGCCATGAGGAGAACCATCGATCAGAATTGAAAATATTCCTCCCAAGAAGCACGAGTGAATCCATTTACACTAAGCTTGTAAAAAACAAAATTTTCTCAAGATCTTCAATAAAAAGTCCCAATTGACTTTGTCATATGATTTTAACATGTCTAATTTGAGAATCATAGCTGGTGTCTTCTCAAATGAGACTGAATGCAAAACTTCATGAGCCACAATGGCACCTAGGTAGTATCCTTCCCTGGAATGAAACCACCTTGTTCCTTTGAGATGACAAGAGGTAATACCTTTGCCAATCTAGAAGCTATAGCTTTTGTGAAGATCTTATAAATTGAGTTATATAGAGCTATAGGCCTGAAATCCTAAAAAGAGGAAGGAGCAAAAATCTTGGGGATGAGAGCAATGAAAGTGGAATTGAAATCCTTTAATACATTTCTGTATCTTCTCGATTCCTCTAAGGAAAGAAATACATCAACACCCACAATATCCCAACATTTTTGAAAGAAAATAATTGTAAATCCATCCAGACCCAGAGCTTTCTCAACTTCCATGGAAAAGATAGCTTTCTTGATCTCCTCAAGAGTGAACTTAGATATTATCATACTATTATGATCTGCATTTATAAGTTCTAGGATATTGTCAAATATCTCATTCTCCCCATGAGAATTGTAAGGGGCATCTAAAGAAAGAAGATTTTTAAAATAATTCACCACCTCAAATGCAATATCCTTTTATTTGATTGACGACGTAATTTGGTCGAGGCATGCAAAAATTTAGTATTATTATCTCCTTCATTCAGCCAAGTTTCTCTTGATTTTTGTTTCGAATAGCACTCCTCCCAAGCTAGAATCTCTTCTAATTCAATTTTGAGTTTTTTTTCCTAGTAAATGAGAGAACTATCATTTCCCTTTTTGATGACCTCTTCATAAATATCAGAAAACTCATATTCTAAGTGAAGTTTTTCCGAGAAAAAGTTTTGAAATGATTAATGTTCCAATCTTTGATTTTACTTTTAAGAAGGTGTAACTTTTTACTCAGTTGGAACATTCTTGTTCCCTTAAAAAAGGGACTGGAAAGCCACCAATTTCTTATTAAATATAAAAAAATTGGACCTCTGAACCACATAGCCTCTAGTTTGAAAGGAAGTTTAGTTTTATTTCTTACATTAGAAAAGGAGAAATAAATTGGAAAGTGATCTCAACCTGGTAAAGCATGAATGATCAAAAAGAAATCCCAAGGTGTTGCCAACCAATTTTTTGAGAGCAAAAGCCGGTCACGTTTTTCTACAATTTAGAAAAAATCCTTACACCTATTTGTCCAAGTATACATTTGATTTTTGATAGCCCGCAGTCATATAAATTATTTGATAAGATGAAGTTAATAAAGTCTTCTAACAAAGCAGATGGGGGAGTTATACCACCCATTTTTCTGAAGAGCTTCTGATCACGTTGAAATAACCCACTATAATTTTAAGGATCAGTGCATCATTCTCAAAACTTGCAGAAATTTGTCTCCAAACTTGTCTTTTTCTAGCCAATGAACAAGGACCATAAACATTGTAAATTACGAAAGGCAAGTTTGTTTTTAAGCATCTAGCAGAAGCCTTTATCCATTTTTCCTTAACTTCTAATGAGTCAACTTTTACATAGATTTTAGTCCACTGAGTGACTACTCCCCTCGAAGCACCAAATCTAGGGGAAACAACCAAATCCCAATCATTCCAAGATCTAAAAGTTTCTATTGTTGATTGGAATTTTCAGTGTACACATTAAATGTTTGCATATACATAGTTTGACCTAAGCCTACTTAGACATTCTTTTTGTATGACTCATTGACATAGCCCAGATACTTTCTAGATAGTTACCTGATATTTTACCATCCTGATATTTTCCTGATATTTTGACCAACTCTTAGATATTTCTCCTTTATAAGGAGACAAGTCTCCTTGTCTGTCTAATAATATGAGGTTGACTTTACACATTCTATCTCCACTATGCTTGTTCAAAATCTGTCTTTCATGTTTCTTTCATGGTATTGGAGCTTTGGGAGAGATAGTGGAAGCCAAAGTTAGAACGAATCTGTTGTATTCATTTTTTTCCATTGTGTGTAATTGTAGGGTGATTGTTAGGCATTTCTAAAGCAATTTGAGAGGCTGTTTGGAGTCAACTTGCACATAGCAAGAAAGAATCAATCCACCCCCATGGCGTATCTCTGCTCAAAAAGTTTGTTACACCGCTGCGTACAGATGCACAATTTTTCGCAAATTGTTGGAGTTTGTGGCTACTTCTTCATCAAATCGACCCCACCCCTATTGCGTTTTGGCATTTGACAGTTTGGCGTGAATCTTTGTGATGTGTGTGGCATTCTCTATGTTGTGTGTGGCAGTTTGTGTCTTATAATAGAGCCCTCTAAGTAGGGCATGACCTATTAAAGGAAACTCCCACCCCTCTAAGCACAACGCGGCCTGCCAAAAGGTAATTCTGTGCCACAAATTCCTCACCAAAGGTTGCGGTTATATGGATTTCGATATGCAAATGAAGACAATCTACACTCCATCCATTTCATATTGGGGGCAACGTCGAAGTTTTAACCCAAGCCTCACGCGGTTCCATTCTCAGGCGAGGTGATTTGAATTACGATTCCATTATCAGGTGAGGTGTTTTCAACCCTCATTCGGCAGAGCGGGCATTAATACCAAGGAACCAATAGGGTGAATCGCATGGTAGGACCATGTCAAGATTGTTGGGAACTTGCTAGGCACGTGAATTCTTAAAGAAGCCTACAACTATTCCTCCCTTTTGCGGTCCATTGCTACACTTCTTCCATATTCCTACCCTCCACTGTTGCCTAAAAAAATCAGGTCTTTGCTGCGATTACTCTGCTGTGAAGAGAAATTGGAGGGACAGAGGAAAAACCTAGATGGAAATACATGTTTGCGTTTGCGAGGGGAAGCTTTGACTATTACCACTTGATTTGGAGACCATTCGGCCCTACATCCCTGCATGGAGTTCTTGGTAGCATGGAGGGAAGGGAAAGCTCTTCCTTGATGTGCAGTTCAATGGAACAAGGCAGCGACTTACAAACCATTGACTCGGTCCATCCTATCTCACGCCAAGCTACGTCATCTCCCATATGTATTTTATTCTTACCTCCCATTATGAGTTCTAATTGTAATAGAACTCTATTTTTTGTTTCCATTTGACCCGGTAAAAGACCTCCCACATAGACATACAGACCTGAGAGGGAGATGGAAAGTGAGAGAGAGAGACTTTAGAAGGAGATAGGAAGTGGTAGGGTGGGGGAGATAGGAGGGAGAGAAAGAGGGAATGAGAGATTGTGGCTTATGTAATACGAGATTGCTGTATTTGGCATTTAGTATAACATTGTCTTCATTCTTAGATGCATATTAGCCTAAAATAAGGGAGACATGGAGAGGCAGGTAGATAGAGGTAAGGTTGAAGGAATAGAGGGAGAGGTAGGTAGAGAGAGTGAGGGAAATATGCAACACAAAGTTTTCCTCATCTCCATTGCTCTTACGTGTTAACACCCCCTACTATTCATTGTCATGATCTTCTAACATTTTTTCATATCTTTTACTAGAATCTTTAGATCAGTTGCTCTGTCATCAACTCTTAGGATAGAAACATCCCTTTCTTGGATAGAGTTTTCAATGTCTTGAATACTTTTATGTAGCTTTGTAACCACTTTTTTCCAGCTTTGAGAGTGTCTTTATGATTAGAGAATGTAGATGTTTCTTTGAACAAGTGCTTTACAAGACTTGTCTACCCTTTTAGATAATCCTTTCATGTCTCCACCCAATTGATTCTCTTTTTTTGCACTTAGATCTAATTTTCCTTTTACTTGTTATTTATTTCCAATTGTACTTGTTCCATGGAATTCTTAAATAAAACAATCTTTGAGTTCATTTGTTCAACTCCACTTATAGCATCATCTCTCACATTCTTTACATGCACAAATTCATATGCAATACAAAAACTCTTGACATTATCTAGTTCTACATTGCCATTTTCCCATTGCACATACTGCACGTGCACCTTCCTCAACTTCTCAAGAGTGGGAAGAATATCTTTAGTCAATACACTATCTATCTCATTCACTTTGGTCTACTTCTTCATATTCTTTTTCTATTTCAACGTCTGAAGAGAACGTAGAATCTCTTAAGTCAATACATTATGTTTTATCATTCTTCCAAACCATTTTTCACCATCCCGCTCCATTATACTAGCTCAAAAACATTATCCCTATTCCTACCCAAAAACATTATCCCTATCTCTCCTTGAATCTATAAATCCAATTTGGGTGCCTATGTCCCATAATCCACCATCACATATCCCCCTCCTACTAAGTCTATTTTGGGTCCTTCTATCCCTCCCACCCTACCACCCCCTATCTCCCTCCTTCCCTCTCTCCCTTAGACACACCATTATCTCTCTTCCTACACCTCTCTCTTTCCCTCTCTCTCCCTCCCTCCCTATCGCTATCTCCACTCACCATCTCCCTCTCTACCTATATTTCCGTTAATCCATCCCATCCCACCTCTCTTTCTACCTACATCTCCCTCCTTCCCAACCTCCCCCATCTATCTACTTCTCTCTCCCCTTCCCTCTCTACTTTCCCAATCTTTATCTACTTCTCTTTTCTACCATTGTTTATGATGAATTTATAGCACTTATATTTATTCTTGTATATATTTCTCAAGAGACTTCTCCTTTGTACTAGATCTTTATCAATACCATCATTTTTTAAAAAAATTCTAGTTTTTCTATCACTTTCTCCTTTAATAATTCATAGCTTCTATAAGACATTTGAATATTTCAAACTCTCATCCACATGCCTTATAAACACATTTGAGGAAGATTATGTATGATTAATTATGATGATTGCAACAATTACATGGCAAAAAAGAGCCTTCTTCAATTGTTTAATTAATCAATTATATTGTAAATATGGATAACATTAATAATTTATAGTTTCATCAGTTCATTATTCAATTTATTCAATTAATCATTTATAATGAAAATATGGATCTAACATTGGTAAAAAAAATGTATTACCTAAAACTCCAAGCATACACCATTATATGTCCATAAAAGTATAACATATATACAAGAAAGTTGTAAAAGTTTAACTCCATGGAACTCTTAAGTTCAAGAATCTTTGCCTTCATTTGGTCAACTCCACTTATATAATCATCTCTCAATTTCTTTGCTTGCACAAATTCATACACAATACTATAAAACCTCTTCAATTTATCCACTTTTGCATTGCCATTTTCCCATTGCATATACTGCATACACACCTTCCTCAACTTCTCAAGAATGAGAATCATCTCTTCAATCAATACATTATCTATCTCATTCATTTGGTCTACTTATTTTCATGTGTTTTTAGAGGATATTCCTTTTTCATTTTATACATTCTAGTACATGTTGCCTCTAGTTCTATATTTCCATTTTCCCATTGCACATAGTGCACATGCTCCTACCTCAACTTCTAAAGAGAAGGAAGAATCTCTTGAGTCAATATATTGTGTATTAGCATTCTTTCAAACCATTTGTCACCACCCCCCTCCACCATACCAACCCAAAAACATTATCCATATCCCTCCTCCACGCTATAGATCCAATTTGGGTGCCTATGTCCCACAATCCACCATCACATCTCCCCCTCCTACTAAGTCTATTTTGGGTCCTTCTATCCCTCCCACCCTACCACTCCCTCCTTCCCTTTCCCTCCCTCCCTCCATCCATCCCACCCTACATCTCCCTCACTCTACCTATCCTCCCCCCTCTCTCTCTCACACACATACCACCTCTCTCTACCTCTCCCAGTCCACCTATATCCCTCTCTCTACCTACCTCTCCCTATTTTTTTCACCTTACCTCTCTCAACTACCCCTCCATATCTCGCTCCTTCCCTCTCTCTTTCTCTCCTTCCCACACAACCTCTCTCCACCTTCCTCTCCCCCCCTCCCTACTTCCCTCTCACTCTCTTTATATCTACATGTCCCACCTTACTTCTCCCTCTCTCCCCCTCACACAACCTCTCCCCACCTACCCCTCCCATTATCCCTACCTCCCTCCCTCCCTTCTTCCCCTCATTCTCTCTATGCATACCCATCCCACCATATCTCTATATGTACCTCCATTCCTCCCACCTTACCACTTCATATCTCCCTCATTTCCCCTCTCTCTCCCTCACACACACAACCTCTTCCCACATAGCCCTCCATCTATCCATAACTCTCTCTATACCTACCTCACCTACCCTACATCTCTCTATCTCAAGAGTACATTCCCATTGCAAAAAGTGCACATGATCCTTCCTCAACTTCTCAAGAGCAAGAATAATCTCTTAACATGTTATTTACAAGACTTTTAGTCTAACTTTTCAGATAAGACTTTCATGTCTCCACCCAGCTGATTCTCATTTTCTGCACTTAGATCCTATTTTTATTTTTCCTTATCATTTATTTACAATTGTATTTGTTCCATGGAATTCTTAATTTTAAGAATCTTTGAGTTCATTTGTTCAACTCCACTTATAGCATCATCTCTAACTTTATTTTCTTGCAAAAATTCATATGCAATACAAAACCTCTTGAGTTTATCCACTTTTGCATTTCCATTTACCCATTGCACATACTTCACACACACCTTCCTAAACTTCTTAAGAGAGGGAAGAATATCTTCAATCAATACACTATCTATCTCATTCACTTTGACCTGCTTCTTTTCAAGTATTTTAGAGTAGATTCATTTTTCATTTCATATATTATAGTACCTATTGTCTCTAATTCTGCATTTCAATTTTCCCATAGAAACTAGTGCACATGCTCCTTCATCAAATTCTCAAGCGTAGGAAGGATCTCTTTAGTCAATACATTATCTATCTCATTCATGACCATCCACAATGGAGTTAGATGCTCATGAACAAAAAATTGACAAGGCACATGTGAAAATTTTTAGAGCATAAAGTGTATGTACCAATAAGTTCAATAAATTCTTATATTCTAATAATATAAATATAGAGAGTGACACAAAATTCTTACATTCTAATTAAAAGGGAACAAATGATTTTAATATCTAGCCTCATACACCCTCTTTAGAAATAATTATTATTCTTGATTACCATTAAGGTATGGTACTGAAATTATTATTCTATTTTTTGTCATGTATTAAGGCCTCAAGGATCACCCTCATAAGGTTTTTAGAGTCTAAATAAGAAATGGATTCACCCTAATCCTATGCAATGGAAACAAGTATTTGTATCCTTGCTGACGTGTCAGTAAATCTATTTGATATATATTACTACCTTTATCTCACTATGAGTAATGCTCCTAGAGGAGAGGGCATGTAATTTTGAGATCCAATAGGATGTTTGTGCTTGATATTATGTGTGAGAGTAGCTTGGCGTCCCAAATCACAAATGAGTGTGTGTTTATTAACTAATACCAAAACTAACCATATCTCATAGTAAAGAAACATCTATTTGGTGTAATGATCCTCGAGCCCTATGATGTATTTATATAGTCAATATGGTAGGTAGGGGCAAGAAAATTTATATGTTAGCTTGTTGTTGATGGCATCCTTGTATCCACTAGTATCATATCAAAAGCATTAAAATGCATATAGATCATCATAGTTTGACTCTACATTAATGCAATTTGATTCCTCAAATCTAGCCATTGGTTGTTATGATACTTCGTCCAATAGTTGATGTAATATCTTGGTGTCTTTATGTATTTTTTCTATCTCTAACAATGTTAAAGTTCTTGAATTGATGGTTTCATATCAAGAATCTTTTCATATCATTTTCTACATACAAATGCTTGTTGCATATTATGTTATAATTCAAAATAATTTCTTGCACTCTCCATCACTCCTTCCAATCCAAAATTATAATAAAATCATAATCCATACAATCTACAAGAAATGATAATCCATACAACAGGGGAAATAACTAACAGGGGACAGTGTGTTTTCCAACATTCGAAAAAACTAATAGGGGACAATGTATTTTCCAACAGTGGAAATAACTAACAAGGGACAATGTGTTTTCCAAAAAGGGATACTGTGTTTTCCAACATTGGAAGAAACTAACAGGGGACAATGTCGTTTCCAACAGGGAAGAAAAAAATGCTCACATTATTGGCAGTGTTGGAAAACACACCATCCCTTGTCAATTATTTCCTACACAGGGGATAGTGTGTTTTCCAACACTATAAATAATGTGAGCATTTTTTTGTTCCTTGTTGGAAAAAACACTATCCCCTATTGGAAAACACATTTTCCCCTATTAGTTATTTCCAATGTTGTTCTAAAATTTGAAGGTGAACTTCATTAAATAACTGACAAGGGACAGTGTGTTTTCCAACACTGCAAATAATGTGAGAATTTTTTTGTTCTCTGTTGGAAAACACACTATCCCTTATTGGAAAACACACATTTCCTACACAGGGGATAGTGTGTTTTCCAACATGGATAACCCATCAACCATAATACATATTTACTCATGTTGTTGATTTTTTGTAGGTATTATCTTCAAGAAATCCATACTAATGGATTCTTATGGTTATGTTAGAATTTCAAGAGTGGTGTAGATTCTGAGCTTCATATTTTTAGGGATGGTGATTTGATAAACTATTTTTCCAAGACCTAGATTTGAAAGTAGTTATGACTATATCATAATAGAGGGATGGCGAGAGGGAGGGAGAGAGAGAGAGGGAAGGAGGTAGATAGGAAGTGGTAGGGTGGGAGGGATAGGAGGGAGAGAAAGATGGAAGGAGAGAGATAGGGATAGGTATAGAGAGTGGTAGGGTGGGAGGGATAGAGGTAAGGAGAGATAGGGAGTGGTAGCATGGGAGGGAGGAAAGGAGGGGTAGGTTAAGAGAGGTTGTGTGTATGTATGAGGGAGAGAGAGGGGGAATGGTGGAGATAAGAAGTGGTAGGGTGGGAGGGATAAAGGGAGGGAGAGAAAGAGTGAAGGATGGAGATATGAATTGGTAGGGTGGGAGGGATATAAGGACCCAAAATGGACTTAGTAGGAGGGAGAGATGTGATGGTGTATTGTGCGAAATAGGCACCCAAAATGGATTTCAGGAGACCAATATTTTATAGAAAATAATTAGTAGGGATTTCATAGGGTATGCTTCATAGTACGCACTTCACAATGTAGGGTAATTTTTAATATTCTAAAATGATTAATTCACAAGATAGTGGTAATTTTTAATTTTATGCATCATCCTCAACATATAAAAATATAAACTAAAAATATAGAAAGGAGAGAAAGAGGCAAGGAGGGAGATATGGAGTGGTAGAGTGAGAGGGATAGGTACAAAGAGTGTTAGGGAGGGATGAAGGGAGGGGTAGGTGGAGAGAGGTTGTATGTGTGTGTGAGGGAGAGAGGGAAGGAGAGAGAGGGGGAAGGAGGTATATAGGTCATGGTAGTGTGGGAGGGATAGAGGGAGGGAGAGAAAGAGGGAAGGATGGATAGAGGGAATGAGAGAAGGAGGGATATAGGGAGTGGTAGGTTGGGAGGGATAGGTATAGAAATAGTTAGGGAGGGAGGGGTAGGTGGAGAGAGGTTGTGTGTGTGTGTGTGTGGGAGAGAGGGAGGGAGATAGGGAGTGGTAGGGTGGAGGGATAGAGGGATGGAGAGGAGGGAAGGAGAGAGATAGGGAGTGGTGAAAAATTTGGTTGTATATGATAAGGAAAAGGAAAAATTAGATAAATGGAGAGAGAGTAAATAAGGAAGACATTGAGAGGTAGGTAGAGAGAGGTAAGGTTGAACAAATAGAGGGAGAGGTAGGTAGAGAGAGTGAGGAAAAGATGCAACAAAATTTTTTCCTCATCTCCATTGCTCTTACCTGTTAACACCCCCTAATATTCATTGTCATGATCTTCTAACTTTTTTTTTTCATATATTTTACTTGAATCTTTAGATCAACTACTCCCTCATCAATCCTTAGGATAGAGACATTCCTTTCTTAGATAGAGTTTTCAATGTCCTAAATACTTTATGTAGCTTTGTAGCCACCTTTTTCTTAGCTTTGAGAGTGTATTTACAATTAGAGAATGTAGATGTTTCTTTTAACAAGTTCTTTATAAGACTTTTCTACCTTTTTAGATAAGACTTTCATGTCTCCACCCAACTGATTCTCTTTTTTTGCACTTAGATCTGATTTTTCCTTTTCCTTGTCATTTGATTCAAATTGTATTTGTTCCATGGAATTATTAAGTTCAAGAATCTTTGAGTTCATTTGTTCAACTCGACTTATATCATCATCTCTCACATTCTTTACTTTCACAAATTCATATGCAATGTAAAACCTCTTGACTTTATCCACTTCTACATTTCCATTTTCCCATTGCACATATTGCACATGCACCTGCCTCAACTTCTCTAAAATTATTTCTTATAGGAAGTGGTATGGTGGGAGACTATGTATAGAGAGAGTGAGAGAGGGAAGGATGGAGGGAGGGATAATGGGAGGGATAGGTGGAGAGAGGTTGTGTGTGTAAATGGGAGAGAGAGAGGGGGGGTTAGGTGGGAAGGAGGGAGAGAGGGATAGAGGGAGATATGGAGAGGTAGGTATAGAGAGGTAAGGTAAAAATAATAGAGGTAGGTCGAGATAGGGATCTATTTAGGGTGGGAGAGGTAGAGAGGGGTGGTGTGTGAGAGAGAAAGAGGAGGGGAGGGAGAGATAGAGATAGAGGGGTAGGTAGAGTGAGGGAGATGTGGGGTGGGAGGGATGGAGGGAGGGAGAGAGAGGGAAGGAGGGAGTGAGAGATAAAGGGAGGGGTAGGTTGAAAGAGAGGGGAGAAAGAGGGAGATAGGGAGGAGAGAAAGGTTAGGAGGGATGGTGAGAGATGAGATATATAGAGAAGTATAGAGGTATGGGGGGAGGGAGAGGTATAGAGAGGTGGCATGGGAGGGATAAAGGGAGAGAGAGGAAATGAGAGAGATATGGGGAGGTAGGTAGAAAGAGGTAAGTCTGAAGGAATAGAGGGAGAGGTAGGTAGAAAGAGTGAGGGGAATAACGTGCACTAGAACCTTGTACCTAGGTTCCAATTACCTCCCTCTTTCTCTCCCTCCCTCTATCCCACTTACTATCCCATGTTAGTAGGTAGAGAGAGTGAGGGAGAGAAAGAGGGAGGTAATTGGGATACTGGTTATTGATCTTGGAGTGGGGAATAACATGCACTAGAACCTTGTATCTAGCCTTTAGTTTTTAGGGGAGGTGAGAATTTCATGAAAGAATTGGTTGCATTAATCATATATGATTCCATATGAAAATCCCGTCCATTTTTATCCTTTACAAATTATTTATTAAGAGTTACAAAAAGAAGAATTCAATAAAGTTTGGAAGAACTTATTTCTCTAAATTAATGTGTAAGTATAGGACCCTATGTACAATAAAATGGGTGTAATACTTTTCACAAAAAAATGTACACATTAATCCAAGATTTCTTTAAAATATCTAGAAAAGATGTTAATTGAGTACTTTTTCAAACTACTATGCTAAGGTACATCCACTTTATCTCTAGATATCATCAAACAAGTGAAGCTTTCCTTTTATTCCATTAGATCAAAATAATATGGTTGAAAAGGTATGAGAATCATTTCCATCCAAATTAAAGCTTTTGGATTCAAGACTATTTCGCTAATGAGATGGGAGATATGTAATGATTAGGATGGAAAGATGCATGGATAATGAAAGGACTATGACAGATGAAAGATGCTTAAATTAATAAATTTATATTAGCCTAAAATGAACCTAATGGATTAATGCAATGGTGATGGATGTTAGGTTTAGGGGTTAGGGTTTAGGGTTTAAGCTTTAACCTAATGGATTAATGCAATGATGATGACGCATAAATCCAAAGAGAGAAATAAAGATGATGTTGAAAGGCCTTATAATGAAGAAATTGAAGAAAGAGGAAGTAGTATTTCATAATGAAATAAAAGAATAGATGAATATTATATAGATGGAGGTTGATACGATAGCTAATGGGATGACTTAAGGGGTCCTAAGAGGATGACGTAAGGGCTGTTAAGATAATTACTTTAGGGGATGCAAGAGGATGGATTTAGGGTAGCTAACATAATGACTTAAGGGGTCCTTAGAGGATGGATTAAGGGGAGTTAAGAGAGTGACTGAAGGGGATGCAAGAGGATGAATTTAGGGTAGCTAATACAATGGATTAAGGGATCCTAAGAGGATGGCTTAAGGGGAGATACAAGATCCTTGAATCAAATTATCTGTCATATGAGAAAATTAGTTCTATAAATAGGAGACTACTTAAAAGTGTACATAATTTCATATAAGGGGTATAGAATATTTGGATTGTAAACTATAAGGGTCTTTGTATGCATTAAAGTAGTCACCATGTATGTTGTATCAAAAATTTGATCCATATGCATTAGAAATGACTTTTCCAAGGAATCGAGATGAGTTAATCATAGTTTTACATATTGATGATATCTTAATCATTAGGAATAATTAAATGCTCATTAGAGAACTCAAGGTTTAGTTGGATTATTGGTTTGTGATGAAAGATGTACGTGCTCTAAGATTCATCTTTGGTATATAAATACATAGAAATATAAATAATAAGAAATTATGGTTAAACTAGAGGAAGTATATTGAGACTATGGTTAGTCACTCCTCAACTCAATTTGATTAGTTTTATGTATCCCCAAAATACAATTCCTAGTACTCTCCATTGTTTAAATTTTAACATGTAAAATGAAATGATGGACAACCAACATTGTGTTTTCCATCATGCAACTATTTTGTGTAGGTACTAGAATGTATGAAATGAAAAAGGAATCTTCTCTAAAAACACTTGAAAATATGCAAAACAAAGTGAATGAGATAAATAATGTATTTTTTGAAGGCTTCATAAACCATCTACTCATTGAACCCACTGTGTTTTCCAACATGCAATTATATCTTAAATTTATTTTTCAAACATATGAAGAAATTGAAACACAATTTTTACTCTAAATAAGACTTGTTATAAATTTTGAAGGTGAATTTGATTACATTCCCACTATGTAAATAACAAAATTTTTTCATTACATTCTTACTCTTTTGTAAAATTGCAAGTTGGAAAACACTGCATGTTATGAAACATGCAACCCACATACTATTGTAAAACCCTCTACATGTAAATAACCTATTGGTTAGTTAGCCCTCAGCTCAATTTTGTTAGTTTTGTGTATTCCCCACCTATTAATCCTCCTTGACATCTTTTCCCTTGAGCTTTGAACAACCACAATGAACTAACTGATAACTAACATTGTGTTTTCAAGGATAGCCAACTTGAACAAGTAGGTCAAGCACACAAAATTTCCATTCCAGTCTCTCAAAACCACAACAATACTTGATTTCCCTGAGTTACCCCTAGAGGATTTGTCAAAATTTAGTTCGATGAAATGTGAGGAAGAGGAGACCAAGAAGAAGAGCTCATTTTGACAGTGGGCTTCCTGTGATTAATCGAGCCTTCCTTAGGTAGTTTTAAAAAATGCCAAGATTTTGAAATGAAAGAATCCCATTCAAAAGAGTCTATTTGAAGAGGATTTCTTGAACAAGGTAGAATTAGTAACTTTTGAGATTGATATTTTAATTTTTGAATTATCTAAAGTAGAGCGGAAGATTTTTTCTTGAAAATTTTATTATTTATGTGGATGCTAAATCTGCAAAATGTTAAGCCTTGACAAGAATAAGTTAAGAAAAACACAACAAATCTAATAACCCTACGAAATATTGCATCATGTTAGATATGCTAAATGAAAAATTAAAACAATAAGAAAAACTAAATAAGAAAATAAACAAAATGAATCCAAATTTATCTCATAGTGGATTGGTGCTTCTATGGAAAGAAGCCCTTTCCCAATCCTTGCTAAACTCCATGATATGTTGATATGAAACTTCTTTGAAGTTGATACGAGGTGGGAAAAATCAATTCTGAATTGAAGAGAGTGACATTGCATGAGATTGTGGATGATTTGATGAAGCATAAAGCTTTCATTTATAGATTTCCAAATTGGAAGAGAGCTCAAAATAGAGAAATGTGGGATAATGATTTGACCAATGAGATGAAGCCACTTGTCAAATTGTGATAGGTTGAGGAATGAGCACATTTTGGTCAATGTGCCAAAGAGGGGGAGATCTCAAATTTGAATTTGAGAGTTAAATGCTGAGTGGGGGACATGCAAGAGAGAAGTTATTCCCATGTTGGATGTACACGTCAACTTGTGTTTGAATTCAAACTTGAGGGAATATTCCATTTTTATGCCAAGTTGATGGAAAATGAGGATTTATAAATGAATTAAAATGCTTTATTGGTGCAAGTGGGAAAAGCTAGAGGATGTGATGAGTAGTTGGATTAGATTAATCAGGATTAGCTTAGTTAAGATGATGATTAGATGCTTTGAACCATTTGACTTAGATTTAGGGATTTAAAGTAAATCAAAAGGAGATGAAAGGTGATTTGAGTTTTAATTAAATAAAGGTTTGATTTATTTAATCAAAGAGGGAATGATAGGCTTAAATTAAATAAAGTTAATTTATTCAATTTAAGTGAATGACCTTAGGAGATTGAATTAAATGAACCTAATTTACCTGATGAATGGATGAGTGTGAATGCTAATTTCATGTGTCTAAAATTTCTTTCGATACAAATCTTCCATATTATGATGGAGGGACTTATATCCCAAATAGGAGAGAATATTGAAGAATAGAACAAAGATGGTCAAGATAGAAAATGAAGATATAAAGAGTGATGCAAAGGATGGGACCGACCGAGCTGATTAAGAAGCCAATACCAACAACTTTGAGCAAAATCACATGATGGAAGAAGATGATCAATAGATTCAAACATTTTCCCACACATTACACAAGGAAATAGATTAATGACACCCAATCTATCAAGTCTCGTACCAGTTAAGATTCTATATTTGATTGCTAACCATGCAAAAGCACCCGACTTTGGAAGAACATGAGGGCCCCAATAAAGTTTCAAGGGAATGGACATTCTATGATTAACATTGACAAGAGATGCATATCCATCTTTAACATTGTACTCCCCAGATTTAGATTTTATCCAAATAATTTCATCCTATTTATTTGACAAAAAAACATGTCTCTTATCTAATTCTGATTTTAAGGAAGCTTTGATCTATGATGGTGCCTAGAGGAAGTTAAAATATTTCCATTTGCAAGTACAAGGGTTAGAGGGATCAATTTCAATATAATCTCTAACTTTGTGGCCCCAAGAAGATTTTAATTTTAATTCAATCCAATTCAAATCCCCAAGCTGGCGAAGAGGTTTATGACCATTCTAGGAATCATTCAAGAGAAAGGGCCTTATCTCCACTATTAATCACCCAAGAAAGGTGAGGAAGGAGAACTGATCTACAGGAAGAAATGAAATTTCATATCTTAGAACCTTTTGGAAGTTTCCTTTGGGTGAAGATTCTTTCTCTATCAAGAGAGTCCAAGTATTTATGCCTCATTAATGTACACCATTTAGTTTCAGGCTTGGAGTATATTTTCCACAACAATTTTTCTCCTAGAGCTTTGTTTTGAAGAAATACATTTCTCAAACCAGCACCACCTAGTGATATAGGTTCACAAATGGAATCCCAACCAACTAGTGATAGCTTCTTTTTAGTTGTCATGATTTTCATCTAAAGAAAGTCTCTTAGGACTTTTTCAAGAATTAAGCCTTTCCCTTTTGGAAAAATCAAGACCGACATTAAATAAAATGGAAGAGCACTAAAAAATATTTAATCATTATAAGTTTTCCTGCAAAGGAAAGCCATTTGGCTATCCAAAGAGAAATTCTGTTAGAAACTGAAGAAATCAAGTTGTCCCAAAAAGCATGCTTTTCCTTTCCCAAGAAGAAAGGAATGATTAAGTATTTACATGGAAGGGAATTGTGTTGAAAACCCCAAAAAAGAAGAATTTGTCTTTCAATTAAAGGGTCAACATTTAGAAGGAAAATATCTTTGACTTTCCAGCATTGCAGATTTGACTAGAATATGAATAGTAAGCTGAAATATTATTTTTCATAAGCTTAGCCTCAACCATGGAGGCTTGACCCAATAGTAGAGTGTCATTAGAAAAAAGTGAATGTGTGATTGGGGAAGGAAAGGACCAAATAGAAATACCTTTCCAAATCCTTGCATTTCACATTGAAATGATTGATCTACTTAAGCCTTCTAGTAAAAGGATGAATAAGGAGAAAGAGGGTCCCCTTGTCTAACACGTTGAGAAGAATAAAAGAAGCCATGAGGAGAACCATCGATTAGAATTGAAAATATTTCTCCCAAGAAGCATCAGTGAATCCATTTACACTAAGCTTGTGAAAAACCAAATTTTCTCAAGATCTTTAATAAAAAGTCCCAATTGACTTTGTCATATGCTTTTAACATGTCTACTTTGAGAATCATAGCTGGTGTTTTTTCAAATGTGACTGAATGCAAAACTTCATGAGCCACAATGGAACCCTCAAGAGTATCCTTCCCAGGAATGAAACCAGCTTTTTCCTTTGAGATCTATAAGCCTGAAATATTGAAAAGAGGAAGGAGCAGAAATCATGGGGATGAGAGCAATGAAAGTGGAATTGAAATACTTTAATACATTTATGTATCTTCTCAATTCCTCTAAGGAAAGAAATACATCAACACCCACAATATCGCAAAATTTTTGAAAGAAAATAATTGTAAATCGATCCGGACCTGGAGCTTTGTCAGGTTCCATAGAAAAGACAACTTTAATGATCTCCTCAAGAGTGAACTTAGATATTAGCATACTATTATGATCCAAATTTATAAGTTCTGAGATATTTTCAAGTATCTTATTCTCCCCATGAGAATTGTAAGGGGCATCTGAAGAAAGAAGATTTTTAAAATAATTCACAGCCTCAAATGCCATATCATTTTTAGAAGAAAGAATAGACCATGAAGATGAAGAAATTGAGAGAATTTTATTTGATTGACGATGTAATTTGGTCGAGGCATGAAAAAATTTAGTTTTCTTATTTCCTTCATTCAACCAAGTTTCTCTTGATTTTTGTTTCCAATAGCACTCCTCCCAAGCTAGGATCTCTTCTAATTCAACTTTGAGTTTTTTTTCCTGGTAAAAGACAGAACTGTCATTTCCCTTTTTGATGACCTCTTCATAAATATCAAAAAACTCAGATTCTAATCGAAGTTTTTTTGAGAAAATATTTTTAAATGATTAATGTTCCAGTCTTTGATTTTACTTGAAGGAGGTGTAACTTTTTACGCAGTTGGAGCATTCTTGTTCCCTTAAAAAAGGAACTGGAAAGCCACCAATTTCTTATTAAATAAAAAATAATTGGACCTCTGAACCTCATAGCCTCCAGTTTGAAAGGAAGTTTAATTTTATTTCTTAAATTATAAAAGGAGAAAGAAATTGGAAAGTGATTTGAACCCGATAAAGAATGAATGATCAAAAAGAAATCCCAAGGTGTTACCAACCAATTTTTTTAGAGCAAAAGACGATAAAGTTTTTTTGCAATTTGTGAAAAATCCTTACGCCTATTTGTCCAAGTATACATTCCATTTTTTATAGCCCATAGTGATATAAATTATTGGATAAGATGAAGTTAATAAAGTCGTCTGACAAAGCAAATGGGGGAGTTATACCACCAATTTTTTTCGAAGAACTTCTGATCACGTTGAACTTCTGGTGCTAATAATTCTGATCCCTCTGCTGATGCATCGATGGATAGGATTACTAGAACTGGGTTCTCTGTCACTCCTATCCCGGAGAATACTTGTTTGAACACTGATAGGGATCCCTCTGTGGATGTTTTGAATTTAGCTACAAACAATGCTGATAACCATTTCAAACTTTTGAAATGGACTTTCAATGAAATCAATGAGCTAAAGATAAAAAATTGGGCCCTGCAAAGTAAGCTGGAAGAGTTGGGAGCCATGGTTGCGGCGATTGAAAAACTGAAGTGAAGCGAAGAGATCACAATCTTAGCAATGACACTCAGAACCAGGCTCACAAAAATAGAAACATTGAAATTGAGATGGAAAAAATGAAAAATACTATTAAAATCATTGGTGAGAAAAACAATCGTATGGCCAGACACAACGCCATGACCGAGAAACTGGACAAAGCCCATCAGGGATCTCTGGTGGTTGACCTGGAGGATACCAATGAAAGAAACCAGGAGGAGGATGCTGACATCTCTAAGAGAACAAGTGCCAATCTGAAGAGGAAGCCCCCCCACTCCGCAAATGATTCAAACATTTAAGAAGGGTGTTCATGAGATGAAGAACTTGGAGGCAGAGACTGAGGCTGTCTTGAAAACTTTGGGCTAGTTGCTGCTGGTTTTTTGTTGGCTCTTTTTGACCTTCATGGTCTTTTGCGGTTAGCTGTAGTTTATTTTGGTTTTGTCCTGTTGTGCAATTGGTTGTTTTTGTTGAACTTCTCTTTCTTATCTTTTATGTTGTAAAACTTTGTGGTTTCGGGTCCCTGTAAAACCCGTTTATAATACACTATTTAATATAAATAAATATTATATAATTTGTGTTTATAATAATTTAAATATAATACACTATTTAATATCAATAAATATTATATAATTTGTGTTATAATTAATATATTATATATATTTACCTAAAAAAAAATATTATATATTATATATAATGCAAATTATATTATATATTATATTTTATAATAACAACTATTAAATATAAATTAATAAAAAAATTATTGCTTAATATATTTTTTATTTAATACAAACTAAATAAACACATAAATATAATACAAAAGATAAAATATATATTTTGTATAATATTAATATACTTATATGAAACTTCAAGAGAGAAAATTTATATAAATTGTATAATTATATGAGAAAAAACAGTGAGAAAGAGAGAAAAATTGTAAAAAAACTAAATTTTTTTCCAAAATTTAACTTCCACACCTCTTTGGCGTACCCATTGCACACCAAGGTGCAATTGCTAGTATAAGCATATATGATATATTATTACTTCTTGATTTACATCTTACTTACTGCGTAACATATATTTAAATATTTTTGTACATTGACAGTATGTTTCTTTTTCTAATTAATTTGTGGATGAGGCAAACACAGCTATAGTGATGCATGTTTCGTCATTTTTCTTCTCCCATATTCGAAAGATCTTCCTCACTTTACTTCATCCCATACAACAATTTTTTATCTATTCATTAATTCATTTATATATCTTCTGGTAATGACGTTTACAATGTTTTCATTTGTGCAATACTATTTCACCATAGGGGATGGTTAACAATATGAGTCTAACTTCCCTCTAAACAGTAAACAAGATATGTTCAAACAATGCAACCATCCAAGAGTTCGTTGCTGTGTTAATCAGAGATATATTCTCTTCATAGGCTTAGCGACCGCAGTTGTACAATCTTTGAATGAATGAACATGAATAGTCACTTAGGAAGGAATTGCAGAAAATCGTTATATTTGTATGGCGTTACTAAGCGTCTATAGGATTATAATAAAGGGCCAAACTTTACGATTGTTAGGTGTCCTTCACGGCGGTAGCTTTTGACATTAATGAGAGCCCCTTATATGCCGGTTGTGAAAGGTTTGGTAAAAACAATTTTTTGTGATCTACTTGTGATGAGAGAGGCTTGGAGATGACCCGAGTCCGGACTGAAGCAATTGCTCCATATTTTTAAGCACATTATTGTTTGTTGGAGAATGACCAGGGTCCGGATCTGAAGTAGGCAATGGTTCCATATTTGTAAGCACATTATTGTTCATTGGAGAATGACCAGGGTCGGGAGCTGAAACAGGCAACCGCTCCATATTTGTAAGCACATTATTGTTCGTTGGAGAATGACCAGGGTCGGGAGGTGAAACAGGCAGCTGCTCCATATTTGTAAGCACATTATTGTTCGTTGGAGAATGACCAGGGTCCGGAGGTGAAGCAGGCAACTGCTCCATATTTGTAAGCACATTATTGTTAGTTGGAGATGAGCCGAGGAGTGGAGGTGAAGCAGGCAACATCCATATTTGTAAGCACATTATTGTTAAGTTGGAGAATGACCGAGGGGGTCGGGGAGGTAAAGCAGACAAGCTGCTCCATATTTGTAAGCACATTATTGCGTTGGAGAATGACCGAGTCCGTGGAGTGGAAGCAGGGCAAGCTATCCTGTTGTAAGCATTATTGTTGGATTTGGAGAATCACGAGAGTCGGTGAAACGAGGGCAACCGCTCCGTATTTGTAAGCACGTTATTGTTCATTGGAGAATGACCAGGGTCGGGAGGTGAAACAGGAAACTGCTCCATATTTGTAAGCACATTATTGTTCGTTGGAGAATGACCAGGGTCCGGAGGTGAAACAGGCAACTGCTCCATATTTGCAAGCGCATTATTGTTGGTTGGAGAATTACCAGGGTCCGGACCTGAAACAGGCAACTGCTCAATATTTGTAAGCGCATTATTCTTCTTTGGAATATTTGGCAGGTTATATCGAGCAGAGACATCGAGTATGAACATAAGGAAAAGGACGGCAAGCAATGTGTTTATTTTCATCCGCAACAAACTTCCCATGTTTAGGGTCGAGAGTTTTTAAAAACTCAAATGTAGAGAAAAATGTTAATAATCAGTATGTAGTATGTAGATGAAGATTGAGATGGGATTCAATGCATAATTGCGACCCATTTATAGGGGAGGCATAACTAACAAATATAGTTGAAATAATTTCTTCCACAGTGAGATATTTGAAGTCGTATGGCGTATGGGAGACGACGTAACTTGGTTCTCTCCTTAAACGTGTATCCATTTTTCATTCAATGACCTCATTTTCGTGTAAAGCTTGCTATTCAAACTAGAAGCTTTGACTGAGTAGCCCTTCAATTATATTAAAGAAGTGATGAAATAAACATCCTCAATTAATATGGGTTTTAGTAATGATATGAAATAACATCTTCGAGTGAATAATCAGTATCTTGTGGTGAAATTGACCAGTGTAAATAATTATGTAATTGGCTGTCATAAATAATTAGCATCTTATTGTATCAGATTAAAAGTTCATTCGATCTTTTGTCAATTTTATCTTAGCTGAAACCAAATTTATGACATATCAACTAGATAAACCTTACCATATCATTTTTTTCTCCAATAGATACCATGTATGAAAAGTTAATCATACACATGATTTATTAGAGACATTTTATATTCAAGATGATAATCTTCTTGATCATCATAACTAGGGTAGAGATTTTTATTCAAATACATTGATTTCATTTACTAATACTATATTTATTTAATGTGATAGTCAATTAATTTTAGTTAGGGTTAGCAAATATCATGAAATGAAATCAAGAAATCTTGAAATTTAAAAAAGGAAAAAACTAAGTGAATATTAGTTTCCCATAGTTCATGTTGAAATATGATTGCTTCTACATTTTTTATCTATATTTTTATATCAATATTTCTAATCACATTCAATCATCCATCACTATTAAGATGGTTTTTTTTTATATAAAATGGTAAAGTAAAAGGTATACCCAACAAATCTATACAAAATTTTATATGAAAGAAAATAGCTATTTTTGACGGTGGATACTTTCTTAGCTACTATTTTTAAAAAGCATTAACCATTGCTTTGAATCACATCTTCTTATATTAGGTAGAAGAAAAATGATGATTTTTTAAGTAGTTGAAAACCCTAAAACTTAAGAAGTTGTCTTTCAATTAAAGGTTCAACATTTAGAAGGAAAATATCTTTGACTTTGCAGCATTGGAGATTTGACGAGAATATGAATAGTAAGCTGAAATATTTTTTTTGATAACCTTAGCCTCAACCATGGTGGCTTGATCCAACAGTAGAGTGTCATTAGAAAAAAGTGAATGTGTGATTGCGGAAGGAAAGGACCGAATAGAAGTACCTTTCCAAATCCTTTCATTTCGCATAGAAATGAGTGATCTACTTAAGCCTTCTACTAAAAGCATGAATAAGGAAGGAGAAAGAGGGTCCCCTTGTCTCACACCCTGAGAAGAATAAAAGAAGCCATGAGGAGAACCATCGATCAGAATTGAAAATATTCCTCCCGAGAAGCACGAGTGAATCCCTTTACACTAAGCTTGTAAAAAACCAAATTTTCTCAAGATCTTAAATAAAAAGTCCCAATTGACTTTGTCATATGATTTTAACATGTCTAATTTGAGAATCATAGCTGGTGTCTTCTCAAATGAGACTGAATGCAAAACTTCATGAGCCACAATGGCACCTAGGAAGTATCCTTCCCTGGAATGAAACCACCTTGTTGCTTTGAGATGACAAGAGGTAATACCTTTGCCAATCTAGAAGCTATAGCTTTTGTGAAGATCTTATAAATTGCTTTACAGAGAGCTATAGGCCTGAAATCCTAAAAAGAGGAAGCAGAAGAAATCTTGGGGATGAGAGCAATGAAAGTGGAATTGAAATACTTTAATACATTTATCTATCTTCTCGATTCTTGTAAGGGAAGAAATACATCAACACCCACAATATCCCAAATTTTTTGAAAGAAAATAATTGTAAATCCATCCGGACCTGGAGCTTTCTCAGGTTCCATAGAAAAGACAGCTTTAATGATCTCCTCAAGAGTGAACTTAGATATTAGCATACTATTATGATCCACATTTATAAGTTCTGAGATATTGTCAAGTATCTCATTCTCCCCATGAGAATTGTAAGGGGAATCTAAAGAAAGAAGATTTTTAAAATAATTCACTGCCTCAAATGTAATATCATTTTTAGAAGAAAGAATAGACAATGAAGATGAAGAAATTGACATAATTTTATTTGATTGACGATGTAATTTGGTCGAGGCATGAAAAAATTTAGTTTTCTTATTTCCTTCATTCAACCAAGTTTCTCTTGAGTTTTTTTTTCCAATAGCACTCCTCCTGAGCTAGGATCTCTTCTAATTCAACTTTGAGTTTTTTTTCCTTGTAAAAGAGAGAACTGTCATTTCCCATTTTAATGACCTCATCATAAATATCAGACAACTTAGATTCTAACCGAAGTTTTTCTAAGAAAATATTTTTAAATGATTAATGTTCCAATCTTTGATTTTACTTTTAAGGAGGTGTAACTTTTTACTCAGTTGCAACATTCTTGGTCCCTTAAAAAAGGAACTGGAAAGCCACCAATTTATTATTAAATAAAAAAAATTGGACCTCTGAACCTCATATCCTCCAGTTTGAAATGAAGTTTAATTTTATTTCTTAAATTATAAAAGGAGAAAGAAATTGGAAAGTGATTTGAACCCGGTAAAGCATGAATGATCAAAAATAAATCCCAAGGTGTTACCAACCAATTTTTTTAGAGAAAAAAATGACCAAGTTTTTCTGCAATTTGCAAAAAATCCTTACGCCTTTTTTTCCAAGTATACATTCCATTTTTGATAGCCCACAATCATATAAATTATTGGATAAGATGAATTTAATAAAGTCTTCTAACAAAGCAAATGGGGGAGCTATACCACCAATTTTTTCTGAGGAACTATTGATCACGTTCAAATCGCCTGCTATAATTTTAAGCATTAGTGCATCGTCCTCAAATCTTGCTGAAATTTGTCTCCAAACTTGTCCTTTTCCAGCCAATGAGCAAGGACCATAAACATTGTAAATTATGAAATCCATGTCTATTTTTAAGCATCTACTAGAAAACTTTATCCATTTTTCCTTAACTTCTAATGAGTCAACTTTTGACATAGATTTTATTCCACTGAGTGACTACTCTCCACGAAGCACCAAATGCAGGGGAAACAACCAAATCCTAATCATTCCAAGATCTGAAAGTTTCTATTGTTGATTGGCATTGTCAATGTATACATTAAATGCTTGCATACACATAGGTTGACCTAATCCTACTTGGGCATTTATTGTTCTATTACTCATTGACATAACCTAGATATTTTCTAGATATTTACATGATATTTTACCCTCCTGATATTTTTTCTAGCTCTTGGATATTTCTGCTTTATAAGGAGACCCTTGACTGTCTAATAATATGAGGTTGAGTTTACACATTCTATCTCCACTATGCTTATTCAAAATCCCTGTCTTTCATAGTTCTTTCATGGTATTGGAGCTTAGGGAGAGATAGTGCAAGCCAAAGGTAGAACGAATCTGCTGTATTCAATTTGTTTCCATTATGTGTAATTGTAGGATCATGGTTAGGCATTTCTAAAGCAATTTGAGAGGCTATTTGGAGTCAACCTACACACAGCAAGAAAGAATCGATCCACCCCTATGGCGTATCTCTACTCAAAAATTTTGTGACACCTCTACTTACAGAAGTACAATTTGTTGCAGATCGTCAGACTTTGTGGCTATTTTCTTCATCAAATCGACCCCACCCCTATTTCGTTTTGGCATATGAGAGCTGGTGTGAATCTTTGTGTTGTGTGTGGCATTCTCTTTGTTGTGTGTGGTGGTTTGTGTCTTATAATGCGGCCATCTAAGCAGGGCACAACCTATTAGAGGCAACTCACACCCCTCTAAGCATGACACACCCTGCTAAAGGTAATTTTGTACCACAAATTCCTCACCAAAGGTTATAGTTATATAGATTTCGATCTGCAAGTGATTACAATCTGCACTCCATCCATTTCATAGTGGGGACAACGTCAAAGTTTTACCCAAGCCTCACACAGTTCCATTCTTAGGTGAGGTGATTTGAATTATGATTCCACTATCAGGTGAGGTGTTTTGAACCGTCATTTGACAGAGCAGGCATCAATACCAAGCAACTGATAGGGTGAATCGCATGGTAGGACAATGTGAAGATTGTTGAGAACTTGCCAAGCACGTGAATTCTTAAAGAAGCCTGCAACTCTTCCTCCATTTTGTGCTCCATTGCTACACTTCTTCCATATTCCTGCCCTCCACTATAGCCTGAAAAACTCAGGTCTTTGACGTGATTACTCCATTGTGAAGAGAAATTGGAAGGATAGAGGAAATTACTGGAGGGAAATCCATGTTTGCATTTGCAAGGGGAAGTTTTGACCATTCCCACTTGATTTGAACACCATTCGGCCCTACATCCCTGCGTGGAGTTCTTGGTAGCATGGAGTGAAGGGAAAGCTCTGCATTGACGTGCAGTTCAATGGCACAAGGCAGCGACTGATCAACCATTGACTTGGTCCATCCTATCTCACGCCAAGCTACGTCATCTCCCATACATCTTTTATTCTCTCCTCCCATTATGAGTTCTAATTGTAATAGAACTCTAATTTTTGTTTCCATTTGACCCGATAAAAGACCTCCCACATATCTCTCAAGTTACAATTTATGCTTGCAATTAAAGCATTTATTTGTAATTATAATTTTTGCTTCAAATTTGCACTAAGAATTATGGTAACAGTCAAACTTTGTTATCATAAAGTTTGAACAACGGGGGGAGTCAATTTTTTTTTGCAATCAATTTGTAAAATGGGGTTTTTTTTGTCATAGTTAAAAAATTTGCAAAAGAAGAATGAATGTTTTCTTTTGAAATGAATGTGACAAAGGGGAAGTGATAAGGGATTGATGATTTAAAAATTTTGCAAAGGAGGGGTCTTGTTTTATGTTTTGTCATAATTGGAAAAAGGAAAGATCATATGATTGTAAAATACACTAACTTATAAAGTTCCAAATCTAGAGGTTCTTGATCTATTGATTTTCTATTGTCTTAAGGAATTAACTTATTTGTAATCATGGGATATGAAACCCACTCTTCTGTAATCAACCTAAAACTAAGAAACTATAAGTCTTCGTGTGAATGAATCCTAAAACATCTCAGATTCCATAATCTCATGCCATATCTGTATGGATGTATCCCTGATCCAGGTAAACAATCTCAAAAGGATAAATGGTTTAATATTCATGATCAAATTCATGGATTAATCTATTTACATATTCTAGATGACTCTTTGTATGTCATCATGGATATTGAATGTCCACATGCATTATGGATAAAAAATTGCGAAATATATGGATACTCCAATGTTTCTTCCTTCCCACATGATCCTTCTATGATCAAAACTCACCTCTCACATCATGATTCAGATACAGAGCATCCAGTTGACATAGAGGAAATTATTATTCCTCCACCTCCTCCTATTGCTTCATCAGATTTCAGAGTCGTTTCTTTAAGAGCTTCTAGCAATTCTTTCCAACATGATATTAGTCTTCCTAGCATTGCTCATTGGGATGCATCTCTACCTGACCTTTCATGTCTTTTCGTAGAGTCCCGCGTTGCTGACATGGAAGCACACATTGAGGACATCAGTCTTTTTTTTTTATGAAAAATTCAATAAAGTTGCATTAGCCTTTTCTTTTTCAGATGTGATTGCTCTTCATTCACCTACATCAACTTCTATAATGACAGTGTCAGATTCTTACGGTTCTAGTTATCTCCATACATCTATGGTTCTTGTCGTCCAAGTTACAAAATATTCTATGATACTTAATTCATTCCATCAGTATTCATCACATGTCAGCATTGGCTTGTAGACTCCTGAGCAACATTCAAAGACATCATGGGAACCATCATCATCATTCTTGGATGAGCTTCAACTCTATTCAGGATCATACATACATATTCTCACATGGGAAGATATCTTGCATATTTAGTTGGTTTCATTTCTTCCAAAGGGAAGGGACATTGTGAAGCGTTCCTGGAACTACATCTGCATCCTCTGTTCACTATCCAAATTTAATGTAGTAGGACATGTATTATGGGGGGTCCTCATAGACCTTATATTATTTTATCTCTTATGGAGGAAATCATATATTGTACTTAGTGAAAGAAGTAGTACTTCTTCATGTGTATAATTTTCATGCATCTTTTCTCTCTTTTGGAGGGTAGTTTTTTCCCATTGGTTTTTCTCCTTTTCTCCATTTCATGAGAGATTACTTTGTACATGGGTACCTCACCAGGCTAGAGGTCGGGACCCATATTATCCCTGCCTACCTAATTTATGCTTAAGGGGCGGTGTGAGTGTATACATTAAGTGCTTGCATACATATAGGTTGACCTAAGCCTACTTATTCATTTATTGTTGTATGACTTATTGACATAGCCCAAATATTTTCTAGATATTTATATGATATTTTGCCCTCCTAATATTTTCCTGATATTTTGTTCAGCTCTTAGATATTTCTCCTTTATAAGGATACCCTTGACTGCCTAATAATATTAGGTTGAGTTTACACATTCCATCTCCACGGTGCTTGTTCAGAAACTCTGTCTTTCATGGTTCTTTCAGGCATGATAGCCTCGTTTCCTGAAGAATAATGATATCAGAAAGAGTACCTAATAGATGACGCTTAATTAAGCATTTCTCGTTAACGGAATTTAAGCCCGTACCATTCCAAGAGAGGACGCTCATTGTCCTTGAGGAGAGAGTTCCTCTCTCCTCTTCTTTTCAATTCTTCCTGAGGATTTTATCCCAACACTAGAATCACATTGCCAAAATTGAGGGTAGGTATTTAACCCCACAAATTTCTTAGAAGTAGATTGGAGATTCAGTTCCAAAGTTGATCGAATACCTATAGCAATTTCCAAATTATTTTTTTCTTTGTTATATTTTTTCCCTCATTTAGTTCTGGGAGAAATTGAAGCCTTGAGTTTAGAATCTAATTGAGAAATAGGAGGCGAAGGAAGAGGGTACAAAGTGACTGGAAGAGAAGAAGATGGACAAGAAGATATAGAAGCTATAGCTTCGTTGAAATAAAGCTTTATTTTAGAAGTTGATTGAGTGATGGTGAAGAGTTGGAGTATTAATTCCTTGACCATCTTCTTCTAAGACTTCATCAGTTATTTCCTCAATAAGTTCTTCAACTTCTTTATTCATAAATTCACTTACAATTTTCAAAAAATCTTCTTCTGAACCACTGAAGATATTCTAAAAATGTGATAAGTCATTTTTGACAGGAGCATTGTTCCCACTCAGAGACTGAGAGATATTAGACTGGTCCAAAAAAGAAGAAAGGGCCTTGTTAATGGGTAAGGTGGTTGAGGGTACCTTGTTACCCTCAACAGGTTGAGTACCAACATAAGTAACCCAAATGGATTCCTTAGGATTTTGATGAGGGGAAGCACGAGAAGAAGACGAACTCGAGGGAAAACTTGGTTGAACCTTTTGAGAATGCATGCTCAGACCAAACACCCCTGAGAGAGTAGTTAGATGAGGATTTTTTGACTTAATAAAGACATCCAAATCAATAATAAGGTTAGCTTCCTTCCATGCTGAGGTTTCCCACTTGATTTGTTGAATCCACTCTCCTTTTTTAGTTGAGTGTCAATTTTTAAGAGGAAGGGAAGCAAAATATTTTTTTGTCAGATCCCAAACCCTAATCGAGGGTTTACTGTTAACAATCAAGAATTCACTTTGAAGAAATAATGCAAAATGATTTACAATTTGTTTAATGGATGGTAAGTCTAGGTATTCAACTGGAAGAAAAGGTAGAGAGAAACAAACAGGTTGAGGGCACAAATTTAGGGTTTCCAAAGATAAATTTTCTTTCCAATTTAAAATCCCTAAAAAGGAATTTCCAATCCAGAAGGGCCCTTTTCTCATAATTTTACCTTTGATTGTTGGGTTTTTAAATATTATAAAGAAAGAAGATGCAGAAACCAAAAAAAAGTCAAAGAACTCATACCAGTTCTCCCGAATCCATGTTCTTATTTTTGAAAATGGCATATCATCTCCCCAAAGGTTAACAAAGAAGTCATTCTACTCACAATCATCATATTGATTGTCAAGAAACAAGGGAATTCTAGGAACTGGTCTCCATTCTCGTTCCTTTCCAGTTGTCGCACCAAAACCAAGCAAGCCAGAGTCACCATTGTTATTATCCAGACATGTAAATCTATTCCTTTCATTATTTGCTGAGCTATTTATTTTTTCTGAAAATGAGGGTTTTCTCCCTTGGCTTTGAAAAGAGCTCTTATTTCTTCACTGATTCAGGTGCCATTCATTTTTCCTTTGATAGTGAGGGATCCTAGGAATGTGATTGGATTGTCGGATTGATAGACAATTGGGAGAGGAGCGAGAGAATGGAGAAGTTCGAAAATGTTCTTGATGCAAATGGGTCCTTGGATACTTTGGACCATTCTGATTATTGTGAATAGGGGCATTCCTGCCTGGAGGCATAGATGTTCTGGGTGGAATATTATGAAGCCTTTGAGTCGGATTAGAGGCATTTTGAAAAGAATCTAGATTAGCAATTACCAAAATACCCTTACAATTAGGGTTGAATTTCGGGAGGAAATTTCCCCCGTGAAAAGAGTCTTGCTTTGGGGTTTCCAAAATTCCCTTGCCGTTAGGGTTAGGTTTTGGAAGAAAATTTACCCCCTTTGAAAATTCTCAACGAGAGTGAGAGAAATGTTCTGAATGTTGTCTTTTATCAGGAGGCCTTCCATGCTCTTGAGGTGGGTTCTTAGTAGATTCAAAATCATCTCCCCAACAGACCTTTCTGCTTTGTAGTTGTGAAGAGCTTGCCATTTCAGAATCCATTGCAGTTAAAGAATATATTACATTAATTATGGAATTCATTTGTAAACTACTAATATATAGATTTATTAAATTATATATTATATTTAATGATAGCAATGATTATATATACATAAGATACAATATATTATACATATAATTAATAATTAATTATAATTTTTTATAATATATATTATATAGAAATTATATTTTATAATAAATAAATATTAAATACAATTATAAAATTATTATAACAAAAAAAAACTATATTTTATTATAATACACATAAAATTAACATACAAATTTAATACACTATTTATTATAAATAAATATTATATAATTTGTGTTATAATTAATATATTATATATATTTACCTAAAAAATAAATATTATATATTATATATAATGCAAATTATATTATATATTATATTTTATAATAACAACTATTAAATATAAATTAATAAAAAAATTATTGTTTAATATATTTTTTATTTAATACAAACCAAATAAACACATAAATATAATACAAAAGATAAAATATATATTTTGTATAATATTAATATACTTATATGAAACTTCAAAAGAGAAAATTTATATAA
>VDFB02168118.1:82536305-82677829 GCA_007258455.2 Sequoia sempervirens
ATTAAAAATAGAAAAATGCAAAAAAATGAGGCGTGGACGGGTACCTGTAGTTGTTTGTGGGGGTTGATGTCGCCTGTACTTGGGATCTTGTCCGCTCTTTAATGAACTTTCTCTGTTTTTCAAAAAATAAATAACAATATAAAATAAGATCTTGATTTCTATAAAATGAGATCTTGATTTTTAAAAAGTGGGATCTTGTTTCGTGTTCAGGCTCAGGATCCTGAAGTTGAATGGGATACCAACTTTTAAAAATTAGGATCTCGTTTATTAAAATCAGGATACCATTTTATCAAAGCTGATTTCAATTTTTTTCTAAGGAAAAAACTTCCACGTTTCATGGACTCAACTTTGTGCACTTACCCATATATATGTATGTATGTATGTATGTATGTATGTGTGTGTGTATGCATATGTATGCATATATATATGTCAATGGTTTCATCCATCCCTAAAGCCTATAGGCTCTTTCAATATTTAGTATTGTGTATGTAGAACCAAGTGAGGTATTCTTATTCTTCTATGGGATAACTATTTTTCTATTCTTTGCATGAGAAGAGTTTATAAGATATGTAAAACCAACTACTATGAACTATTTTTATTCTTCTATGGGATAACTATTCTTTTACTATTTGCATGAGAAAAGTTTATAAGATCTTTAAAACCAACTACTTTGAACATAATCTCAATGATTTTGTATATATGTATGTATGTATGTATGCATATATGTGTTTTGCAGCACACCAGTGTTAAAACCCTTGAACCTGCTATCTAATGGAACAATAAGTAGAGTTGAAAAATCAAATTTGTGGATGGGTTTATGTATTGTATCTATATATATATATACAAACACACACACACATATAAATATATATGCATGTGTATAGATATGTATACATGGATAAATATATGTCTGTATGTTTTACTAATAGCTCTGTTACAATTCTCCCATTTTTGCATAATACAGAATGACCTGTAGATAATATATCTCTTTTTATTCAGAGACATATAGCAAGAAGACATTAACAATAAATTAATTATTTGTGCAAAATACCCATGTATAAAAGAGTATAAGCCGACAAGGTTTATTGAAAATGAAAACCACAACATGTGTAATGTAGGAAAGATGCAGAGAGTATATATATGTGTCTACATATATATATGTATTTATGTATGTATGTATGCATATATATGTATATATATGTATGTATATATGTGTGTATGTGTGTGTATATATATATACATATGTATACATTGTGTATGCATATGTATGCAGATATATATATGTATGTATGCATGCATATATATATGTATGTATGCATGCATATATATATGTCAATGGTTTCATCCATCCCTAAGCCTCTAGGGTCTTTCAATATTTAGTATTGTTTATGTAGAACCAAGTGAGGTATTCTTGTTCTTCTATGGCATAACCACTTTTTTATTCTTTGCATGAGAAGAGTTTATAAGATTTGTAAAACCAACTACTATGTACTATTCTTATTCTTCTATGGGATAACTATTTTTTTACTGTTTGCATGAGAAAAGTTTATAAGAACTTTAAAACCAACTGCTTTGAACATAATCTCAATGATTTTGTATGTATGTATGTATTTATGTATATATATGTTTTGCAACACACTAGTGTTAAAACCCTCAAACCTAGGATCATCATGGAAAAAATAGGCCCTTAAGTGGCAAAAAAATCAGAAAAATTAGAGTTAGGCAACTTGATGTTAAAAATTGAATAAGTTATCTATATTATTTCAAAAATATGTAAGAAAAGAATCTGTAGAAAATTGAATGTAGTTTCTAAACTACTAGGGTTTTTTTTTTTTTAAATCTGTTTGGTGAAAATTTGAAATTTCAATGCAATAGTACTTAAATTTTAGAGAAAAAATAAGAGGTAGGTGTTTTTCTAACCACACTAACCACAATAAAATGATAATATTTTCTTATAATATTTTAGAAATAAGTAGAGGACCCATATCTAGATGTGAGGCATATTTCTTTGTAATTTTTTCCATGTAAATAATTAATTATGATTTTTTTCTTACAAATTTTAAAAATTATAATAACTTGTATATCTGACCACCTTAACTTGGTCAAAAAATTATGAAATTGATTTTTTCTTTTTTTAATATTATAGTATACGAAGCATAGAATGTGATACCTGATTTATATTCCAAAAACGTGATACCGTTTGAAAGCTATAGATGTTTTTCAATCATCCTATCAATTAGGACTTTAGTCGTAATTCAAATAGAAAATGAATAATAATTACTAATTAAATTCAAAGTAAAGAATAATTTATATTGGTGGAAAGCTAAGAATCTCCTTTAAAAACCCTTTTCATTTCATCCATTTTGGGTAAAAAAAAGTCATTAGCCACATACCCTACAAATACCAATCATATCACCACTTTTTGGCCCATCATGATCCGGCACATACCCATATGTTTTACTAATAGCTCTGTTACAATTCTCTAATTTTTGTATAATACAGAATGGCAAATAATGTATCTCTTCTTATACAGAGACATATCGCAAGAAGATATTAACAATAAATTAATTATTTATGTAAAAAAACCATGTATAAAAGAGTATAAGTTGACAAGCTTTATTGAAAATGAAAACCACAACATGTGTATGGTAGGAAAGATACCGAGAGTATATATATGTGTCTACATATGTATATGTATGTATGTATGTATACATATATATGTGTATATATGTCTATATGTGTGCATATATATATATGTATGCATGTATGTATGTCTGTGTGTATGCATTTGTATGTATATATATATGTCAATGGTTTCATCCATCCCTAAAGCTTGCAGGATCTTTCAATATTTAGTATTGTGTATGCAGAACCAAGTGAGGTATTCTTATTCTTCTATGTGATAACTATTTTTTTATTCTTTGAATGAGAAGAGCTTATAAGATCTATAAAACCAACGGCTATCAACCATTCTTATTCTTCTATGGGATAACATTTTTTTTACTGTTTGCATGAGAAAATTTTATAAGATCTTTAAAACCAGCTCCTTTGAACATAATCTCAATGATTTTGTATATATGTATGTATGTATGTATGTATGTATGCATATATAAGTTTTGTAGCACACCAGTGTTAAAACCCTCGAACCTGCTATCTCAAGGAGCAATAAGTAGAGCTGACAAATCAAATTTCTAGATGGGTTGATGTATTGTATGTATATATATATATATATATATATATATATGCATGTGTATATATATATATATATATATATATATATATATATATGCATGTGTATATATATATATATATGCATGTGTATAGATATGTATATATGGATAAATATATGTATGCATGTTTTACTAATAGCTCTGTTACAATTCTCCCATTTTTGTATAATAAAATATGAAAGATAATGTATCTCTTTTTATACAAAGACATTAGCAATAAATTAATTATTTGTGCAAAACAACCATGTATAAAAGAGTATAAGCCGACAAGCTTTATTGAAAATGAAAACCACAACATGTGGATGGCAAGAAAGATGTAGAGAGTATATATATGTCTCTACATATGTATATGTATGTATGTATGTATGTATGCATGTATGGAGATATATATATATATATATATATATACATATATATATATATATACATATATATATATATATACATATATATATATATATACATATATATATATATATATGTATATATATATCTATATCTATATATATGTATATATATATCTATATCTATATATATATATGAATGTATATATATATACATATATATATATATATAAAATATATATGTCAATGCTTTCATCCATCCCTAAAGGCTCCAGGGTCTTTCAATATTTCATATTGTGTATGTAGAACGAAGTGAGGTACTCTTATTCTTCTATGGGATAACTAGTTTTTTACTGTTTGCATGAGAAAAGTTTATAAGATCTTTAAAACAAACTACTTTGAACATAATCTCAATGATTTTGTATGTATGTATGTATGTATGTATGCATATAGATATGTCAATGGTTTTATACAACCCTAAACCCTACACAGAGATAGCTATATATAGGTATGTATGTATGTATGCATATATATGTTTTATAGCACAACGGTGTTAAAACCCTCAAACCTGCTATCTAAAGGAATAATAAGCAGAGCTGAAAAATCAAATTTTTGGATGAGTTGATATATTGTAGATATATATATATATATGCATATGTATAGATATGTATATATGGGTAAATATATGTATGTACATGTTTTACTAATAGTAGAGCTGTTACAATTCTCCCATTTTTGTATAATACAAAATGATAGATAAGGTATCTCTTTTTATACAGAAGCATACAGAATGAAGACTTTAACAATAAATTAATTATTTATGTAAAATAACCATGTATAAAAGTGTATAAGCCGACAAGATTTATTGAAAATGAAAACCACAACATGTGTATGGCAGGAAATATGCAGAAGAGTATATATATGTGTCTACATATGTATATATATGTATGTATGTATGCATATATATGTGTATATACATATATATATATATATATATATGTATGTATGTATGCATATATATATATGTATGTATGTATGCATATATATATATATATATGTATGTATTATACATATATATGTATTGTAGTATAGCAATATTTAGTATTGTGTATGCAAACCGAGTGAGGTATTCTTATTCTTCTATGGGATAACTTTTTTTATTCTTTGCATGAGAAGAGCTTATAAGACCTATAAAATCAACTGCTATGAACTATACTTATTCTTCTATGGGATAACTATTTTTTTACTATTTACATGAGAAAAGTTTATAAGATTTTTAAAACCAACTGCTTTGAACATAATCTCAATGATTTTGTATATATGTATGTATGTATGTATGTATGTATGTATGTATGTATGTATGTATGTATGTATGCATATATATGTTTTGCAGTACACCA
This sequence comes from Sequoia sempervirens, assembly GCA_007258455.2. Classification (NCBI taxonomy): domain Eukaryota; kingdom Viridiplantae; phylum Streptophyta; class Pinopsida; order Cupressales; family Cupressaceae; genus Sequoia; species Sequoia sempervirens. The sequence goes on from VDFB02168118.1 coordinate 82,541,280, forward strand.
GTGTTAAAACCCTCGTACCTGCTATCTAAAGGAACAATAAGTAGAGCTAACAAATCAAATTTGTGGATGGGTTGATGTATTGTATCTATATATATATATATGCATGTTTATAGATATGTATATATGGATAAATACAGGTATGTTTGTTTTACTAATAGTTCTGTTACAATTCTTCCAATTTTGTAGAATACAAAATGGAAGATAATGTATCTTTTTTTATACAGAGAAATATAGCAAAAAGAGATTAACAATAAATTTATTATTTGTGCAAAACAACCATGTATAAAAGAGTATAAGCCGGCAAGCTTTATTGAAAATGAAAACCACATCATGCGTATGGCAAGAAAGATGTAGAGAGAATATATATGTGTCTACATATGTATATATATGTATGTATATATGTAGGCATATATATATATATGTTAATGGTTTCATCCATCCCTAAAGCCTCCAGGGTCTTTCAATATTTAGTATTGTGTATGCAGAACCAAGTGAGGTATTCTTATTCTTCTATGAGATCACTATTTTTTTATTCGTTGCATGAGAAGAGTTTATAAGACCTATAAAACCAACTGCTATGAACTATTCTTATTCTTCTATGGGATAACTACTTTTTTACAATTTGCATGAGAAAAGTTTATAAGATTTTTAAAACCAACTACTTTGAACATAATCTCAATGATTTTTTATGTATGTATATGTTTTGTAGCACACAAGTGTTAAAACCCTCAAACCTACTATCTAAAGGAATAATAAGCAAAGCTAACAAATCAAATTTGTGGATGGGTTGATATATTGTATATACATACATATATTTATCCATATATACATATCTATACACTTGCATATATATATATATACACATATATATATAGGCATGTGTATAGGTATGTATATATGGATAAATATATGTATGTATGGGAATGTGTAGGATCATCATGGAAAAAATAGCCCCTTAAGTTGCAAAAAAATTAGAAAAATCAGAGTTAGGCAACTTGACGTTAAAATTTGAATAAGTTATCTATATTATTTAAAAAATATGTAAGAATAGAATGTGTAGAAAATTGAATGTAGTTTCTAAACTACTAGGTTTATTTCTTAAAAAAAAATCTATTTGGTGAAAATTTGAAATTTCAATGCAGTTGTACTTAAATTTTAGGGAAAAAATAAGTAGGTTTCTGTCTAACCACCCTAACCACAATAAAATGATAATATTTTAGACATAAGTAGAGGACTCATGTATGGATGTGATACATATTTTTTTGTAATTTTTTTCCAAGTAAATAATTAATTATGATTTTTTTATTACAAATTTTAAAAATTATAAAAACATGTATGTCTGACCACCTTAGCTTGGTAAAAAATTTATGAAATTCAATTTTTCTTTTTTTAATCCCATAGTAGATGAAGCATGGAATGTGCATGTTTTGGATTCAAAAAATGTGATACCATTTGAAAGCTATAGATGTTATTCAATCAACCTATCAATCAGGACTTTAGTCGTAATTCAAATAGAAAATAAATAATAATAATTATTAATTAAATTCAAAGTAAAAGATAATTTATATTGGTGGAAAGCTAGGAATCTCCTTTAAAAACCCCTTTCATTTCATCAATTTTAGGTAAAAAAAAATTCATTAGCCACATTCCCTACAAATACCCATCATATCGCCACTTTTTTTCCCATCATGATCCTACACATACCCATATGTTTTACCAATAGCTCTATTACAATTATCCCATTTTTGTATAATACAGAATAGAAGATAATGTCTCTCTTTTTATACAAAGACATATAGCAAGAATCCATTAACAATAAATTAATTATTTCTGTAAAATAACCATGTATAAAAGAGCATAAGATGCCACACTTTATTGAAAATGAAAACCACAACATGTGTATGGCAGGAAAGATGTAGAGAGTATATATATGGGTCTACATATGTATATGTATGTATGTACTCATATATATGTGTATATATGTATGTATGTGTGCATATATATATATATATATATATATATATATTTGTATGTGTGTATGCATGTGTATATATATATATATATGTCAATGCTTGCATCCATCCCTAAAGCCTGCAGACTCTTTCAATATTTAGTATCAAGTGTATGCAGAACCAAGTGAGGTATTCTTATTCTTCTATGGGATAACTATATTTTTATTCTTTGCATGAGAAGAGCTTATAAGATCTCTAAAACCAATTGCTATGAACTATTCTTATTCTTCTATGGGATAACTATATTTTTACTATTTGCATGAGAAAAGTTTATAAGATCTTTAAAACCAACTGCTTTGAACATAATCTCAATGATTTTTTATATATGTATGTATGTATGAATGTATATAGATATGTCAATGGTTTCATACAACCGTAAACGCTACACATAGATAGGTATATATATGTATGTATGTATGTATATGTTTTGCAGCACACCAGTGTTAAAACCCTTGAACCTGCTATCTAAAGGAACAATAAGTAGAGCTGATAGATTGAATTTGTAGATGGGTTGATGTATTGTATGTATATATATATATATAGATATATATGTATGTATATATGGATAAATATATGTATGTATCTTTTACTAATAGCTCTGTTACAATTCTCCCATTTTTGTATAATACAAAATGGAAGATAATGTATCTCTTTTTATACAGAGACATATAGCAAGAAGACTTTAATAATAAATTAATTATTTGTGCAAAACAACCATGTATAAAAGAGTATAAGCTGAAAAGCTTTATTGAAAATGAAAACCACAACATGTGTATGGCAAGAAAGATGCAAAGAGTATATATATGTGTCTACATATGTATATATATGTATGTATGTATGTATGCACATATATATATAAATTGTTTCATCCATCCCTAAAGCCTCCAAGATCTTTCAATAATTAGTATTGTGTATGCAGAACCAAGTGAGGTATTCTTATTCTTCTACGGGATAACTATTTTTTTATTCTTTGCATGAGAAGAGTTTATAAGATCTGTAAAACTAACTGCTATGAATTATTCTTATTCTTCTATGGGATAACTATTTTTTTATTGTTTGCATGAGAAAAGTTTATAATATCTTTAAAACCATCTACTTTGAAAATAATCTCAATGATTTGTATGTATGTATATATGTATGTATGTATGTATGCATATATATGTTTTGCAACACATGAGTTTTAAAACCCTGAAACCTGCTATCTAAAGGAATAATAAGCAGAGCTGACAAATCGAATTTGTGGTTGGGTTGATATATTGTATGTATGTATGTATGTATGTATGTATGTATGTATGTATGTATGTATGTATGTATGTATGTATGTATGTATGTATGTATGTATGTATGTATATATATGTATGAGTATAGATATGTATATATGGATAAGCATATGTATGTACATGTTTTACTAATACCTCTTTTACAATTCTCCCATTTTTCTATAATACATAATGGCAGATAATGTATCTCCTTTTATACAGAGGCATAGCAAGAAGACATTAACCATAAATTAATTATTTATGTATAATAACTGTGTATAAAAGAGTATAAGTGGACAAGCTTTATTGAAAATGAAAACCACATGTGTACGGTAGGAAAGATGCAACGAGTACATATATGTGTCTACATATGTATATGTATGTATGTATGTATGCATATATATGTGTATATATATGTATGTATGTGTGCATATATATATGTATGTGTGTATGCATGTATATATACATGTCAATGGTTTCATCCATCCCTAAAGCCTCCAGGCTCTTTCAATATTTAGTATTGTGTATGCAGAACCAAGTGAGGTATTCTTATTCTTCTATGTGATAACTATTTTTTAATTCTTTACATGAGAAGAGCTTATAAAATCTGTAAAACCAACTGCTTTGAACATAATTTCAATGATTTTGTATATATGTATGTATGTATGTATGTATGTATGTATGTATATATATATATGCACATGTAGAGATATGTATATATGGATAAATATATGTATGTATGTTTTACTAATAGCTCTGTTACAATTCTCTCATTTTTGTATAATACAAAATGGCAGATAATGTATCTATTTTTACATAGAGACATATAGAAAGAAGACATTAACAATAAATTAATTATTTGTGCAAAACAACCATGTATAAAAGAGTACAATCCGACAAGCTTTATTGAAAATGAAAACATCAACATGTGTATGGCAGGAAAGATGCCGAGAGTATATATATGTGTCTACATATGTATATATATGTATGTATGTATGTATGTATGTATGCATATATGTGTGTGTGTGTGTTTTTGTGTGTGTGTGTTTCAATGGTTTCATCTGTCCCTAAACCCTGCAGACTGTTTCAATATTTAGTATTGTGTATGCAGAACTAGGCTATGTATTCTTATACTTCTATGTGATAACTAGCTTTTTAGTAGTTGGATGAGAAGAGTTTATAAAATCTGTAAAATCAACTGCTTTGAACATAATCTCAATGATTTTGTATATATATATATGTATGTATATATGTATGCATATATATATGCCAATGGTTTCCTACAGCCCTAAACCTTGCACACAAATATGTACAATTCCTCCTATTGTAATGGCTACAAAATCAAAGATATACACAGATGATGAAAATGCTATTTCAATATTCAATGTTATGTATGCACAACTAGGTGAGGTATTCTTATTCTTCTATGGGATAACTATTTTTTTATTCTTTTCATGAGAAGAGTTTGTAAGATCTATAAAACCAACTACTTTGAACATAATCTCAATGATTCTCTTTAGTTTCACATAGATTATATGTGTGGTTCTATTTGTAGAAATTAGTAGAATTATGTTCTCCAAAAATGCACAAGCTTCATGAAAATTTGAGCTACATCACGACAAATAGAAAAATTGTAAAAGACCTACTAGAATAATACTAGAAAACCACCAAAGTAATTTTACCTCCAATATTTCAATGGTTTCATACAATGCTAAAGCCTACACATAGATAACTACAATTGCTCCCATGGTAATGGCTGGAACACCAAAGATATAGATAGACAATGAAAACAATAGACCAACAATGTACAAATAACCAGCCCTGGCCATATTTTTTAATGCAAGAAGGAAGATTTAAGTGTAGTTTCTACATCCATATAGAATGATAATATCTTATTAATCTGCAAAATGGGTATACACACAAACAACCAAAACAATAGGCCAACATTTAATTACAATTCCTCTTAAGGTAATAGGTATGTATATGTTATACATATATGTACACATATACATACATATAGACATGAATATGTTGTAAACTTGAGCTACATTGTTTGGATTAAATGTTATAGAGAAATAGGAAAATTGCAAGAAAACTGTAAGGAAAAAACCTAGAGAATGACATACATCTGATTCGTGAGTAGCATCCTAATAGCTATAACAAGTGTTATATAGACTACTTGTCTTGTACCAATATTTTGCATAGAACTATAATTGAACTACATAATATAGAGTTTGTGTTTAGCTCTTTTATCTATTGTAAATCACTCTTTCAACAATGCAATTTAATCAATATGGGAGAGAACGAAAGAGATAAACAATAAATTAATCATTTATGTAAACTACCGATGCAAAACGTCTTATTGATTCTGGAGTTCGACAGTTTTATCATTAAGCTTGCATGCTTTTCATTTGAATAAAGTGGGAATCTTCTTTGTAGTATGCTAACAAATAGTTGTAATTGTATAAGAGGAGATACATTATCTGGCATTCAATTATATGGAGAAACATGGAAATTGTAATAGAACTGATAGTAAAATGTGCATACATGTGTGTATCCATATATACATATATAAACAAATGTATAAACATTTATTATCCCATAGGCTATTTTGTTTGAAGTTGTTGTTGGGATACTCTTTTATACATGGGTTTTTTGCATAAATAATTTATTTATTGTTAATGTCTTCTTGCTATGTGTCTCTATATAAAAAGAGTTGCATTATGTGTCATTTTGTATTATACAGAAATGGGGGGATTGTAATAAAACTATTAGTAAAACATATATATATATATATTTATCCATATATACATATCTATACACATGCATATATATATATATATATATATATATATATATACACACACACAAATACATGTATATATCTATACACATACATGTATATATACATACATATAATACATCAATCCATCCATGAATTGGAGCAATCACATAATGTGCATATTTTCTGACAAGCACTTGCTTGTGATGTGACTAGGTTTATCCTTGTGCATTTTTCACCTTCTACCCATTACCATAGGGGGGATTGTAGTCGAACCTTGTTATATTTTCTCAATAAATATGCTTAGGGTTAGTATTTTTTATTGCCTTGCATATATTGTTTAGGTTATCTGTTTGCATCTGTGCTAGTGGATGCATTAACATAGGACCATTTGCAGATTATGAACATGATAGATATAAAATTAGTTTGGAATTTGGTAAGTGTTATTATTTCTAATATCTCTTTTATGGGTATGTGCAGGATCATCATGGAAAAAACAAGCCCTTAAGTCGCAAAAAAATCAAAAAAATCAGAGTTAGGCAACTTGACGTAAAAATTTGAATAAGTTATCTATATTATTTTGAAAATATGTAAGAATAGAATCTATAGTAAATTGAATGTAGTTTGTAAACTACTAGGTTTATTTTTTTTAAAAGAATCTATTTGGTGAAAATTTGAAATTTCAATGTAGTAGTACTGAAATTTTAGGGAAAAAATAAGAAGTAGCTGTCAGTCTGACCACCCTAACCACAATAAAATGATAATATTTTTTTATAATATTTTGGACATAAATAGAGGACCCATGTCTGGATGTGATACATATTTCTTTTGTAATTTTTTTCCAAGTAAATAATTGATTATGAATTTTTTATTACAACTTTTTAAAATTATAAAAACTCTCATGTCTAACCACCTTAACTAGGTCAAAACTTCATGAAATTCAATTTTTATTTTTTTAATCCTATAGTATGGGAAGCATAGAATGTAATGCATCTTTTGGATTCAAAAAAAGTGATACCGTTTGAAAGCTATAGATGTTTTTTAATCATCTTATCAATCAGGACTTTAGTCATAATTCAAATAGAAAATGAATAATAATTATTTATTAAATTCAAAGTAAAGTATGATTTATATTGGTGGAAAGCTGAGAATCTCCTTTAAAAACCCTTTTCATTTCATCAATTTTTGGTTAAAAAAAGTCGTCAGCCACATACCCTACAAATAGCAATCATATCGCCACTTTTTGGCTCATTATGATCCTACACATACCCTTATCTATTCAGTTTATCTGTTGAACTTTCATGCAAGCTCCCCATTGGCTTGGCCAACAAGAGGATTTTTTATGCAATAACTCTTTTGCAAATTCTCTATTTGATTCAACAAATTATTTCCAGCTAATGTAGCTTGAATTTTTTATTAAGCTTGTGCCATTATGGGGAGGTTGTGTAGATTATTTGTGCTCATTGGCTTTATGAGTTCTATTTAATATGGGTTTCATACCAAACAATATATCTTCAAATTTGAATTGACAAACCAAGTTTTACATAGCCTACTTTCCTTCTATAAGAATGTTTAGTGTGTGTTTCAACTCATTTGTGATCTAGCTATGATTTTTAGCTTTTCTTCTAATAGTTTTTTTGCAATTTTTTTAGTTTGTCTATAATATTTAGTGGGAAATAATGTTGCTTGAATTTTCAATTGAGAAACCAATAAGGGATATGTCTAATACCTATTATACAATTCTCTATTTTTCTTCAATATTTTCCTATAAAGGATGTAGGTTGAATCTTGTATCAATATGTTTCAAATTTTGGTTTTTGCATTAATCATCTATGCAAAGCACACATGTAATATAAACCCACAAGATTCATGGAAAATTTGAGCTACATTACCATAAATAGAGAAGTTATAAAAGACCTACTAAAATAATAATGGACAACCACCAAAGTAATTTTATCTTTAATATGTTAATGTTTTGATACAACCCTAAACCCTACACACAAATAAATACAATTTCTCCCATGCTAATGGCTACAACACCAAAGATACACACAAAAAACCAAAACAATAGACCAACAATGTGCAAATAACCAAGTCTAACCATATTTTTTGATGGAAGAAAGAAAGAGTGTGATGCCCCATCGTGTGAACCCCAAAGGACAATTAAAAACAAAAATTACTATACAATTTTTTTTAAAAGTAAATCTAAACATATATGAGATGCACATTGAGTCATAAGTCATAAAACTCAATTAAACAAATCCATTAACACTTACATCCCTTGGGGTACACGAGGAGTCATTACGAAACTTAAATCCATACAACATCGATAAAGAATGAAATCCAAAGATATAATCCAAAACAAAGTAAACATTTACAAATGTAACACATACATGAAAAAACATTAATAAGAAACCATCCACGTCTAAATATACAACATATATACACAATTACCTCAAAACTCAAAATGATAAACTTTATATTATCATATAAAAGCAAGGGACATATTTCCATAGATATAATGTATCGAATAACAACTACCATGGATCAAAAGCCACACAAGATATAACATTACATTTCATTACAATGACACAACAGTGTTCTCCAACATGAATGGGAATCCATGTAGAAAGATATAGTTGAACAGATGAATACAAAGTATCATAAGTGGCTCAAAGATGGATACAACTCTAGAGTCACCACAACTGGCACCAATCCGCACCTCTTGATCCTTGACTGGGGACCCAATGGGGTTCCTAGCACATTCCACCTAACCACATGAGTCCGAAGACCCACCCCTCATACTAGGAGCTGGCAAGAAAGAGACCTCAACCAAGAACATCCAAACAGGGAACCACAAGACTCAACATCATACAAAATATCATATTAACAATAACTCCAAAAGAAACAACAAAATATTTCAAAGATCATAAATGAAAACAACCAAGATCCAATCATAGTAAACACATGACCATAAAAAAAGCACATCATAGATAAATCAAAAGCAACAATCATAATTGTATACACTTTAAAATGGTCACATCACATTGTCTGGTAATTAATTAAATATTTTTAATATTTAATTAAAATCTTCGAATTCTATCTACGTATAAATAAATTTAAATAATTTATTTAAATTTCTTCATTCTTTTATTTTGGATAAATAAATAAGAATATTTAATCATCTTTTCATAGTCATTTCTTAATTAATTAAATAAACATTACGATTTATTTATATTAATTATCAATATCTTCGTTTGAATATCTTATTCAAATAAATATTAAAATATTATTCTTCTTCTAAATATCATTTACAATTAAATATTCCAAAATATTTAATTATTTTCTCTAAACCAATTTAAAAATTCATTCTTAAAATCATTTCAAAATTCTTTAAAAATCTATTTATAATTAAATATTCCAAAAATATTTAATTAAAACTTCTAAATATTTCATATTCTTCTAAAGTCACATCATAATTAAATATTTCAAAATATTTAATTAAATCTTCCATAGTATAAAAATAAAAAAATCAAATGCAATAAATGAAATTAAATAAATTTATTTATTTAATTTGGGATTTATCTTCAACTCCCGGGAAACAAACTGCCAAAACAGAAAATTAATTTTCTATGTTTCTGTGCAGGCTTGTTCCCGTGGGTTGAAGACAAGAATCCATCCTTCTCTCCAACCTCTCAACCTCTTCCATCTTCTTCTCAACCTCTCCATCTATCACCATTCAAACTTACCAGACAATCTCACAGCCGTAGATTCTTGCCAGCCAGGATTGAGCCTGCAAAAATCTATAAATACAACTGTCGGGAGCTCCAAATCATATAGAAGTTTTTAGCAGAGAAACTATAGTCAAATAACTCTTAAGCATCCATAGCATAAGCCTTTTTAACATTCATTTTCATTTTATTTCATAGCATAGTAGCATATCATGATACATTTCATTCACAGCCCCTGTGTATAATCTACAGCCCCTGTTCATATCCGTTAAACAATTTCACTCCACCAGCATATAGAATAGTAGTTTTCATTTGTATACTCATTCTACAGCAGCCATTTGGAGGAGCTTACATCAAATCTAAGAGCAGCAACTTCAAATTCCTGGAGATAGAGGAAAATGGGACGGCTCTGAAGAAAACTTTGTTTGATTTGAATTCATTTAGCTTTTCTTTAGATTAAGGTTTCATTTAGTGTTTTGTTTTCAATTAGATTAACAATAAATAAACAATACACAATAATCAATTGCAAAGTAAATCCAAGACCACAATAATAACACACTTCTAGAGGTAACCAAGGAAACAAAGCATAAGGGAAACTAGTGGAGAGTGTCATCGCATAGTCCTATATGGGTTATCCTATGCTCTTCCTCCAAGCACTGGTTATACCAGGTTGCTTGAGGCGTCAGCCCCCATCTATGGTTATCCTAGCCCTTCCTCCTACTTGAGGCATCGACCCCATAGGGTGACTTATGTGGAGTCATTAACCTCTCATGAGGATGAGGTAATGAATTTTCCAACCACGGCCTCCTCAGTCTTCCATTATTCTTTGATAGCCCTAATGGATAGACAAGGTATCCAATATTATCTTATTATGTTATTACTACCCATTCCCCTAAGTTCAATTATTAGGTTTTCACTTGTTAAGCTAACTCTTACATGGGTTATCCTGTGCCCTTCCTCCTATCTAAGGCACCAGGCCCCATGAAGAGCCACTCTCCCTAGAGACCCAGAACACATAACCAAAGTATCAAGAGGTTGTACCAAAAATAGAAAAGTACAATATCTCAAACTGAATAACACGCAAGGCATATACCATCTCGCCAATAGCCATATACATAAACACTCATAAAATTAGGTACAATCCTCCCATAATTCAAAATCACAATTATGACCAAAACTTTTCCAAAAGGCCATATCAATGAAGAATCAATAAAATTATCCTCGCTCCTGGAAGATTTCCTAACCACTTTATACAACAAGCTCCCTCCTTAAGGTAATAACCAAAATCAACTCACTTCAAAACTCAACCGCAATAAACCAATAGTATTCAATTCAAACATAAATAACAATCAATTCCACCATAGTTAATCAAGATCATCTTAGATTCCAAATCGCACACATAAATCATCACAAATTTCAATGGGTAAGATCTCCTCAAATCAAAACAAACCAATAATTCACCACTTATGGTGAAAGAAAACCATACAAGTTTCCAAATGAATAGCAGCAAAAATTAAATGAGAGAGGACACCCATCCCAAAATCAACTCAAGAAAAGTCACAATGAAAGGACCCATCAAAATTATCTTTTAATCCAACACAATCAAGCACCCACAACAACCATGATTGTAATAGTTAAAATGATCAATTCAAACTCATTTCTACTTTCATTAAATTGGTACAACAAACAATCATCTCAACCTCCATTAACCAAACCAACATCCATTCACTAATTTGCTTACACGAACAATCTTAAACATTGTAACACATAAAAAGGAAATATCAATACAATAGGTAGTAAATAGTCTTACTACGACTTACTAAACCACTAACATGATCACTTGCATTGTTACCCTCTAATTAAATAATGATCACTTAAATTCTACACCTATTATTATACAAGTTAACAAAACTACAAATAGATTCAATAGAACTTACTATATCCTATAATTATTCAAAAGAAACTAAAACAATCTTCTCTTCCACTCAATTATGTTCACACCTTTCTCTTGATCAAACTAAATTATTTAACACAATAAGGACTTAATTTTTCCTATTTTTTAATCAATTATCATAAGCAACTAATTATTCTTTGATTCCTTCACACGTTCAAAGTATTTAACTTCAAACATCATTCTAAACAACAATTTACATTTTACTCTTACATCTTTATAAGATCATATAAAAAAAAAACACTAAAGCAATTATACACATATTTATAATTAACTCAATTCATATTTCTGCTACAAAGCACTCTCACTAACACTTTCAAGTGACAAATCATAATTAACATTTAAGATATCATTTACATTTTACGCCGCTGCTAAAACCCTTAACTTAATAAGTAAACCTACATTTCCAATTAAACCAACAAGCAACCTACCTCATCTAAATAACTCTTCCATTTACTAATCCTAATACATGTATCATTAATTTAGATAGGAAATAGGTAGATCAACATACTTTTCCCTTAATCATTAATACAACCAATTTATTATCTAAATATTTTCTTAAATTTCTAACTATAAACAACTCTTTTATTAACTATATAAATTTTTTAATAAAACCAACTTGTTTTTAATTTAAAATACCTAATTATATTTGAAAATAACTGATGAATACCATAAACATGTAATTATTCTTTTAAATATTCTCATAAATTATAAATATTAAATAAATTATCTTCTCCTCATATTTAAAACTATAAATCTTCTTTTTTTGAAAATCAAAATAAAAGTTTTAGCAAAGTAGGATATTTCCTAGCCTCCTTTTCTTTATTACACTTAACAAGTACTTTGCTTAAGAAATTTCGTACTTTATTCCTAAGCCTTTTAGGCTTTAAAAGATAACATGTATTCTATTAAAATTTTAAGTAATCGTGAGGGAATGAATTTAATCTTAAATCCCATAAATAATAAATCAAATGTCAAACACTTAATAAATACCGAGGTCAGTCTAGATAACCATAGACACAACATCAAAAGAAATAAGGAATCCATAGGTATCAACTTCTCAAAATGATTGATTCATCACACTCTTATTTGAAATGCTAATATAGAAAATACCTATGATCAGAAAATGTGGCTAAGGAGAAGTTAACTTCTTTTTAGGAAATGCGAAAGGATTGGTGGAGACAGTATTATCTATAGTACAAATTCAAATCCACCGACAAGGCAGCAATATGAAGGGAAGGATTCACTATTGAGCAACAAAAAGAGGGAGTCTAATTAAATCTACAATACAGTAATTCAAATCTTCTTATCAACTACAATCAAAACTACAAATATATTGCAACATGTAGCCCAGGGAAAAAAAACAATGCATCTACAATGAGGAACATCACAAATGTAAAGAATTGATTTGCAAAAGCTTAGAGTGTATCCAACGAAAAAGAAACAAAAAGTGTCTATATATATAGCATTTGATTCTATTACCATCATGTCGATGAACACACAGTATTCAAAGGAACCCAAAACCATCGATTTAAACCTAAATAGCAATTCTATCAAATTTTTAGATTAGAAACAAGCCATCAAAAGAAAAAGGCATCCTCTATTGGGAAGGGCTGAATCGATTTCGCATGGAGGCTCTCAAGAATATTGAATTAATGAAGCACTCAAAGAAAAATGTTTTAACATAAGGTACAAACAACGACGCATTGGGGAAGAACCATATAGACTTAAGGTACTCCCAATGAAGGGTAAACAGTTTGGGAGGAAGGCGTTAAACCACAAGAATAAACAGACCAGATTAGATGAAACAACGAAGCAACCTCAGAATCTAAATTACATGGAGGCCATCATAAAAGGAATCTGCCCATTGAATGGGCAAGAAAAAGAGGTATTGACCTCACAAAACAAGGAAAGTCATCCTTAACACAAGGCGAAACCAGAAGGTCGGTGTGCCAAAGATTAAGCTAGGAGAGGTATGCAAAAATGGAGGTTTTATCCTCTAGACAGCGGCAAAGTAGCCCAAATAGAACAAATTGCATTTTATAAACAAAGCGAAAAGCATGAAACCATGGATTGATAGACAAGGCCAATAACTTATAAACAAATGTAAATCTATTGAAATCAAAACCGATACATCAATTGCCCAAACAAGATATATAAAAATTGTGAATTCCAAGAATGAGATTGTAGCTCTTCAAGGTAAGTCACCTATAGAAATAATCAACAAAAGCGAAATTCAAAGATAGAAAAGAACCTGGCTAAGTCGTTGCCATGCAATCTCCCTAGAAACCCCCTGGATGAGTACAAAGCCCTGCCATTTAAAACACAACCGATAACTTTCTAGAAAACCCTCACAATAACCATTAACAACCTTCAAATCAGAAGATGATTCAGGTGTTTTCTCTGAATGAATGACCCCCTCATTTCTCCAAGATTTGTATACATAAAGCCCAAGATGAGAATGAACTTTCGAAAAAAAAATCCACAAGATAAGCAAGTTTCCCCTTTCTAATTACAGTTTTGAGTCGTGCATGCTCATGCATGGAAATACTTCCATCTTTTACTTCGCTTTTATCTTTTGCCATCCCTTTTCTATTTTCGCTTGCTTTTTACATCAGTTCGAAAACTTTTTATCTTTATTTAATTAAAAATCACATTATTTTTCTATGTTTAATTAATTAGCTTCAAACAACTAATAAATTATTAATTATTGTTTAAAGCCATACCAAAAATTCAATTCAATCATTTAATAATAAATTTTATACTTTTATATTTCTTAATATTAATTAATTTAGTTATTATTTTAATCTCTCAATTTATTTAATCAAAGTTAATTTAATTACTTGAGTAAACAATGCCATCAAAATATTACGTTTATCACGCAACCAAAACACACTTATCAATGATAACACAAATAGACGCTTACACGAAATACAGACAAGTCACGACGGAGGGGCACTACAAAGAGAATGAAGATCTCTTTCAAATACATATATATCATACATCAACCCATCTACGAATTGGAGCAATCACATAATGTGCATATTTTCTGACAAGTGCTTTCTCGCGATGCACCTAGGTCTATCCTTGTGCATTTTCTACCTTCTACCTCTTACCATAGGGGGAATTGTAGTGGAACCTTGTTTGTTTGCTCAATAAATATGCTTAGGGTTAGTATTTTTTATTGCCCTGCATTTATTGTTTTTTTATCAGTTCGCATATGTGTTGGTGGACAATTTGTAGATTATGAACATGATGGATATAAAATTAGTTTGGCAGTTGGTAAGTGTTATTGTTTCTAATATCCCTTTTATCTATTCAATTTATCGGTATGAAATTTCAAGCGGGCTCCCTATTGGCTTGGCTGGAAAGAGGATTTGTTATGCAATATCTCTTTTTCAAATTCTCTATTTGACTAAAAAAATTATTGCCAGCCGATGTAGCTTGAATTGTTGATTAAGCATGTGCCATTGTGGGGAGGTTGTGTAGATTATTGGTGCTCATTGGATTTATGAGTTCTATTTAATATGGGTTTCATACCAAACAATGTAGCTTAAAATTTGAATTGACAAACCAAGTTTTACACAACCTACTTGCCTTCTATGAGAATTTTTAGTGTGGGTTCCAACTCATCTATGATCTGCCTATGATTTTTAACTTTTCTTTTACTAGTTGTTTTCAAATTTTCCGATTTTGTCTCTAATATTTAGTGGGAAATAATGTTGCTTGAATTTTCAATTGAGAAACCAATAAAGGATGTGTTTGATACCTGTTATACAATTCTTTATTTGTCTTTGATATTTTCCTATAAAGGATGTATGTTGAATCTTGTATCAAAATGTTTAAAAAAAAGAAATCTGCCTATAAGTTCAAATAAATCTGCAAGATTTTTTTTACATAAAAAAGATGTAGGGTCCCCAAAATGAAAGTAAGCATCCAAAATGAATTTTCCCTTATTTGATTGGTTGAGAAGGGTTCAAATTCAACCTCTTTGCTGCCTATACTAATGCCAAACTTTTGAGTAGACAATATGGTATAAGTAACCAAAAAGTTTTAAATTTGCAGCCTTCCCAATTAGTTAATTGAGGGGGAAAACAATTTGGATGTTTCTTATCTTCATAAATTCCAAGCTCAAGAGTTAAATGGTGATAAAAAATATACTATACATAAGTATTTAGATAGAATCCTATGTATATAGACACATATATACATATGTATGTATATGGATACATATATATGCTTATATGTGTGTGTTTGTAAATGTGTTCATCAAGGGGAACTTCAATGCATATATGTACTTAATTATTTGTACACATATATACATGCATATATTCTACATTGAAGCTCCATTATTTGTCGTTAAATATTATAGAAAGATAGGAAAATCGTAAAAGAACTATTAGGAAAATACTGAAGCATGACATATGTTTGAATCTTTAGTAATGGTTGTTGTTTCTTTTATTAGACAGGTAGGAAAATATATTGATTAATTTGCATTTCCAAAAGAGCCATAGCAGCTTTGCTTCAAAATTATAGTATTGTAAGAATCATCTTCCTTGGCTCATAGAAAAAATAAAATTCCACATGCACACACATATAAGCATCTTGAAAGATAGAGAGATACATATGAGGCTATATGCATTTTCATTTATTATTTTTATTGTTCTTGATGTATCCCCTGGTGTTTCCATACCATTAAAAGTGGATTTCTATTCTTCTTATAGTATCTCAAGTGTCTTCTTTAAACAATATTAAAAGTGGAATGGTTATAAATTGATATTTTTAAGTTGTGTACAAATTAGCATTTGGATGCTACAGTACACTGATCTTTTTTTTTAAATTGTGAAATAGAGTTATCAATTAGTGAACTCAAATTGTAACATTGTGTCACTGCAAATAAGCTCATAGAACTATGTCTACGGAAGTGGGCTTTGTGGATGGGTGTGTAGAGGCCCCCAATATTGATTTCTTGCCAACACCTATTGGTCTCTCCATGGAGTCTAGCTCTAAGGGCATGGCCACTTGACCTTCAGATCCTAATCCCATAAGTATGGTTCCACTTTATCCTGTACTTGTTGCAAATTTGGTGTTATTGTTTCCAATTCTCTTCGCTTCTAGGTGTACATTTAAATGGACCATCTTGACAAAGCATATACATGTCGAACTAGTTATGCATTCCTATTTTCCAACATGTAAAAGGATTGCTTTGATGTATATATATATGTATACGTATGTATATATATGTATATGTATATGTGTATGTATATGTATATGTATATGTATGTATATATGTATATACATGTATATGTATGTATTTATGTATATATGTATATGTATATTTATATGTATGTGTATGTTTGTATATCTATATGTATGTATATGTATGCATGTATGCACATGTATATGTATATGTGTATGTGAGACGACAACATTCAAATTGCATTTATTCTGCCTACTCAAATTTACTTTGCTTTACTTGCCCCCATTGCACAATAATTGGAGGATGCATTAAGCCTCGCATGAGAATAGTCTTACTATCCAGCTCTCCTTGTCCTAAGGTTCCCAAGTCCTCTATGTATATTCAAGTAGAATTTAATATTTCCTAATATTCAACCTACGCTATTCTGTTTTTGGTTATTCACAGATATTGATTCATATACAAATGGATAGACATATATTTTGTTATATGCTTATGTATAATTGCCACTTTCAATGTATGTATGGGTATATATGTATATTCATATATCCTAATGTACTTGAGCTTGTATGTATATTCTTAGATTGTATGGGTAGAGTCAAGTTGCACAACCCAATCAATTGTTGAATTTAGAAAGGGTAAAAAATAGCAACAAAACTATTTGTACTATAGGGAGCATAGAAAAGAAATATCCATTAAGCGTCACAGAAAATACTTATAGCAAAGGATAGCTACAACAAGCACATCTACACGTGAAAATGGAAACAGTTCTCCCTTGCAACATTAAATTCCAATGGAAAAGACTACCCTTGTATACAATATAAGAGGAGCTCCCTTGTTGCATGAACACACAAACAATACCTCAAAGAAATATTCAACAATAGCTATCATGTTGTGGTAAAGTGATTTCAACATCATATAGATGTTCTCTCCAACCTTTCTGTTTGCCAAATATGTAGGGAAAGCTACATAGGGATGTGCACTCAAATGTAAGGGTCAAAAGCCATATGTGTAAGGCATTATTTTGAAAAAGGTGCCCATCAGTTAAACTCCACAAATGGAATAGATCTAGGCCCACAACCATTGTTACTCAAAAAGTTAACACAAGTTGAAGAGAAGCTTATTGCTAGGGTGGCTCCTATTTTATAGGTCACCCACACTAGAGGAGGCCAATTTAAATATAGTGGTCACATGATAAGCTTCCCTTAGGATATCTCAAGCATCGCAAAACTTTTTTCACACTGTCTAAAAGACCTTAAGGTCGTTATTGTTCACAAGACCACTATTGAAGGTGGGAATTATGATTGTTATGTTAATAAACATCATGTCATGGATGCATTGAAATACAAAATCCAATATGAAAAATACTACAATGATGTTGAGAGTGATGTTGAGGCTCTTAATATGTTACTTGATGTTGTTGTTGATGTGTCTAGTTTGTTGCATACAATAGAGAAAGTTTCAAGTGAAGACCTAATGCCATTAACCAGCTCAACAAATGTTGGACAAGAAGAAAATGGCTCTTCAAACTTCTCATCATTTATTCCTTGCTTACCAAATGGTAGATGAGAGATGAAAGCAATAAAAGACGTCTTGCAAATTGGAGAAAAAGACTAGAATATCTTATCTTAGCCTGAAGTTAGCTCTTCTCCTATTAATGAATACAAAACTAAAGGTTTATTCTCAATGGCCTTTCCAACATTGTTCCCCACTGGAGAAGCGCTTCCCCTGCAATTGAGAAATATTAAAATTCACTTGCATGAATATGCCCTCCACCTAATGAGACATTTTGACCATAGGTTTGGAAAAAATGTTAGGTTTAGATATTTTCTCTACAACTTGATTATGAGACATCACAACCAACAAACTATCTATGTTTTTGTTAGAGTGGATGTGGAGGATAGAATCCCTAGGTTGATTACTACTTTGAGGTAACAACTTCAAGCCCCCTTTGACCACCAACTAGTTGATCAGGTGATGTGATATAGGGCGTCATTTCATGGGACCCACTCTTTCTAGAACTCTTTCCAGGCCCAACTAACCGCTATGATCGAACAACTTGGTATACCCACCCTTTTTTTCACTTTGAGCTGTGCAGACACAAAATGGACTGACCTAAAAAAAAAATTCTTTGTTGCATCTTGTTTAGCAATGGAGCCATCAAAAATTATTCTAATAGATAGTGTTCTTCAAAATCCACATATAGCATTTTTATATTTAAATCATAGATTCTCAATTTTCTATAAAGAGGTGATTGAAAATATTTTGCATGTAAAAGATTATTGGTATATATATGAATGGTAGCATCGTGGCTCTACACATATGCATGGTTTTCTATGGATTTTATAAGATCCTAACATGTATACTCTTGATTGGTCCAATGACCATGATCTAACCATAGCAAGGCACTTTTTTTGATAGATATGTTTCAACTTGGAATCCACGTTGTCCTGCACAAAGATTGCTTAGAATGTATCATTGCTCTAAACAAAACTCGTGCTTGCTTACCACGACCCAAATCTTGACCAATGATCCAATCATAGATTATGAAGAGCTGCTAAACATAGTTCAAATGCACCTAAAATGCTTTGAATGTACTTGTTTAAGATGAAAAAGAGAGAAATTGCAATGTTGGTATAAAGCACCATGGTGGCAGCAACTTACCTCTACATTGACATCTAATGCTAACTCTAACAAATCCTACAAACTAGCAAGAAATTATGATCACTTAAATATTCACAGCCTAACTGTGCTTACAATTTGGCATGGAAATGTTGATTGCCAGCCATTTTCTTCTACGAAAATTGTTTTGAATTATATTTCTAAATATGTAGCTAAATATGAGAAAACATTAGAAAATTATCTAGATATGTTGAAAAGAGTTTCAAATACAAATATAGTTGAGGATAGAGCACTAGTTGCATACCAAAAATTCATGATGAATATTCTTGTGGAATGTGACATCTCTGCACAAGAGACGTGTCATATGTTACAAAAAATTCCTCTTCTTACTTCAAGCTGATGATACATTCAGTTGAATGTTTTCAAAAAGACATGGTTTCATATAAATAGAGATGATACTGATGGAGAGTTTCCAACAAACTATATTCATTTCTATATGCAAAGGCCTCCAGAGCTAGCTGCTTTATCCCTTATTGACTCCGTCTACCTATATACACACTTGCAGCAATGCAAAAAGGATAAATGGAAACCAAGGCTCCAACTTGTAGTTGTCCTTGTTTACCCATTATTCAAGACTACTCCTATTGAAGATACAAAGATATTTGAGACATTTTGTTGGATTGAACTTATGTTGTACAAACCTTTCTGACACATACAAAAAAATATAGGTCTTCAAAGAGAACATATAATAGAAAATTGGAAACTTTTAAAAATGGTTCGTTATCATATTTGGCATGTTAGTAGAGTTCTAGTTACATCCACAATTGAAGAACATGATGATAGTGATATTGATGATTTGAACCATCATCCTTTTATGGATGAATATGAATGAGAAGTTTTCTCTCTACTTGGTGCTACTACTAACTTTACTATAAATCATCCATGGAGCTTTCTCTCTGCTTGGTGCAAACCATGTTCCTGAACAACTCCATAATATTGCATTGTAGTTCATCTCATACTTAAGAACAATTTAATTATATCTTTGTTGAAGATACAGAGACATTTGAGACATTTTGATGGACTAAACTTAGGTTGTAGAAACCTTTCTGACACATACAAAAAAATATAGGTCTTTAGAGAGAAGAGATAATAGAAAATTGGAAACTTTTTAAAAAGGATAGTTATCATCCTTACAATGTTAATAGAGTTCCAATTACATCCACAATTGAAGAACATGATGATAGTGATATTGACGATTTGAACCATCATCCTTCTATGAATGAATATGAATGGCAAGTTTTCTCTCTACAAGATTCTGATATGAACCATCCATGGAATGCAAACCATGTTCCTGAAAAACTCCATAATATTGCTTTATAGTTCATCTCATACTTAAGAAAAATTTAAGTATATCTCTGTTGAAGATACAAAGATATTTGATACATTTTGTTGGAATGAACTTATGTTGTACAAACCTTTCTAGCACATACAAACATATATAGTTCTTCAGAGAGAATAGATAATAGAAAATTGTAAACTTTAAAAAATGGTTGGTTATCATCCTTGCCATGTTAATAGAGTTCTAGTTACATCCACAATTGAAGAACATGATGATAGTGATATTGATGATTTGAACCATCATCCTTCTATGGATGAATATAAATGGGAAGTTTTCTCTCTGCTTGGTGCTACTACTAACTTAAATACTATAAATCAACTTTAGTTATTGGGTAGGTGGTATTTTGATATGAACCATCCATGGAATGCAAACCACGTTCCTGAACAACTCCATAATATTGCTTTGTAGTTCATCTCATACTTAAGAAAAATTTAAGTATATCTCTGTTGAAGATACAAAGATATTTGAGAAATTTTGTTGGACTGAACTTATGTTGTACAAACCTTTCTGGCACATACAAACAAATATAGGTCTTCAGAGAGAACAAAGAATAGAAAATTGGAAACTTTTAAAAATGGTTGGTTATCATCCTTGCCATGTTAATAGAGTTATAGTTACATCCACAATTGAAGAACATGATGATAGTGATATTGATGATTTGAACCATCATCCTTCTATGGATGAATATGATTCGGAAGTTTTCTCTCCGCTTGGTTCTACTACTAACTTTACTATAAATGAACTTCAGCAATTGGGTAGGTAGGATTTTGATATGAACCATCCATGGAATGCAAACCATGTTCCTGAACAACTCCATAATATTGCTTTGAATAGTTCATCTCATCAGTGAAGGCACAACATGAGCAAGCTATGGTTCAATTATTGCTTGTAGATATGTCAACCCATCAACTTTCACCGAAGCAACAATTGTCCCTTGAAATAATTTGAACCCATTGTCTACAGCCTTCACCCAAAGCCCCTCTCTACATGATTATTCAAGGGATAGTTGGCACTAGAAAATCCTTACTCATAAATTTTATTTGACAAAAAATGAACAACTCTTTTGCTAGAGCCAATAGCTGCTTACTGACATTGGCTCCTACAGGTGTCGCTACGTACAACATATGTGCCTCTACAATCCATACAACACTTCAGATTCCCATAAAGGATATGAGTCCTTTGCAAGGGAAATAATTGAAATTATTCCAAGAACAATTTAATTATATTGAGTAAATATTGATTGATGAAATAAGTTTTCTAGGCCCAAAATTGCTATTGAAAATAGATAGCCAATTATGCCAAATGTTCCCAGATAAGTAGACAGAGCCATTTGGTAGTGATTCTATGATCCTTGTTGGTGATGTCACTCATTTTCCACTTGTCATGGATACACCTATTTATGCTTCATCCTCATTGAATGTAGCTTTGTGGTACACTTTCACAATCTCAATATCCCTAGACACTATCTTTAACCAAAAAGGAGATAGCCCTTCACAATGAAAGTTTCATGAAATCCTTCTTCATATAAGAAACGATGAGGCTATCCATGATGATTGGGAAGAGCTTATGAAACAAACAAATATAATAATCTCAACAATAGAAAGACAACAATTTGATGTTGCTACACATTTGTTTATGACAAATGACTTGGTCGCATTCCACAACAAAAAAATGATCAAACAGTTAAATCTACCAATAGCCATTAGCATTGCTCGGATGGCTCAACAACAAACATTTGATCATGGAGATGATGACCAACTTCTCCTAGAATTGCTACTTTGTGTTGGTAAATAGGTGATGCTAACAACAAATTTGTGGATTCAAACTGGCCTTGTCAATGGATCCCTTGGTATTGCTACAACTATTATCTACAATCTAGATTCTAAATTGCCAAACCCACCTAACTATGTTTTTTTTCACTTCAAAAATTACATTGGCCCACCATGGGACCCAAAACATCCAAGAAACGTCCCCATCCCAGCTATAAGTCAGGGGAGTCAAACACAAATTCCACTCACTATGGCATGGGAAATCAAAATACATAAAGAATAGGGCTTAGCATTAGATAGAGAAAAAATAAACATAGGTACCAAAGAGAGGCAAGGGTTGACTTTTACAACTATTTCACATGTAAAATAAATTGAAAGACTTTGTATTGATCCACCTTTCTCATTTGAGAGATACTCTAGGCTTGGGACCAACAAGTACACTGCTTGTTGCCACAATGAAGAAACACACATCGAGCAATTACAGGCCTTGCCAACTACTTCTGGTTCTAGCCAATAGGCCAACAAACAAAAAAGGATTGAGGATAATTATTATTGCATCTACCTTGAGAGCTTGTGTGCCCTCTCCTCTTCAAATAGATAGAGATACTCTAGGATTGGTACCAACAATTACTAACTTCAAATTCCCATAAACAAACATCTAATCATGGAGATGATGACAAACTTCTCCCAAAATTTCTACTTTGTTGGTGAACAGGTGATGCTAACAACAAATTTTTGGATTCAAGCTGGCCCTGCCAATGGATCCCTTGGTATTGTTAGGACTATTATCTACAATCCAAATTCAAAATTGCCAAACCCACTTGACGATGTTGTTGTTCGCTTCAAAAATTACATTGGCCCACCATGAGACCCAAAACATCCATGAGACATCCCCATCCTAGCTATAAGTCAGAGGAGTCAAACAAAAATTCCACTCACTATGGCATGGGGAATACCAATACATAAAGCATAGGGATTAACATTGGGTAGAGCAATAATAAACATAGGTACCATAGAGAGGCAAGGGTTGACTTTTACAACTATTTCACGTGTAAAATCAATTTAAAGACTTTGTATTGATCCACCTTTCTCATTTGAGAGATACTCTAGGCTTGGTACCAACAAGTACACTACTTTTTGCCACAGCGAAGAAACACACCTCGAGCAATTTCAAGCCTTGCCAACTACTTCTGGTTCCAGCTAATAGGAAAAAAAAAAAAAGTCTCTAGAATAATTATTCTTGCATCTCCCTTGAGAGCTTGTGTGCCATCACCTCTTCAAACCTTTTGTACTTGCTATATCTTTAAAAACCATACCAAGTAATAATTTGTGTAAAATTGGTATTGTGCCAAATATGCACAAAGATACCACACATAAATAACTAGATGGCACAACTTGTACAAGCCAATTCCATGTTTTGATGATTATATTCTATTAAATTTCTAACTTCTTCACCTAAGATTTTTTTTAGCGATGCTTTTACTATATGGCATTCAAACCAATACACTCTTTTCTATATTACATTTTCCCATCTTTGTTTAAGTGTTTTAAAATTCCATTAAGTTAACTATTTATTGGTATACCTACAATTCTCTTACAACTAATTTGAATATACAGTGGTGTAAACATACAGTTATAGTTATTACACATTAATAGATATGCAATTACAAACAAGTCCAACTGTCTGAAATGCACAGAGATTAGAATCAACAATAACTAGAAAACAAAAGTTCTATGAGTAAATAATGTCTTTGCAACATTCCAATATATAAACCTTAATATGCAAATGTTGTAGATGCATTCTCAAAAAAAATTGTCTTCCATTTGATTACTAAGTTTGAAATCCTCCAACGGTGTTGCTTTAATAAAATGCTATTGTTTAATTCATTGCGTTCAGCTCCATCTTTTGGTAGGTTGGAGGCTATTTAATCTATCGGGCTACACAATTAGTAATCCGTTTTGCTTGGGTATTTTGCATAAATGATTAATTTATTCTTTATATCTTTCATTCTCTGCTTATTGTTCATTTCCATAGCAGGTTTCAGGGTTTGAACAATGATGTGTTGGATAGGTCCCAAATCCTTCAATGCTCTAACACTTCAATCCAATCCTCCTTTCGGTTCTCAACCATAACCAATAGTACATGTAAGTGCAAAACTTCTCCATAATCAATAAATACATCCTATGACCACCTTGCAAATATTATTCATCATTTCTACTTTGTAATTGTCTTTATTGATTTTTGCTATATATTTACTAATATTTGATCCTCCCTCACTCATCTTCTTTCCCCCTCCATTAATATGCCTTTTTCTTCTATTTGTAGGTATTAAACTAACGCATATATGACAATTCGAAAAGATGGAACTCCACAAAATTTCCAGTGGGCATTTCATATTGCTTTTGTTCAAGGGTTTGGCTAGGGTCCTCGAGGCCCCATGATGCCAATATGGAAGGGTGGATAACAAGCCTAGCTTTTTGTTTTTCCTTTTGATTCCATACATATTTTCTCACATAGATACATGTATAGAAAACATGGTTTGTAACAATATGTTTCTTACGTACTACCAAGTGGTTGCATCTTCAGCTTATGTGCTATTTGTTTGAAGTTTCTATTTGTTGAGAAGCCAACAATTAATCATGCAGTATGTGCAACATATGTATAGTACCAAAATGGCTCTTTTCAGAATGTAACTAAATCAATATATTGTCTTGGATATTTTGTACTCAACTTTCCCCTCCTACAACATTGTCTATTTTGACTCTCCAATTGCAATATGCAATCATTCATTTAAAATTAGAATTTTCTATTCTCAATTGCATTGTAATCCATAATACTTCTACTCTATGGTTATTCTTATTATGGTTTCCGGCTCATCCGTGATTTAGCTATAATTTTTAACTATTCTTTTAGGAGTTGTTTTTTGATTTCCCTATTTTCTATATAATATTTAGTGGCAAATAATCTAGGCTGAATTTTGAATTGGAAAACCAATTGTTAGATACAAATTCCTCTCACACCTTGTCTAGATAGCAATAGAATTACAAGTGTAGATTCCTATACCTAATTTCCATCTCTCATAAAAAAACACATGCATACTATAACTTTAATTTCCAAAACTATAGAAATATACTAATTCTAAAAAGTACTCAATATTGAATGTTTTCCTTCCATAGAAAAAATGTGTATTTTTTTTGTCCAATTTATAAAACACACACATGTGTGATGACCCTTGTAACAAAAAACTTCCATTAACTTCAAAATAAAAATCTTCAACCCTCCTCACCACAAATGTTTCCCACCGCAGTTGGCCCCAATTGACTGATTGTCGCATGCCTATGCATATGACTACTAGTTAATTTAATTTTAAACTTAAAATTTAAATCTTTAAATATATATAGTTTTTTTTTGAAATATAATATATATATTTAACCCTTTTTCTGTATATTCTTCTAACAAAAATAATCTCATTTTGTTTTATGTATTATTTATTTACCTATTTTTTATTTGATTTAAAACTATAGAGGGTTTTTAAAGTAACAAATAAATGAAAATATAACTTTATAAGGATTAGATTGCAACATAAAAATGTATTTTTATTTATTCATTTGTTTTATTTTATACTAGAGTATTTCTCTAAAAATTATATTTTCTTTACCCATTATTAGGAGTTTAAAGTTATCATACTTCTTCTCAACAACAAATTTAAAATATATCCTTTCACATGAAGTTTAAAATATTATTGACAAGCCTATTCTATAGATTCATTAAATCTATTTTTAACTATGAATATAACACATTGTTTTCTTTTATTTAACATTTAGACTACCTTATGTGTTTTCTTTTCTTTTTACCATAAAAGAGTCAAATTAGGCTTCATATACAAACTATAACATCATTGTAAGAGCCTATTTGTTAATATAGGTCCATTACCCTTTTTCGTCAATAGAAAAGTATAAAACTTTCTTTCAAAATTAAACTATAAGATCCCACCATACTTTCCACTATAACCACAAATGTCAATAAATTCCCTTAGAAAATTGCTCTTTCATCCTTATTTTCATTTACAATAAAATATAATTAGCTTTCAATATTACAAACAATATTTAAGAATACAATGAATAACAAAAGAAAATGAACAAGGCTTGCTCTCCATCCTACCATAATGGCATCATGAAGCCTCATAGGGTCTAGCCATACCCCCAAGCAAAAAGAAGAGATTACCAATGATTTTGGTATGAAAATCAAAAGGAATGACTTATCCAACATTTTCTATCTGTCTATTTCACAAAACAAACTCTCCTTTCACATACTCATAAAACTTTAACTCTCTCATTTTCAAAAAAAAAACACAATGATAAATTAAATCTCTTAAATAATGTAATTAGATAGCAATAAGGAAAATAACTTATCTCCATATTTTTGCTCCTTGGACACCCACATGTGAGCTCCTTACTTCTCTCCCAACTTTTCATGCTTCACTCTTCACTCCCTCAACATAAGAGTTATCTAAGAGGAGAAGTGGGTAACACCCTTTCTCTCTTCATAAAGAAGATATTAAAGAAATTCAACTTGAATCTCTTTGAATGAGGGAGTGACATTTTCCACTCTCTCATTCAAACTTCAAGCAAAATCTCCCATAAGTGCTCACACAAGTGTGGAAAAATTTGGGGAGATGGGAAAAGAAAGAGTGTACTCGTCTCCATCTCAAAAGTCTCCATCTTCATCAAGAGGGGGATGGAGTACTTGGTGGTCCTATTTCTCTCATGTCACATATCAAAATTGGGTTTAAAAACCAAGACATTTCCCTTTCTTCCAAATCCGTCACTTTTCAAAAAGGGCAATAAAGGAGGGTCATATATTGGATATGGTCCAAGATATGGTCATAATTAAGCCCCCAACCCATAAATACCTATCTTAGGACCTTAAAAATCATCTGACCACTTAAAAATACACTTTTTAACCCATTTGAAAACTACCATAAAGAATGCATTCGAAATTTAGCTACAATTAAGGGTTTACAAACCCCTAAATTCTTACTCACACTATTTACTACCTTCACAATATATTTAACACATAACCCCAATGTTAAGCCCTGAAATAGAACACTCCAACGTTAAATACTAACACCTCTTGTCTTTTTGGTTACAAGGGTTCACAACATTTGACTTACTTAGGTCTATATGGTCATCCCTTTATCCTTTAAATAATTCTTAAACCTATACATTAGTTCACACCATTTATATCCAATTGAAAATACATATTAATCAATTAAATACTACAATTAGAAAGGATCATTCATCTATCCACTTAATTTACTTTTATCTAATTTATTCATAATTATTGATTACAATTAATTAAATATAGAATATTTTTTACTCACCTTTACCACATGCTTGTGGTCTTACCATACTTGATCGATGATTCATTCATGCATACTAGGTTGTATTCAACCAACCTTTGTGGTCTATCATACTCAAGCCATAAATCTTCTGGTCACACTCACTACTAGCATCCACCTTAGGAGACATATAAATCATTAGTATTTGTCAAGTAAGATCTAACTCCAATATCCCTCCCAGATTTGTATTAAATCAACTAGTTCATTGTAATGTTATTTGTTAATCATAATCATCCCCACCATAACACATTAACCATAGTTAGACTAGATGTTCATTTTTCAATTTACATATTGCTAAATAAATCGTCATAATTCTATAAGATGAAATTTTAAGAAGCTAGAGATTCAAAGTATAATCATTTAACCTAAATAGCAATACTTACTTATAAAACACAATATATGATATAAGGGTTAATTATTTCCCTTCTTAAAATAATTCAAAATCCAAAAATTCTATTGTTTTATATAAACATGTTCTCATTTTGATGTATTAGAGAGTCCAATAGGTTTTCTAATATAATACATTAATAATAATATAGTTTATTTATAATCTCCAATGTGATTCACAAGTAATCAATATAATACACATAGTACATTAGGGTTGTATTAGATGCATACAAGGTGGGGCCTTACACAAACAACATTAAAGAGACCTTAATTCCCAACACCCACTTGCATGCCTTGAGTGGGACCCATTTTCCATGGGTGGTGAATGAGTCCCTCTTGGTACAAAATTAAAAGTAATTTCAAATTTCTTATGATTTTTTATTCATTAATACCTTAGGTCATCCTGTGATGTATTTATAGGAAATTAGGGCACAAGTGTGCATAAATAAGTGTTTTTCTATCCATTTTAAACCCACATTCATTCAAGTACTCATTCATCCATTCAATAATCCTTGCATCCTTCTAAGCACTTGATCATCATAGCATCATTTAATCAAGCAATTATCAAGCATCTTGGAGCAACCATTGACATATATTCATACATCAAGAACAAGGGTTTGCTGACTTCATGACATTTTCATGTTATTTGTTTACCAATCATTTCTTATTTCATTTAATTTCTTTATCAAGGGTTTGATTACCAACGTGGGATTTGACCAAGGAAAATCCCTATACTCTAACCCTTAACCATTTTCCCCCTCTTTGCATGTGTGTTTGCAAGTCTTGTAGCTAGATTTTTCAAAGAGATAGGTGTTGAAAAGTGGACAACAAGTCATCAAATCTATTCAAGTCAACAAAGAACTAATTCAAGCTTGGAGACATCATTCAACCCATTTTCTGTAGATTTGGATATGTTAACCTGACAAGAAGACAAGTGTAGATCTAGACCCAAAATGTTGAATTTAGAATTTGAAAATTTAAGTAGGTGGATTGATTCACCATTAGTGGCAAATGAGTCCCACTGCTAGGCTCAAAAAAATGAATTTTGCAGATTTCAGTAGAATTTACCAGAAGGACCGATTCACAATTACTGGTGAATGAGTCCCAGTGGCTATCAACAGTGATTTATGAAACATTCCAAAACCTTCTAGCATCAACATTCTATTTCTAGGTGTAACCCATTAAGTCTAATTAAGTTCTATTTTCATTTGTGCATGTTTCTAGTTCATGTTTGCATACAACATTGTGTTTTAAAACATTTCATATTTCCTACTTTTGTATATGTATATAATCAATAGTATTTTTTAGCTCTTTGCATTTAGTTTTCTTCATTTAGGAATATGGCACTTATATTCAATCCCTCTTTGAATTTGAATAGTTTATTTTGGCTCCAATCTTATCTACTCTTAGGTGAAAAACCCTAGAAGGAGCATAAAGCATTCAAGTACCAAAATCTTTGTTTATACAAAATCTTCATTGGATAAAATTTTCATACTTCATAATAAAGTATGGATAAGAAATATCAAATCCATACTTAGAAATATTTGATAACATCATTATCCATGTTATTCCTACACCTCTACCATATAATATTCTTCTGGATAGACCGTTGATACATGCCATGAAGGGAATCCCATCTACTCTTCATTGTGAGATAAAGTATGAATATAATAACAAGGTACGTATAGTTAAAGTGGATACAAAAAATTAAATTTACAAGACAAACATAATATTTACAAATCTCTTAGTACTTTGATTCCATTTTTAAAATTCAAACAATTGCATTCCAATCATAATGACACTGTGAATGTGCTCTTTGGTGATGTTTGAGGTTCATTAAATTTTACACGCACTTTCATTGGGGAGTATAAAATCTTACTATCAAAGCCTAAAATGTTAGAGGTTGTTTCAACACAACCTTATCATTCCTCATCTCAAAATGAAAATAATCATCAAAGAAATTTTTCATCTTCAAATAAATGTTTTGATGAAAATTAGGGCTCATTATATTTTACAATCTCTCTTGTGAGAGAGTGGGAAATATTGCAATCTAAACCTAGGGAGTATTGTGTTTCATTCATTCAATATTTTTCTACATAAGAAAAACATCATCCCATTATGGTGATGGGAGCTCTTTAGCTTTAATTTCTCTTGTGTTGGGAATATCGAATCCTAACATTTTAACACCTAAAAAGGATGTCTGTTGTTGAAAAAATCAGTTCTTTTCATAATCATTTATACAATATTTATTCTCCTTCATATAAGTTGAAAAATAATTATGGGCATGGATTTCAAATTCTTTCTAAACTTGGAAATAATGAAAACATGCAATGATGAGTTAAGAATCATATGAAATATACATTGTGCCTTGCTAAAAGGGGTGTAGGTTTCCAAAATTCTTCTACATATCATTCTCCATCTACTATAGTTATAACTTCTTGTGGTAAGTGAGAAATATTTTCTTCACAAGAGAAAGGATTGTCTCCTACCACTAATTCTCTATTTGAGCAACAATATGTCTTGTTGAGGCTTCTTAAATCCTACTTGATTACTCTTCCGCCTCCAACATGTAATAAGTTTCATAAAAATTACTCTTTTTGTGCATATCACTACGTTTTCAGTCATTTGAACAATGAATGTAAAGCCTTCAGTAATAAGATGCATCATCTTCTTGATTGTGGTGCTATCACTCTTCCATTTGTTCATGCACCTATTTATTCTAATAAATAAAATCTCTTTTATTTATGTTGCTCCTCATTATGTGGTATTTATAGCTACATGTGTTTTCTCATTTTCATTCACAGTGGTACAAACATGTGTCCAACCATATTTCCATCTATTGTATCAAAGCAACATTTTTTAGCCTGGTAGTCCTCATGTTTACACTTGAGGGGAAAGGATAACTTTTTTTGGATTTGTGCATCCTTCTTCAGGATCACCCATCCCCCCTTTCTTTTCCTAAAAATATCAACATAATAAGTATTCTAACATTTTAATTGGGGCATGTCATCATATGTATTGTTACATTTATTTTATTGGTGTCTTCTGAGATTTGACTTATTGATGTACCCCCTTTTGTGGTGGTGTTTCTTATAACACCCCCTAAGGTGTGGTTATCAGTTCATCACCTATGACATTAAAAAATTATGCACCTCATTAGCTATTGTTAGCAATTCACCCCCTGTGATGTTAAAATTTTATGCTCCCCCTAGAGTGTGATTACATAGATCTAGTATAATAAAGCTTGTTTTCCTATGAAGTTGAACATTTTTGCATGGCCCCTTAGCATAGCACAACTTGCTAGCCTTGTGAAACACATTATATAACACGGACACATAGTATAATGTAGTTTTCTATCTAATAGATACATGTATATCACGAGTGATTTAGGGGTCAGTGTAAGATCATGGAGGTATAAACTAGGCCCTTATGTGACAATAATTTTTTTTAAAAATAGAGTTAGGAAAGTTGACATAAAAATTTGAATAAGTTATCATCACAAAAATAATTGCAAACAGGTTGAAAGCGGTGATTGATAAATTAATTTCTGAGGAGCAGAGTGGCTTTATCCCGGGGAGATCCATTGTGGAAGGTATAATAGTGGCACATGAGACCATTCACATGGCCAGGAAAATCAGAATCCCAAGTATGATTTTAAAACTAGATATCCTTAAAGCTTTTGACCGTGTGGATAGACAGTTTGTGGCTGAGATGCTGACTAGGTTTGGCTTTGCTAGGAATTTGGTGGGTTGGATTATGAGCTGCATTGGTTCTCCTAAATTTTCTGTTTTGATCAATGGGGTGGCCCAAGGCTTCTTCAATTCTTCTCGTGGTATTAGACAAGGGGATCCACTATCCCCCTTCTTATTCATCATAATGGCAGAGGCATTAGGTAGGAGTATTTGTCAAGCAAGAATGGATGGCTCTTGGAAAGGGATTGAAGTCACTCCTGGGGTGGAGGCAAGCACCCATCAACAGTTTGTAGACGATACCATTTTGTTTGGGCAGGCTTCAAGAACAGAGGCAAGAAAAATAAGGAATCTTTTGGTTGAGTACAATAAGGCCTCAGGGCAGGTTATAAATTGGAGAAAATCAGAGGTGTACTTCCTTAATGTGCAGCTGAGTCTGCAAAGGGACCTTTCCAGAATCTTGGGAATAAGAGTTGCAGGTCTTCCTGGGAGGTTTCTTGGTATGCCACTATTTGTTGGGGCTAATAAGAAGTGTTTTTGGGATAAATTAGTTGACAGCTGTAAGAAAAAGATGGAATTATGGAAAGGGAGGTGGCTTACATCTGCTGGGAGAGTGCTAATGATTAAGACAGTGCTAGCAGCAATTCCAGTGTATTCAATGGCATGCTTGAAGTTACCAACTAGCATAGTTGATCAGCTCAACCAAATTATGCGGAATTTTTTTTGGAATGGACCGAATGATACTAACAAGGTCCCTTTACTAGCTTGGGACAAGATTTGTAGGCCGTATCAGGCGGGTGGGGTAGGCATTAGACAAATGAAATTTATGAACTTAGCAATGGGAGCGAAATTGGTGTGGTTGTTGTATAAAGGTAATCAGAAATGGGTTAGAATTTTAAGGAAGAAATATCTAACTTCTGCTGATCCCGTCAGTATTTTGCAAACTATGAACCCGCCAAGAGGATCTGCCATTTGGAATTTTATTTGTGAAAGCAGAAGTATAATAACTAAACATATCACATGGGAGGTGCATAATGGGCAGAGGGCTTCTTTTTGGAATGACTCCTAGGATGGACATTTGAAACTGAGTAGCAGACCGCAATTGGATGAGTTAAAGGAAGAGACAATCAGAATTTGGGGTTCTAAAGTGTGTGATTATGGTAGTAGAGTTTCTATAAACGGGATGAGTAAGTGGGTTTGGAAAGACCTCAGCGTTATTAATGCCCCAATAGAGCAAAAGAATACTTTATCAGCAATCTTAAAGGAGAGGATCATACCTGATACTGACAGTGAGGATATTCTAAGATGGTGTGCATCTGCAGATGGGGAATACAAGGTTAAGATTGGGTATAAATTAAAGGAAAATACAGAATCTGATCATTGCAGGCCAGTATCTCTCTTTTGGGGGAAGGATGTTTTATCGAAGGCAGGGGTGTTTACGTGGCTTGCAGCACAAAACAAGATTCTAACTCAAGATAAGTTGGAGATGTTGGGTTTCAGGGGTCCTAATAGGTGCATTCTTTGCAAGCAGCAGCTGGAAAACGTGGACCATCTTCTGCTCTCTTGTCCTTATTCTGCTTATTGTTGGCAATCTAGTATGGGACAACTTGGGTTTCAGACCCCCTTTTCTCAAGGTCTGTTTGACTGGCTAAGTGCCTGGCCGAGAAAGAAAGATAAAGGTGTTTTTAGTAGTATTTGGCAGATTTTGCCATCCACGATTTGTTGGGAATTGTGGAAAGAACGGAACAGAAGAATCTTTAAGGATCAAGCGTTGGCCAGGGAGAAGCTGGTGAAGAAAATAGAAGGGTCAATTGTGGAATTAGTCAATGTGGCTGCTAGAAGGTGTCCATTTTCAAAAAATACCTTTTCTAATCAGGATATAGAATTAACAAATAAGTTTCAGGGTTTGAGTATTCCAATGGTGGCTGGGCCTCAGAATAGTGTGCAGAAGGCTGAAGTTATAAGGAAAACAGTCTGGCAAAAACTGGAGGTTGGGTGGATCAAAATAAAATTTGATGGGGCGTCTAGGGGCAACCCGGGCTTGGCAGGGGTTGGGTGCGTTGCTAGGAATTCGGAAGGTGAAGTGATTGCACAAAAAGAAGAATTTATTGGTAAGGCTTCAAACAATGAGGCTGAGTTCAGGGCTGCGTTAAGCGGATTGGAGCTGGGGAAGGATTTAGGAGCAGATAAAATACATCTTGAGGGTGATTCACTCATCGCAGTTAATGCGATTAGAACTAACTCCACCCCTAACTGGTTGTTGAGGCGATGGCTGGATCCTATTGCAAAGCTTAGTGGGTCCTTCTTGGAGTTCCGGATCAGTCATGTCTATCGGGAAGGTAACTCTATGGCGGATGTGCTAGCTAAACAAGCGGCTGTAGGAAGTATGGTTGGGCTGGATTAGCTCTCAGGATCAGTAGTTAAGTGTGAAATCAAACAATGAATAATTTAATTGGTAAAGGTTGAAGGACAGGAGTTCAGATGACTATCACATGATTTCTTCTCATCACTTTTTGAAGGTTACATATCCAAGATTCTTCTACAATATGTTATAGCTAGTGGTTTGTGTTATCAGCATGTATAGGTGGCATGCTATGATTGAATTGCAAGGAGTGTATACAACGCATTTCACCTCCTTTAAGCCTTGAAGTTCTCCTGTGATCTGTGATGGGTAAAGTAGGATAGTGGAGTATGATGTCATCAAAGGATAGGTGGCAAGTAGATAGTGCATCACATATTCAATTCAATTCAATTAAGCTGAATTGAAGAGTTGTGATGGACTATTTTCAATTGGGCAAGAAGACCTCTGCCCATTTCTGGTTTTGAATCAGTGTGAAATCAGACAATTGGGGACAGCTTAAAGGGCTCTTTCCAGATTATATTTAGGTTCTCTCCAGTTTTAAAAGCTTGGAGTAGGACATACAGTGATCAGTGTATGTTCTGTGATCAGTGGTTGTTGGTTTTTCACTTATGTGAACGTTCGTTTAAACAATCAGGTGCAGATTTATTGTTTTATTTTAGTGTGGTTAGATCGACTGGGTTTGTAATTGCTGTGGCACTTGTGTTAAGGAAGCAATCAGCAGTTGGCAGGGGGGTCGAACAGGGTTAAGTTTCTGTCTAACTGTTAAGTTGGCTTGTGATTGTTCGGTGATGGTGAGCTTTCTCTGGCATCCGCGGGGTATAAGCTCAATGCATTGGTGTTTAGAGGCGTGCTGTAGTTGATGATCTCATGGCTTGATGTGGTATTCATACTGCTCAAGGTTCGAGTTGGGTGGAGAGTTTAGGTCTTTTGAAGTGGCGCTTAAATCACAAACTGGCTTGATTTTTTTGAATTGTTTTTGGAGGTGGTCTCATAGCTGGGGTAAAAGCGGTTGAGTTGTAATCTGGATTTTAATGATGATTTCAATAAAATGGTGCTGGCCTTACCCAGCAATTTAATTATCAAAAAAAATAAAATTTGAATAAGTTATTAATATAATTTGTATAAAATAGAATTGAGTATCTAATATACTAAAGTTTGGGATAATTTTAGCATCATTAATTGTCACCCTTGAAAATTTCACACCAAGTTTAGCTCCCCCTTATGTTTTTAGACCTAATTGTTCTAATAATTTTCTTGTTTTAATGTCATTTTTAGAAAATTAGGATAGAATTAGAAATTAATATCAAATATTTGTTAAATAACATAAAAAAGACCCAAAATAGGTCTTGTCTAGGGAACCCACCCCATGGGATAACTCACATTGGCTCAAAATTAAATATTTTACTATAAACATTTTTATATTTATAAATTTAAATTTATTTGTTGCCTCTTTACAAGTAATTTCGTTTAAAATAGATAAATGCATATAAATACAATTCTTTTTCACCATTTTATTTTAGATTGTAAT
The DNA here is from genome assembly GCA_007258455.2 of Sequoia sempervirens. NCBI lineage: Eukaryota > Viridiplantae > Streptophyta > Pinopsida > Cupressales > Cupressaceae > Sequoia > Sequoia sempervirens. Next base: position 82,577,370 of record VDFB02168118.1, read on the forward strand.
TTGAATCCTAATTAACCATCCTAAAAAGATGTCAAGAGTGGTTAAGAATAAAATTAGCAACATTTTTAGAACATATTCATCAATCAAGATCATGCTTGCAAAGAAATAGAAATAGAAAGAAGAAGTAAGTAAATTATGAGAAAAAATCTATTATCATAAAATTATGAAGATATATTGAGTTATCTTTTATATCATAGCTACAACAATGTTTATATTTTATTATAAACATTTTTTATATTTATAAATTTAAATTTATTTTTTGCCTCTTTACAAGTAATTTTGTGTAAAATAGATAAATGCATATAAATACAAGTATTTTTCACCATTCTATATTATATTATAATTTGAATCCTAATTAACCATCGTAAAAATATGTCAAGAGTATTCAAGAATAGAACTACCAACATTTTTACAACACATTCATCAATCAAGATCATGCTTGAACAACAATAGAAATAGAAAGAAGAATTATGTAACGCCCCATCACATGAACCCCAAAGAACAATAAGAACTAACAAAAATTAACACATAATTTTTTTAAAAAAGTAAAATGTAACATAAGATGTACATAAACATACAATATGTGTAATGTAATTATACCAATGCACTATCAACTATGTCCTCTAGGGTACACGAGACAACATTACTAACATGAATCCACACCTCTCTGATACTTAACGAATCTCCAAGCTTACATCGTGAAACCATAATATAGCATAAGTGAAAAAATGTGCATACATCCATAAATGAGCACATAACATAATCAAGTGCATCTGTATATACATTACAATGATCAATCAAAGTAAACAAGTACATATTAGTTATGACATGGTACATCAATCAAGGATTACATCAATACAATGGTACTTCCCAACATGAACGGGAATAGTACAATAGCATAGAATAATACAACAACAAGAATGAGTTCCAACACCAAGTCTAGTTCCAACTCTGGTACATCCTTGGAGTCTCTTCATGAAGAACAACTATGCACATCTGGATCTTCATGTGAGGACTCAATGGGGTGCTTAGCACATTCCACTCAACCATGTGGACTCGAAATCCCACCTCCCATGCTAGGAATTGACAAGAAAAATCCTCAACCAAAAAGCCAAGTGAACCAATAGTAAAATAACTCCACAAAAAGGATAACATCAACACAAGATAACATTCCATAACACTGTTGACACAATCACAACAAAACAATGAAAATTCCAACAAGAACCAATTGCCAATTCTATAGATCAACACTAAATTACCATAAGAGGTGCCAACGACAATAGGGTCCAAATCCTTCAAAAGAGATCACAATATCAACCAACAATAAATATCAAAGGCACCTTTCATTAACATCAATAAAATTTCCATGAGGCATACATGCAATATTGAACGAATGAAAGGAGGCTTCAACAACAAACATCAAGAAACAATTGCCACAACAACATAGATACAACCACTTTCAAAGACGCACAAAAGGAATCACAAGGGATACTATGGGAGAGTGTCATCGCACGACCCTATCGTTGGTTATCCTGGTTGCCTCTCAACAGGTAGTGACCCCCATTTACATGGTTATCCTGGCTTCCTCTCACTAAGTGCCAACCCATAAGGTGACACGTCCAGGACCACTAGCCTCTCATGAGGACAAGGTAGCGATCTTTTCGACCAAGACCTTCTCATCCCACCCTTAGTCTACGAAAGCACTAATGACGTGGATGAGGAAACTTACTTATCTTTAGTTAAAGTATTCCTACCCAAACCCACTATTTAATTTTATTAAGTTTTCACTTATTTAACCAACTCTTCCATGGGTTATCTAGGTTGCCCCTTTGTGCACTAGACCCCATGAGGATCCACCCTCCCTGATAGTTCCCAAACAAAAATTACAACATCAAGGGATGTACCGAATATTAAGCCACAAAATAGGATCATGTGTGAGGAATAAAACTATCTCATCCAAAATACATCAAAGAGAAAATAACAACACAAGGTAACAACCACAAGAATTGAAATAGAGGCCAAATCATGAAATCCTGATAGCACAACTTTTCTCATTGCCTTTGGAAAACCAAGAAGAATGACCTCCCACAAACGAAGGTAAAACGAAGCAATACAATTCCAACAAGAAAACTTTACATTCAAAAATCTCCTCAAACATTTAACTCAAATGGGAGACAAACAATAAGGAACCATCAAAACATTCTCAAATCCACTAACATAGTCCCCCCAATACAAAACCAACCACAAGATCAAATCCTCTCAATGACCATTAAGCACAAACAATTGCCACTTACAACCATAACCCAAATGACATACATTCCAAAAATTGAGACAATTCCCAATAAAGAATAAAGCATTCAATTCAAGCAACCCTTACATCACGAATCATGAATACTCGTAGAACAAAAATCACTTCTAGTTATTGAATAGTGATAACATCAATTCATTCAAGGGAGAACATTATAGCACCTTTTCTAAAACTCATTACATAAACCCAAACTTTTCATGCCAAACCATTCACATAATATTACTCAAATGCCAACGATAACCATAAATCTAATTTTCTAATTCCTATAATAACCTACACATATCAACAAATCATTTCATTAAATATAAACACATTAATTGAAAAGTCTTTAAGAATAATCACTACAACTTATTTTCACCTCACTATAAGCATCATTTAAAATAACTAAAGAAACTATATAGAACATATTTTCTAATTAACCCTATATATATATTTAGGTAAAAAAAATACTTTTACTAACATGTTCAAGTGATAAATCATAAGGGACATTCAAATCATCATTTACAAGACTACATGTATATATGTATGTTATATCGGTATGTTGTGTAGTTTTGTTAGAATTGCATGCCACATTATATGCTGAGATAATGTATTTCAAAACAACATCAATTATTCTTATTTCATATTTCAATTTGTATTGATGTGAATATTTATAGAAAATGGTTATATTTGTATTGTATTTAAGTGAAATGTAGGAAAATGGTATAGAAAATTGCATAGAAAAGAAAATGAATTGATTTAATATATATTGAGAGAATTAAGGGATATGTCTATATATATATACTATGGTTATTGGAAAAGAAATTTACGTTTTAGATAGGTCATTTGATTGGGCATATAATATGTAGTGAATAGGATAAGTAGGTTTATTTAATCATTTGTGAAATTAGTGATATCAATTCTAAACTTTTCTTATAATATCGAGTCTCGGGTTATGTTGAAGTAAAATTTATTATGTTACAGAATACCTCTAAGCTTTCGGTGAATATTTGTTTCCTTGTGAATTGTTTAATAGTTGATCTTATATAGTAGTTTTGTAAACTTGAATTATATGAGTAGAATTAAAATAAGTTTTGTGTTGTAAAAATGTTGCTAGTTCTATTCTTTACTACTGTTAGGGGAACACCAAAAATGGGTTATACTCGAGTTTCTTTACAGTATTAATATATACTTATATATAAAAATAAAAAGGATTCGAATGAATATGGCAATTGAAAACAAAACAAATGCACGTAACCCAAATGGCGAAGTGATAGAAGGGAGATCTTTCTGAAGGAAATATAAACATTTAAGAACATAGACCAAATGCAGTTTACAATAAAACATACCCAATCTAAATTAACAATGATTGCAATAAAGGTTAGAAAAAACGCCGCCGACCCTTATATGCGATCGCCAACACAACTGTACAGTTTTAAGTCTCATTCACCGTGAATAAAAGAAAACGAATAAGACATTAGATGCGCATTAATTCCCCAAGAGGTGAAGACTAATATTGAAATAGACTATCAACTTCCAACAGCAGGTATACAATTATCATAATCATTCTCTAAAGTTGCTGCAAAGGAAAATATGCAGTATCAGCTTCTATCTGGCATAAAGCATATCGACTTGCCTATAGAAAATTCGCACTCACCCACTAGGCTGAATGCCTTGTATATGAAATTTAATGCCATCGTTATAAGATCAAATGATAGAATTCACATGCAACACCAACTTGATAAGAAATAAAGACAAACGCATGCTGCAAACAGTGACTAAGTGGAGGAAAAAGGTGTGATTCTCTCAGAACCGGAATAAATGACTTTAAACAATATACAGAGCATGCCAAGAACAGATTACTTAGACACATCATATGGTTAGTTCAGAATGGTTCGCTCAAAACCCGATGTAAGAAATGACAGTACGATCAGCAACATATAATCATAAAATGTTGTCGATGTAAATAGAAGAGATTCGATGTATGCAAAACAAAGGGGTGACATAGAATCTGAAACTCGCTGCACCAACCAGCAATTATCAAATGTGAAGCATGTATAGTGCACTCTAAACACCCGTACAATCCACTTGTATGATTGTGAAGGAAGTCATGGACAGGAGAGATAGAAACCGTGTTGACGCACCATAAAAGGCCAAATAAACTTTGGCAACAACTCTAAATTTCTCGAGGAAAGGCGCAAAAATGGAGAGATACCAGGTTTGTGTGCTGGCAGACAAGTACACAAATGCGAGAGCATGGACTAGACATGAGAAATGTTTGATAGAAGATCTCCAAGAAATGTCATCTCCTACGACACTATGGCTCCAAGAAATACATGCAGAACGTGGAAGCACAGACAAGATATGTTAATTGTTTGACAAGACGCCTCAAGCACAACAAGACGGATTCACAGTTACAATTGCCCGAGCACACATACGTGCAATCAGTGGAAGCATAGACAATACATGTGAAATGTTTGACATAAATGTTAGAATGTTCTAGATGTTCTCGTAATTTCTACCAGGTTCCACCTTCTCCACGGTCCTCATTAAAGACTCCATCTAGAATGTCGGTGATAAGAGACTAGAAAGAAACGTGAGGAAAATTCTATAGACTGCTGGATACTCCTGAGACCTCTATAAAAGAAGGAAGATGTAAACGTTTTTGACAGGCAATGCAGTTAAAGTTTTATATCTTTCTTTGCCTCTGCCCACTTCCTACAAGTGGTATCAGAGCAAGATGAAGATCTTGGGTGACGAGCATTGTTCATTGGAGTTTTGTCAAGCTTAAAGAAGCCCGCAGGCTGTCCGAAGCAGAAGCAACCCAAGTCGCTGCTGGTTTAATAACCGCCACTGGAGATTGGAGGAGGTGAAGTGTAGTGAATCACTTGAAGCTACAATTTTCAAGGAATTCACAGTCAAATAAGTAAAGGAAGCCGGCAAAGAGGCGGAGGGATTCTCTTGCGGACATGTTGGAGTCTGTAAGATTTGTTGTGAACAATGCTGGCAGCTTGCTGAAGGGCGCATGGCTTGAGATACAGAGCCGATGAAGTCAAAGCCGCTGTTTAGAGGAAATGCGAGTTTATGATGCAGTTAAGGTGAATGTTGAAGGTCGCAGAAAGTCCTTGTTGCTGCTTCAAAAGCTAAACGAATTTAGAGGAGATCACTGACCATGAATCTCTGTTAAAAAAAAAAAGTATTGTAGTTTTAAGAAAAGTCAGCAAAGGAAAAGTCGTTTGATTTCGCTATTTGATGAAGATCGTAGGTATGGATCGCAGCTCACAAATTGAAGGTTTGTTGGGAGTCTGCAAAGAATCATTGTAAAGGAGGTCCTTATCAAGCTGTAGCTTGCAAGATCAACCAAGTTGTTGAAAGAGATCGTTTGGGGATCCTGTCACCATTTGTGACAGATGTCAGAGGAAGTCAGAGGAAGTCAGGCAAGATTTTGGAGGTGATCCTGTCACCATTTGTGACAGATGTCAAGAGCTATGTTAAGAGGAGATCCTGTCACCATTTGTGACAAATGAAAGCTTTTAAGAGTTTTGAAAAATATCATCGAATTGGCATCAAGGATTTGTATGGATCGGAGCAGATTTCAGTCAAAGTCTGTGAGTCTAGCCCAGCTCCGCAGAGCTGAAGAAAGTAGTGAAAAGCAATAGATAAAATGAAATAGTGTTTGTGTTGATGAATGAGCTAAAGCTCAGAAGATGAAAGACGATGTAATATTTGTTTTGGGCATTGTAAATTTTGATGTAATTAGTGGTAGAAATTAAGGGGGAGTGTTAGAATGTTCTAGATGTTCTCGTAATTTCTACCAGCTTCCACCTTCTCCACCGTCCTCATTAAAGACACCATCTAGAATGTCGGTGATAAGAGACTAGAAAGAAACGTGAGGAAAATTCTAGAGACTGCTGGATACTCCTGAGACCTCTATAAAAGGAGGAAGATGTAAACGTTTTTGACAGGCAATGCAATTAAGGGTTTTATATATTTATTTGCCTCTACCCACCTCCAACAAGAGGCTTGGATATATTTATATATATTATTGCCTACGATGCAAAGATTGCAGATCAAGTCCGAAGATAGGTGTTAGAAGAAGCTTTAGAAGCTCTTCCCTAGTTGCGCCAAACTACATCAAGTTGGTTGCACACTCCTTACTTGCACCAAATGGGAGCTTTAGCACAGGATATAAGCAAAATAAGATAGTATTTGAAACTTCCAAAGAGAATGTATTTGGGAAATGTAATGCAAAATTTCACAATTTATGCAAACATCCTCAAGGTCTGTGTTGAAATGAGAACTTTGAATATGATATAAAAGGTAGATTTTTAACAGATGATATGGTTGAAATGCATTGACAAATATGTCTACATAATGTGGAAAGGCAGTGTATAGAACGGTCAAAATATGGAGAGATCAAATACTTGTTCTTGTTTCAAAATTTGTACCATGTGAAGGATTGCATGTTGACCTTGCTTTGCGATCTCCTTTTGAGAATTATCTGCATATGGTCCTCACATCCGAGGGATGAGAAAATCAATAATTGCAGCTCTTAATTCCCTATGATTCTCCTTATTTAGTGCCAATAGGAATTAGTGGAAATATAACTCTAATTTTGATACATGAGGAAAAAAGTAACTGGTATTAGAACAGTTGAAGGTTCAATGATTGAAGATAGAAATCAACTTGTATCAAGTGTTGCCAAGCATATTGAAAGATGTATTAAAATATAGGTTGGTGAAATTTTCTCAAGGTTTAGAAATCCCAGGACAAGGAGAGAAGATGGAAATGATCATGATGATTATTGAGCAACCATTCAATTCTTCAAAAAAAGCACACCACTTCTAGCATTAGCTAATCGAAGTATATGTCATTTTCTAGAAGGAGATTCCCCCAAAAAATGATCTCCACAAATCTCCAAAGGATTCTTCTTTTATTTTCGAAAGTAAGAAATTCTAATAATGTTCTCACAAATAGCAGGTTTTGCATTTCTACAATTAGTTTGAAATTATGCATGTCCATAGTGGGAGATTTTTCTATCCTTTTACTGGTTTTAACTGATTGATCCTTATCTTTATCCAATTTAATATTTTATTTCCTCTTAACTCCATTTGAAATTAAATACTAATTTTGATGTCTTATTTCCTTTAATATTTTCTCAATTTTGAATCTATTAATTTAATTCAATCATTAGACAGTATTTATCTTTATATTTAATTGCAGAAAGGTATTATAAATTAATCACTTAATTAAATATCTTAATTATCTAAACACAACAAATACCCCCCATTTAACATCGTTTATTTAATTAAACAACCTAATTAACCTATTTTAAATCCAAACCACCTAATTAATCTTAATCATACCTCAAGTGATGGCCAAGTATGGGGCACTACATCCTCCCCCCTAGGCTTTGACTTATTCTTGGACATTGCAAGGTGAGGTAAAGCACATGCAACTAGAAGAACAACAATACCATAAGTTTATCAACTATATCAACAAGTAAATGCCATTAATTAATCAATTGAAATTAAACGACTCAAAAGAAAAGGAATGATACCAAAAATGGTGATGGGGTTGCAAACAAGTCACATTGTTAAACACAAGGATAGGTGATGAACAAGGATGAGGAACTTTCTTATCAACTCTAGTTTTCCACGTCATACCCATTAGGATTTATGGTGCATGCCTATTCCTAACAGTGTTGGTGGAGTCGAGGCTTAGTACCTGCAATCCTGCATAAAAGCAAACGTTGTGTACAACACAGACAGACACACACATATCAAATCAACCTAGTGTAGAGGGAATCATCATGTTGTATGCCTCTCATGAGTGAGTGATATGACATCATCATTCTAACACACTATCATTTGTGAAATATCATAAACAATCATCAATACAACTACTAATCATATGCCACATTGTATTAAAACAACATGTTAAATGTAACCAATTAAATACCTTCATCCTTGAGATTTGAAGTTGATTACTTGAAAACCACAAACTAAAGTGAAAACATAACACATTAGTACCAATCATTCAAGCTAATCCTTTACCCACGAAATGCTACACTTCCATAAAAACACAACATAATTATCCACTCAAGCACACATTTTCATTAAACCTCATCATTTCCACACAAGACAATCTATTTTATGCAACATTTTCAACAAAAGGCCAAAATTTTATACTTCAGTTTCAAGAAAACACAATTTGTCACTCCATAAACACAAAGTTGCAAATTTAACACACGCTCAACACATTCACACTCAAATTCCTGTCACTAGGAAATGCGCCACAAGACAACATGAGGGTCCATAATGCATCCCCAATAGGAAGAATATCGGTACATTGCGTACTACATTGAGGGTCCTATCCTTTCCACCAGTTTTGTACCATTGAACCGACACCGCCTAACGAGAGAACTTAGGTTATATAGTGAGGAAAATAGTAGAGTGAAACTCTAAAGTCAAGAGTCTAAATGCATGGTTAACATAATGGGCTCATAGTGGGCCTAGTGTATGAAACTATGCTTTGATACCATGATGTAATGCCCTGTTGTACAAACCCTAAAGACAATAAGAACTAACAAAAATTATAGCACAATTTTTATTTTTAAATTAAAATGTAACATAAGATTTACATCAATCTACAATACGTGTAATGCAATTATACCAATGCACTATCAACTACGTCCTCTGGAGTACATTGGACAACATTACTAACTTGAATCCACACCTCAATGATACTTAATGAATCTCCAATAGTACATTGTGAAACCATAATATGGTAGAAGTGAACAAATGTGCATACATCCATAAATGAACACATAACATAATCAAGTGCACCTATACATACATTACAATGATCAATCAAAGTAAACAAGTACATCTTAGTTATGACATGATACATCAATCAAGGATTACATGAATACAATGGTACTTCCCAACATGAATATGAGTGGAACAATAGAATAGAATAATACAACAAGAAGAATGAGTTCCAACACCAAGTCTAGTTCCAACTCTAGTATATCCCTGGAGTCTCTACATGAAGAACAACTCTGCACATCTGGATCTTTTTGTGGGGACCCAATGGGGTACTTAGCACATTCCACCCAACCACATGGGCCCAAAAGCTCACCCCCATGCTAGGAATTGGCAAGAAAGGTCCTCAACCAAAAAGCCAAGTGAACCAATGGTAACAAAACTCCACAACAAGGATAAAATCAACACAAGATAACATTCCATAACATTTCTGACACATTATCACAACAAAATAATGAAAATTCCAACAAGAACCGATTGCCAATACTATAGATCAACACTAAATAACCATAAGAGGTGCCAACAATAATAGGGTCCAAAGCCTTCAAAAGAGATCACAATATCAACCAACAATAAATATCAAAGGCACCTTTCCTTAACATCAATAAAATTTCCATGAGGCATACATGTAATTTTGAATGACTAAAAGGAGGCTTCAACAAAAAACATCAAGAAACAATTGCCACAACAACATAGATACAACCACTTTCAGAGATGTACAAAAGCAATCACAATGGATACTATGGGAGAGTGTCATCACACAACCTTGTCATGGGTTATCTTGGCTACCTCTCAACAGATGTCAGACCTCATCTATGGTTATCCTGGTTGCCTCTCACTAGGCATTGACCCCATAGGGTTACACGTGTGGGACCACTTATCTCTCATGAGGACAAGGTAGCGATCTTGCTGACCATGACCTTCTCAACCCACCTTTAGTCTACGAAAGCACTAGCGGCATGGACAAAACAACTTACTTATCTTTAGTTAAAGTATTCCTACACAAATCCACTATTTAATTTTATTAAGTTTTCACTTATTTAACCAACTCTTCCATGGGTTATCCAAGATACCCCTTTGTGCGTTGGCCCCCATGAAGATCCACCCTCCTTGATAGTTCCCAAAAAAAACTTACAACAACAAGGGGTGTACCAAATATTAAGCCACAAAACAAGAGCACATGTGAGGCATAAACCATCTCACCTAAAATACATCAAAGACAAAATAACAACACAAGGTAACACCCACAAGAATTGAAATAAGGGCTAGATCATAAAATTCTAACAACACAACTTTCCTCATTGCCTCTAGAAGACTAAGAAGAATGACCTCCTACAAATGAGGGTAAAATGAAGCAATATAGTACCAACAAAAAAACTTTACATTCAAAAATATCCTCAAACATTTAACTCAAATGAGAGATGAACGATAAGGAACCATCAAAACATACTTAAATCCACTAACATAAACCCCCCAATACAAAACCAACCACAAGATCAAATCCTCTCAATGACCATTAAGCACAAATGGCTCCCACTTACCACCATAACCCAAATGACATACATTCCAAAATTTGATACAATTCCCAATAAATAAAAAAGCATTTGCTTCAAGCAACCCTTACATTATGAATCATGAATACTCCACAGAACAAAAGTCACTTCCAGGTATTGAACAATGATAAGATCAATTCATTCAAGGGAGAACATTATAGCACATTTTCTAAAACTCATTACATAAACCCTATCTTTTCATGCCAAACCATTCACATGGGTATGTACAGGATCATAATGGAAAAAAAAGCCCTTAAGTGGCAAAAAATTCAAAAAAAATAGAGTTAGACAACTTGACATAAAAATTTGAATAAGTTATCTATATTATTTCAAAAATATGTAAGAATAGAATCTATAGAAAATTAAATGTAGTTTCTAAACTACTAGGTTTATTTTTTTTTAAAAACATCTATTTGGTGAAAATTTAAAATTTCAACATAGTAGTACTTAAATTTCAAGGAGAAAATAAGTAGGTGTCTATCGACCACCTAACCACAATAAAATGATAATATTTTTTTTATAAGATTTTTAGATATAAGTAGAGGACTCATGTCCCGATGTGATGCATATTTTTTTGTAATTTTATTCCATGTAAATAATTAATTATGAATTTTTTATTACAACTTTTAAAAAATATAAAAAATCGTATGTCTAACCACCTTAACTTGGTCAAAACTTCATGAAATTCAATTTTTTTTTTAGTGCTATAGTATGTGAAGCATAGAATTTGACGTGTGTTTCAGATTCAAAAAAATTCATACTGTTTGAAAGCTATAGATGTTTTTCAATCAGCCTATCAATTAGGACTTTAGTCGTAATTCAAATAGAAAATTAATAATAATTATTTATTAAATTCAAAGTAAAACATAATTTATATTTATGGAAAGCTGAAAATATCATTTAAAAACCCTTTTCGTTTCATCAATTTTGGGTAAAAAAAAGTCGTCACCACATACCTTACACATACCCATCATATCACCACTTTTTGGCCCATCATGATCCTGCACATACCAACATAATATTACTCAAATGCCAATGATAACCATAAATCTAATTTTCTAATTGCTATAATAATCTACATTTATCAACAAATCATTTCATTAAATATAAGCACATTAATTACAAAGTCTTTAAGAATAATCACTACAACTTATTTGCACCTCACTATAAGCATCATTTAAAATCACTAAAGAAACTATATAGTTCTAACATATTTTGTAATTAACTGATATATATATATATATATATATATATATATATATATATATATATATATATATATATATATATATATATATATATATATATATACATAAAATAATTACTTTTACTAACGCGTTCAAGTAATAAATCATAAGGGACATTCAAATCATCGTTTACAAGACTACATTTATATTGGTAAAGAAACTACATAAAACTAATTTTAATTCTACTCATATAATTCAAGTTTACAAAACTACAATATAAGATCAACTATTGAACAATCCACAAGGAAATAAATATTCATCTAAATCTTAGAGGTATTGTATTTAATTTTCCATATATCTTTCACAACAAGTAGTCAATTATTTCTTTAAACATAACACCTCCAAATATGAAATACTGCAACATAATAAATTTTACTTCAACATAAGCCGAGACTTGATATTATAAAAAAAGTTTAGAATTGATATCACTAATTTTACAAATGATTAAATAAACCTACTTAACCTATTCACTCCATGTTATATGCCTAATCAAATGACCTATCTAGAACATAAATTTCTTTTCCAATAACCGTACTATAAATATATAGACATATCCCTTGATTCTCCCAATATATATTAAATCAATTCATTTTCTTTGCTATGCAATTTTCTATTCCATTTCCTACATTTCACTTAAATATGAAATAAATATAACCATTTTCTATAAATATTCACATCAATGCATTTTTGAAATATGAAAAAAGAATAATTGATGCTGTTTTGAAATAACTTATCCCAAAATATAATGTGGCATGCAATTCTAACACAACTACACAAGATACATATATAATATACATATATACATCTACACACAGTTTTATATATATATATATATATATATATATATATATATATATATATATATATATATATATATATATATATATATATATATATATATATAACCTTACTTATTACAACTTGAGCATAACCCATTTTCGGCATTTCCCTAACAGTATACATATATACTCATATACAAAAATAAAAAGGATTCGATTGAATATGGTAACTAAAAAAAAAACAAATGCACCTAACCCAAATGGTGAAGTTAGAGAAGGGGGATATTTCTGAAGGAAATATAACATTTAAGAACATAGACCAAATGTAGTTTACAATAAAACATTCCCCACCTAAATTAATAGCGATAGCAATAAAGGTGAGAGAAAAAGCCACTGACCCTTATATGAGATCTCCAACACAACTCTACAATTTTAGGTCTCATTCATCGTGAATAAAAGAAAATGAATAACACATTAGACATGCATTGATTCCCCTAGAGCTAATGACTAATATTGAAACAAACTACCGACTTCCAACAACATGTATACAATTATGATAATCTATAGTGCCCCTCTGTGACTGGCCTTTCTTAGTAAATTTTGTTTGGGTTGTTTTAATTAAATTTGTCTTATAATTTTGTTAATTTATTTAAGAATAAATAAATAAAGTAGATAATATTGTAATAATTTTAAATTGTTATTTGTAAAATGAAATAAAATAAATTAATGATTTTGTGATTTGTTATTGAATATTAAGTTGAGGATAAATATTAAATAAAGAGATTTTAATTATGTGAGATAATTATGAGCTTTAAATCAAATAAAAAAATTAAAAAATAGAAAAAAAAGGATCTCATTTGAAAAGAAGAAAAAAATCAAAAAAATGATGAAAAGGATGAATGCATGTTTAGTACTTTTCGAAAACTATAAAAAAGAAGGGAAAATTGAGTCTTTGATAGATTTTTGAAAAAGAAAAGGAGTTTATTTTAATTAGTTGGAAAAAGGAAGAAGTTTTCTTCATGCAATTTTTTTTTGGCTTTAGAAGAAATAACTATTTTTGCAAAAGTATTGGGGCTTCATGGTTTTCTCTATAAGAATTTACACAGGATTTGAGCGCAAAGAATTATTGGGGGTTTTGAAGAAGTTGGAGCCTGCAAGTTGAGAAGCTTAAACTCGACATCAAATCTACAACAGTCTCAATTATTTAAACTAGGTTCCTTCAACTTTTTGAATTCCTATCTTTGTGTGGGTTTGAAGCAAAGTTTGAATGTGATCAAAATATTACCTCATTAAATCAATTAGAAAATTTTATTGTCTAAAGTATCTTTCAAAAATCATTTTGTGAGTGTTCTGCAAAATTATTGTAGCCCTTGAAACTACCTTTCTCATGTGAATTTCTATTTAATTAGTTCACTCCATTTTAGGCTCTTTAATATGTTTGTTTTCCTGAAGATTGATAGCTCAATTTGTATATATCTCACAACCATTGTATTCGATACGATAAATTTTCCTTCTCTATTAAATAAATTTTCTTGAAAGTTTGTCAAATACATTTGCTTAACCCTTTTTCCTTTGGAATCTAGTTGTTAAGCTTTAGCTTATTGTGTTGCATACTCTGTTATTCATTTATTCCTTATCAGTAAATCAGTCTGATTGAGTCATCCATAACTTTTCTTTTACAAACTGGGTTTGTGTGAAATTTAGAGGGTTTCTTTGTCTTGTGGTCTTCTAATTTCAGTTCAAAAATTTCAATAATCTACATGGTGGTTTTTGAGATATGATAGAAACACGGGGCTACTCTCAAGCTATTTTTTCCCCATGGCTGCAACATTTATATATTATATTAAGCCTATAGAAAATAATAGTTCCATTCATTTATATTATCTTAAATTTAAATGAGTATTTATTCCTTTGAGAATATTTATTTAATCTTCTATTCTTCTATTTCACGGTGTTAAGTAGAAGTCTTGAATCTAGAACTTCATTCGTCATGCCAACTTCTCCTTCTTGCACCTCACCTGTGCCTAAGGATGTGATTTTCTTTTCTTGCTCTATTAGCATGCATTATGTTTTGGCATCTTCCCATTTTTGAGGCTGAAATTCTATTTCTTTTAAAATATTTCTTACTATCAATTGAGCCATTTGACTCTATAGAAGGCGTCTCTATTTCCTTTTGGAAAAATTTATACCTTGTATTCAATTGTCTTCCCTTCTTTGTTCTACGATCTCACCTAGTGGATCGACTATTACTGCATTTGATTGGAACAACATATAAATCGAAGCTTTTAAATGGCCACATACCTGATTTAAATCCTTGAGTTTATGTTGGTCTTTTTCGTTGTTTATGCCTCTTGTGGGATCAATTCAATTCATACTTTTCCTCATCTAAATTAGAGTGTTAGGGAAAATATTCCTAGTTTTATTCTCTTCCAATTAAATCAACCTCTAAGAGATATTTAAAAGTAGTATTAATAAGCAAATGTATTATAGAGAGGGAGGAAACATGCTTAGTAGATATATTTGATGAGACATAGCTAATGATATGAATTTTGGGAAAAGGGCTTTTATTACTGTTTTATTAAGTTTAAATTTAAGTCTTGAATACAAATTAATGGTTTAGGAAAAAAAATACTAAGGTAGTGGATTGAATATTTATTTGTAGGTTAGGTATTAGGTAATGCATTATCTATTCATTATGAACCAAAGATAGATCAAGATAAGTATTTAATGAGTTAAATGATTTAAATCAAATATTAAAGAACCTACATTTTCTTTCCTCTGTGAACAAATTTAGAAAGCAGGTATTAGTAAATTTATATTCGTTTAATAGAGCTTGTTATGTGAAATATTTAATTATGATATGAGCATTATAGCATTATGCGTAAGTTAAGATTTTAATATCAGTGTTTCATATTTTCTTGATAGAGAGGATTGATTTGTTAATGATTTAGTTAGATATATGTGAGAAAAAAGAAAATAGATCTCTTTATTTATTTTGAGTTGTTCTTAAAAACCAAGCTTTATAGTTGTAATGTCAGATTATTTCCCTGTGGTGTTTATGTGTGTGACTTTTTAAGTGAGTTGGCTATGTTAGTCTTCTTTTGAGCATGAGGATTTCACCATGATGTTTCCATTCACAATTTTATACTAAAATAGTGGATAGAAAATAGTTATGTGTGGTTTTACTATTGTTTTCATTTCTTTAATGGGGGAAGCCTTGGT
This sequence comes from Sequoia sempervirens, assembly GCA_007258455.2. Classification (NCBI taxonomy): domain Eukaryota; kingdom Viridiplantae; phylum Streptophyta; class Pinopsida; order Cupressales; family Cupressaceae; genus Sequoia; species Sequoia sempervirens. Next base: position 82,593,285 of record VDFB02168118.1, read on the forward strand.
TTTATTTGCATGAACTAGTATGGGGGTCGACAATCTAGGAGGATCCACCTTGGGTAACCCATATCAATCCTAAAGTATTTATTTGAGTTCTATATTGTTTCATGTTTTTGTTGATGAACTTTACACTTGGATTTTGCTTACATGGGGTTAAGCCTTGCACTTGAATGTGATTTTCTTTACTCTAAAAGTCTAGTATGAGATGGTGCATGCCTCACTTGGTGCAGTTATTTTGTTGGATTTGGTATCTTGTATGGGGTTAAGCTAGTATGGGGGTCGACAATCTAGGAGGATCCACCTTGGGTAACCCATATCAATCCTAAAATATTTATTTGAGTTCTATATTGTTCCATGTTTTTGTTGATGAACTTTAGACTTGGATTTTGCTTACATGGGGTTAAGCCTTGTACTTGAATGTGATTTTCTTAACTCTAAAGGTCTAGTGTGAGATGGTGCATGCCTCACTTGGTGCAGTTATTTTGTTGGATTTGGTATCTTGTGCAAGTTGGCTTGTCGTTAGTGATTTTGAGATATTGTTGTTAGTTGGGGGACTAGCTCTTAGTGGGGGTTGACACCCAAAGTGGCTAGTCTAGGATAACCCGTTCTGAATTTAAACAAGTGATAACTTAATTAAATAATTAGGGGGTTTGGGTAGCTTCACACATTAATCTAGATAATATAACCTCATTCATGAGATGAAGTGCTTATTTAGGCTTGGGATGAGTGGGAAATCTTGGAATGGTAAGATGAATGCCTTTCCTCTACTGATGCAGGAGCATCTAGTGGTGTAAGGGCAATCTTGCACACCCAAAAATAGTTAAATTTCAAGTTTCTCAGTTTTTAGATGTTTTTACATTTTTGGATACCCTTTTCATCATAATGAAATTCCAAATTTATGGTTTTTTTATTTTCTATTCCTGGGTGGAAAGATATTGTAGTTTTAGTTTCCCAGATTTACACCTGAAAATCTTCCGAGTTAGATTTGAGGCACTTAGAGTTCCTGAATCAGCCCCAAAACTTGCTGAAATCGGCGTAGCGATTTCAAGCGCATTGCTGACTTTGAGACCTTTCCAATGGTTCAAACGGTTCGCAAATGAGAGTCCCAGATCAAAAGTTATGGCCCCGGGAAGTTGGCACACTTTCTAGAAGATACAATTGCAAATGCTCTTTTGAAATTTGAACTTCATGTTGTAAATTTTTGGCGCCAAACTGCCTAAACTTAAATTTGAATGTTTTTTTGGCTCCAAACTAATGAGGAGCTCTATTTATGGGCGGGTTTCTAATTTTTGGGTAACTTTTTGGGGACAAGCTCGCATATTGTGAAGGGGTTATTCTGTAGCTTTCGGTAACTTGCATGTGTTGTAGAACTTGGGGATTTGAGATCATCTACATGTAAGAAGCTCCATTTTCTGAATAATAAAAATTATTCTCTTGTTTGTGGGTTATTTTCTGCGTCGGGCCGCGTCTCTCATCAAGTGGTATCGAGTGGGTTTTCTTGAGCGTGTGGGACAGATCGCCGATCGTGAGACAGTTCGCACCAAGATCGTGGTTGTGGGTTGAGGTCAAGAAAGATGCCTCCAAGAGTGATGCCTGGTAGGCATGGTGGTGCTAGAGGTGGTCGAGGCGGCAGAAATGCTGGTGGAAGAGATGTACCGGGTAGCCCCCAGAGATAGATTCTCGACGCTGCTACAAGAGCAAGCCGCTTGAGAAGAGGGTTAAAACCCTAGGAGGAAAGAGGATGAAGGAGAGGAAGAAGGTTCAAAATGTAGAAGAGGAAGGCAGCTAAATTGATCAAGACCAAATGAGGCTAATAAGGGCCATTTCAAAGATTGGGAAAAGACCCAGAGCAAAAGTCCCCAGTTATTCTGGAAGTCTGAACCCAGAAGAGTTGATCGACTGGATCAATAAGCTAGAAGAATATTTTGAGTATGAGGAAATAGAGGACCTAGATTGGGTTAAGTTTGTGAAAATGAAGCTGAAGGGCCATGCCAGTATTTGGTGGAAAGAGGTCCAGTTGGAAATAAATCAAAGAGGAAAAGGAAAGATCACCAAATGGGATTGCATGGTAGAGAAACTGAAGAAGCAAAGCCAGCACGAGAGTGGACTACTTGTTGATTTGTGAAGGAATATAATCGGGTTATTTCACAAGATAATCATCGAACGGGTCACATAGAGGCTAATAAGGAGAAGGTAGCCCGATATCTTAATGGGTTACGACCAAGCATTCAGGAGGAGTTAAGCCTAGTCAGAATGACCACCATTGAGGATGTGTATCAGTTTGCTCTGAAGGTGGAAGAGAAGCTGAATAAAAGATTTGATGGCAAGCAAAAAGGACGAGGAGGTCAAAGCGGAAGGGGCAATGGAAGACCTTTCAGAAGCCAAAATGATGATGAAAATAAAAGTGAAGATGTGGCAAATGGAACAACAAAGGAATGCATACCCTACCACCGGATCAAAACAAGCAGATCAAAGAGGTAGATGATGAGGAGATATGGCCAAGGATCCGAAGAGGTGGCTCAAAGGAACGGGTTTCCGGGCAGGGTGAAGAAGGCATCGAAAGCATATGAATGTCCACAACACCAAGAAAGGGCGTAAAAGGCCAAGGTCATGGGAGGCTGGGCGATGCAAATGAGGAGGACCCTAATCAACATCTCGGGATGATGTCAAAGGGGAGAAGTTCTAAAGTGATTAGGAGAGCCCCTCAGGATCGAGGGAAAGGAAACCGTAACGTAGGAAGAATTTGTTTCGCGACAAGGTGCAAGTGTGTGAAGGAAAAATGTGTTAGATATTATTGACAAGTGGGAGCACCAAAGAAGGATGGGTGGCGGGAGGATGTACGCATTCCCCGAGCCATAAACAAGATAACAATCAAGTAATGTGATTTCACAAGGATGGATGACCTAATGGATCGCTGAGGAGCTCTCAGACTTCACAAAGATTGATCTAAAGAGTGGATATCACCGCATCCGATTCAGAGAGGGAGATGAATGGAAGACTGCCTTCAAGACCAAAGAGGGCCCTGCGACGAGTGGTTAAATAAGTGCCTCCGGCTAACCAATGCACCTAGCACATTCATGCAGCTCATGAATGAGGTACTAAAAGAATTTCTAGGAAGTTTTGTTATTGTGTATTTAGATGATATTTTGATTTTCAATAAGACGTTGGATGAGCATCCGATGCATATTCGGAGAGCCTTTGAGAAGTTGAGAGAAGAGAAACTGTTGATTAATATGAAGAAGTGCAGTTTTGTGAAGAGGGAGTTATTGTACTTGGGGTTTGTCGTCTCAACAAAAGGTCTCAAGATGGACCTAGAGAAGGTGAAGGCTCTTCTGGAATGGCCTACCCCAAGAACTACTACCGAGGTGAGATCTTTCCATTGTTTGGCTAGTTTTTATAGAAAGTTCATTAGAAACTTCAGTAGTATTTGTGGACCCCTGACTGATACAATGAGAGGGGATAGAAAAGAATTCAAGTGGAGCAAATCGAGCAGCAAAGAGGCTTTGAACTCACAGCGTATGTAACAGAAAGCAACCTGTTCGGCCTCCTAGATTTCAAGCAACAAGGTGCTCTGGTGGTGGATTGTGATGCTGCTGGTCGCGCTATTGAGCAAGCATGAGCTAAGAAGGTAAGCCCATTTCCTATTTCAGTGAAAAGTTAAATGATGCCAAGAGAAAGTATTCTTTATATGATCAGGAATTTTATGCAATAGTTCAAGAATTAAAGAAATGGAGACATTATTTGCTGCGTAAGGAATTTGTTCTATATAATCGCATCATCAAGCTCGCAAGCATCTAAATAGTCGTGAAAATTAAATCGAGGGGTGGCATATGAAATGGGTAGAGTTTTTGGCAGAAGTTATACCTTTGTTTTGAAACATGTTTTGGGAAGTCAAATAGGGTTGCAAATGCCTTAAGTAGGAGGCATACATTGATGACAAAGATGTAGATTAAAGTGGCTGGGTTCAATGAACTTAAGACATTGTACCCAGAAGATCCCGATTTCGCAGAGGCTTGGAAAGCCTGCAAGGAACCTGTTACAGTGGACATGACAAGGTGGCTGGATTTCATAATCTAGGACGGCATGTTATTTAAGGGAAGTCAATTGTGTATCCCAAGGAGTTCCATGAGGGAGAACCGATAAAGGAGAAGCATAGTGGAGAACAGGTGGACATTTTGGTCGGGATAAGACCATTGCCATTATCGAGCATTATTATTGGCCCCTACTTGTCACAGGACGGGAAGAAGTTTGTACAAAGTTGCGTGGTATGTTAGATGGCTAAAGGAGTGAGCCGTAATAATGTGCTTGTATCAACCCCACCGTACTGCAGAGGCCATGGGAGGATATAATGCAGGACTTTGTTCTTGGTTTTCAAGGACCACCGATAGAGAATGATTTAGTCTTTGTGGTGGTTGATAGGTTTTCGAAGATGGCACATTTCATTCCATGTCAGAAGACCCATGATGCAGTCCACATTGCTGACTTATTCTTCAAAGAGGTGGTGAGGCTACATGGTCTGCCAAAGAGTATTGTTTCAGATCGTGACACCAAATTTGTGGGGTACTTTTGGAGGACCTTGTGGAAGAAGCTGAAGACAGAGTTGAAGTTCAGTTCTGCACACCATCCACAAACAGATGGGCAGATAGAGGTTGTTAACAGTAGTCTAGGTAACCTACTGAGATGTTTAGTAAGGAGATAAACTAGGGATGGGACTTGATCTTACCCGGAAGAATTTTCTTACAACAATTTTGTCCTTGAAGCGGTAGATCACCATTCCAGATTGTGTATGGAGGTAGCCCCAGAACAACTCGAAATTGAGGAAGATGAACCAAGAGAAGAAAATAAGTGATGAAGCCGATTTTGCAGAACACATCAAGGATATACATGAGAAGGTAAGAGAACATATTAACAAGATGAATATGCATTATAAGGCTAAGGCAGATCAGAAGAGGAGGTATAAGGAGTTTCAGATTGGTGATGAAGTGATGGTCCACTTGAGGAAAGAAAGGTTTCAGTGGGAACATATAACAAATTGAAGATGAAGAAGTTCGGTCCCTGTAAAATTTTGAAGAGGCATGATTCAGGGAATGCATATGAGGTAGAGTTGCCGGATGGATTCAACATTTCCCCTGTGTTCAACATTTCAGATTTGACAGAGTATCATGAAGGTGGCACAAAGGAAGTACCAACGATGGAACAGTGTGGGATTCCAGCACCTACTTCAGAAAAGGAGGAGATTGAAGAAATCATGGATAGTCGAGTGGGAAGGAGTACCAGGAACAGGTAGTATGAAGAATATCTGGTGAAATGGAAAGGAAGGCCTGCTGAAGATTCATCCTGGTTGCCTAAGGCAGAGGTTGACCGTTTGGATTTTTCCTCCACCATCTGAGACGTGACGGGGTCACTTCTCAAATTACCCTAGGTGTCTGATGCATGAGCATCCAGTGGTGTAAGGGCAATCTTGCATCACCCAAAAATAGTTAAATTTCAAGTTTCTCATTTCTTAGATGTTTTTACATTTTTGGATACCCTTTTCATCATAATGAAATTCCCAATTTATGGTTTTTATTTTCTATTCCTAGGTGGAAAGATATTGCAGTTTTAGTTTCCCAGATTTACACCTGAAAATCTTCTGAGTTAGATTTGAGGCACTTAGAGTTCCCAGATTGGCCCCGAAACTTGCCAAAATTGGCTTAGCAAATTTTAGCGCATTGTTGACTTTGAGACCTTTCCAACAGTTCAAACGGTTTGCGAATCGGAGTCCCGGATCAAAAGTTATGGCCCTGGGAAGTTGGCGCACTTTCTAGAAGATACAATTGCAAATGCTCTTTTGAAATTTGAACTTCATGTTGTAAATTTTTGGGGCCAAACCGCCTAAACTTAAATTTGAATGTTGTTTTGGCTCCAAACTAATGAGGAGCTCTATTTATGGGTGGGTTTCTAATTTTTGGGTAACTTTTTGGGGACAAGCTCGCATAATGCGAAGGGGTTATTCTGTAGCTTTCGGTAACTTGCATGTGTTGTAGAACTTGGGGATTAGAGATCCTCTGCATGTAAGAAGCTCCATTTTCTGAATAATAAAATTATTCTCTTGTTTGTGGGTTATTTTCTAAGTCTCAGGTTGTGCCCTCATCATCTACATAGTAATTTTGCAAGGTATGTTGATTCTACATATTGACATGGGGGTCTAATTGATGGTAGAGGTGGCTAGGGTGATCCGGTAGCCTAGGAAGGTTACGCTAGGGTAACCAATAGCACCTATGGGATGAAACTCCACCCTTTGACAAAATTGTATGCTATTGTTCCCATCTTGATTTTCTTGAGCCTCTAGAAGTGGATGTCGTAATGTGTTTGTTATTGCTCTTGTTACGTTGATGTGTTTCTTGTGTCAGATGTTCTTGTGTTGGATATTGTCTTATTGTTTTTTTGTTGTAGAGTTTTGTTATCCTTGTTTTGTTTGATGGTATTCATTGAGATCCTTCTTCTCTTTTCCTAGCACGAGGGGTGGGCCTTCATATCCATGCGGTCGGGTGGAACGTGCTATGGACCCCATGAAGTCCCTAGCTGTCGATCGAGAAGTGTAGAGTTGTACCTTTGCAGTGACTCCTGAATTGTACCAGAGTTGGATCCAACCTTCTAGCTTTGTATTCATACATTTTAGATGTTTTCTTCCATGTTATGGTACTCTTTGCATACATGTTGGAAAGCAACTTTGTATTGATGTAAACCTTGAACAATGTATCTTCATGTTAAAAAAAAGAAGTTTCCATGTTCATGTTATTATCTTATGAGTACTAGTGGATGCTTATCTTTCATGTAATGTAATAGATGTTAATACAAAAAGTAATGTTGTTTTGTAACCTCAATGGACTTTGTTAAATTTTGTGCATGTATAGTTATATTTCATGTGATGTATGTTAATATTATGTTGCATTTTAGTGATTTAAAAAAAAGAAATTGACATCATTGTTAGATGTATTAGTTTCCTTTAGGTTTGCATGGTAGGGTATTACACGTGGTATTAGAGCATAGGTTCATAATTTGGGCACTATGAACCCAGTACATTAACCTAGTTGCTCATACTCTTGATGTTGTGTCATTTTGTTTGTGTCATTTGTACCTAGTAACTTGAGTTTGTGTCTAAGTGGTGTTGGTCCAAAAGTGCAGTAAATCGGTAGAAATGATAGGTCCCTCGGTGAAGTGCGCAATGCACCGATATTCTTCCTACCATAAATGCATTTTGAACCATTTTGTTACCCTTATGTTACCCTTGTGTTGTCTTGTGGTGTGTTCCCTGTGAACTAAATTTTTGTGTGTATGTGGTGAGTGTGTGTTTAAATTTGAAATTTGGTGTTTTTGATGTGTTAAAATGGTGTTTTATGTTTTGAAAGGGCATGAGATTATGATTTTATGTCACATTGGTAATGAGATGTTGTGATTTGTAATTAATAGAATGGGATACCTGATGTGTAAATGATGAATATTAACCAGAAATGTGTGCCTTCGTAATGAATTAGTGTGAATAAATGGTACTAATGGGTTATGTTTCCACCCTAGTTTGTGGTTTTTAGGTGGTCAGGTTTGAACCTCGATGATGAAGGTAATTAATTGGTTATGTTTAACATGTGGATTTAAAAACTATGTTTGCATCTGCTTAGTAATTATCATTGATGATCATTATGATGTCTCTCTTATTGTAGTGTGTAAAAGGAAGATGTCGTATCACTCATTCGTGAGAGGCATATCACATGGAGATTCCCTCTATACTAGGTTGGTTGATATATATGTTGTACACAACATTTGTTTTTATGTAGGATGTATTGCCCCTTTGTTGTGACTTTTTCGGTTATTGTCGTAAGTATTCATTTGTGCTTCATTATTTTCAGTGTCATTTAATTGCATGGTAATTTAGATTAATCATCAATTTGTCAACAATGTAAATATTGACAGTATGGTAGAATGTTAATATGAAACTAAAATAACCCACCTATAGATGGAAGTAGTTTTAGCACTATGAAATAACTAGAACATTGACTCTTTGATTAACTTGCTCAAGAAATTGGACATCCTTAGGGTTATTTGACATAGCTTGATAATATTTTTATATAGGTAATAATTATAAAGGGGTTATTTTTAAATTTGAGGAAATTGTATGTTGAATATATATCAAAAGTATATAAGGTTCCCTTAGAAAATTGAATATATATATAAGAATAAGTTTTAAAATATATTTTCAAATGTAAAAATAAATAAATAAGTATTTCTTGTGGTAAATGTTTAAAGTATATTTCTTTTGTTTTATAATATATATATATTAAAAAAAAATCATTGATTTGTTCAATAAATCTAGCTCCTGTACCTTTGCCCCCCGCAACCAATCTTCTTGCAGTCTCCTTATTCTTTTGCCTTGCAAGTCATGCTTGGTATTGTCGACACTTCTCTTTTTCAGTCATCTCCTGATTATTAGATCGTAAGGTAGCCTTGGAGATGCCCGATTCTCCTCCATTTACCTCAGACTTGGGTTTTTGTTTCATTACCCCATCTCCATCATCATCGTTAAATGAGTATGCAACATCAGTGTATACTTTGGAGCTAACCCCAGTTGCATTTTCAGGCCCTTTATCCTTAGCAGCCACAGTATCAGCGAGGAGTAATGAATAATTCTGTGTTTTGGAATTAGCAGTCTGCAACTGCAAATTTTGAAACCCAAGTGTTACATTAAAATTCATTTTGTGCATATCTTGCAATCATTGCATTCCTTGAGATCACATTTCTTTGAGGTATTATGTCAAGCTATCGCTGCTCTGTCCACGCTACGGGCACAGAGGTCAACCCTGAACTCCTAATGCTCAATTATATATATATAATGCAATGAGGGCTATGAATGTGTGAAGTATGTACAACCCTCATTCATCAAACCTACATGTCTGCACGCACCTAACACACACGCAAATCTTACAGTGTTAGGAAGTTTCAGAGTGCTTCATTTATTTAAAGATTTTGAGAGCTTCCTTGCAAAATCCATCTTGTGCGCATTCTGCATTTGTTCCATTTCATTCCATGAGAAGACATCTTCTGAGGCATTCTGATAAATAGTTCCAAACGTCGTGTCTATGCGTTGCTTCTTGCATACATGCCTCCCTGCGCAGTTGCAACTTCAAAATCTGACAAAATTCCTCCTTCCTTATGCTTCGATGGATGCCTGTGGTCGTTCCAAACCTCCCATTTTGGCGTAGGTACTGAGGGTGTTGGTTAAGGTTGTGGTATTTGGCTTTACACCTACCGAATGCAATTGCTCGGAAGTCTCTTAAGTCTTTTTTAGCAAACCCATTTTGTGCAAATCTTGTAGTTATTGCGTTCCCTGAAACCATTTTTCTTTGAGGTAGTTTTCCAAACACTTCAATAGTCTTGTCCTTCTTGTTGCGTTTTGCATACGTGTATACCAAGGCAATTGCAACTTCATCATCAGTCAAACTTTCCCTTTTGTATGCTTTGATGGATGTCCCTCCATTATTATTAGAAATATGAAGACGACACAGTTATTATAGTGCTAGCCTATTTCTTAGATTGTTTCATTTGGCATCTCCAGTAATCTCCATAGAAACACTGTCCCTTGAATGTCCCTAAAGCCATAGAATGATGTAAAAGGGTACACTTGCCAACTTCTCACTTCGGTGGTAAATAAATCACTTTAAGAAATATAAATTACTTAAGAAATGTTATTTCTAGTTTTTAAGAACGAAGTTAAAGTAAAATAATGAAAGCAATAAAAAGCGATGTAATAGGTTCTGTATTCATTTAATAAGTACTGATTATATATATATATATATATATATATATATATATATATATATATATATATATATATATATATATATATATATATATATCACAAATAGTTCTTGCTTTGTGTTATTGTGGCAATAGGGAAGTATATTTATACAAATAAAAGAAGTTTAGAATAAATAATAATAATTTTGAATAGCAATCGGTAATTAGATGTATACAAGAGTATGTGTTAAATAAAGGAATTTTGGAATTAATATTTCATGTTCGGATAAATATGAATGTATATTCTTAAACATGCAAAGACCTATATGTACATATATATTCACACATAAGCTATACCTTCTTTTTAATTACTTATATTCAACTTATTTACCCCCGCACACTTATACTTACACAATCTTACATTGGATCCACTTCTTTACTTGATTTACAACATTAAAAGTTTGTTGAAAAATTTTATGCGTAGTATACGAATTGTGGAAACAATGTATTGTGTGGTGGAGATATTGGGTCATTCGCTTGTATCGATTTTTGTGTGAAATTAGTTGTTAGTTTAATGATTGGTATAGCTGATAATGAATTATTAAAATAGGATATTTAATTTATTAAATTATGGTGAATAGTAGGTAAATTGTTTTTAGGATTATGGAGGAATATTAATAAGAGGAGAGATAGAATGTTATTAATAAAGAATTGCAAATAGGAGATATATGTTAGGAGTATAAATACAAGTAAGAGAATGATTTAGATGAATTAAATAAATAAGTGATTGGTTAATACTTAGATCAACAAAAGGTTAGCAAATAAATGAATAGGAGTATTAATTGTTATCTATAGCTTGTTGATTTTGTTTACAAGTGGCTATTTATCAAATTGTAAACCTCTTGCATAACTAGTATGATTATAGATTAAGAAAATTTATATCTATGAAAACTAATTGAGTATGATAGTTATTTGAAGTGGATCCTCTTGTATTTATTGATCATTTTCTAAACACTTCAATAGTTATGTGATTGATTAAATTGTATTAGGAAGTTAGACGACTTATTCAAAACAAACTTGATAACTTTTTGTAAAGCTGAATTCTTTTAATTCGCATAACGAATAAATGATATTTTATGTTAGCTTCATAGTAGTCTAGGGTGTGGTGTCCTTGTTTAATTATGAGATTGTTTTACAAAATTAACATTTACTCTTCAATTAAAATATATTTATTTCTCTTCTTTATGGCATTTTGTAAGTTATGGAAATTAAATACAATATGATATCATCTCTTTTATAATATATTTATATAGGTATGTGTATATTTTGTATATATTTATTATTTGATATAATTATTTTGATATTATATGCCTTTACGAATTAGTTGATTGATAGAGAAGGAAATTGGAAAAAGATATTAAATAGGGAATTGAGTTACATATGTTTAGACAATTGAGGGATTTAATTAAATAGTTGAAATAGATTACTTTTTTTTTATAGTTAGTGCTTGTCCCTTGGTAATAATTTAATAGTTGATTTGATAGTCTTCAAAAAGTGTTGTTTTTGACATATCCTTCTATACTTGAGTTGTAAGTTGAGGTTTCCCTTAGATGCTCTATTGACTGATTTGCCCCTAGTAAATGCAGTTAAATTTGTATTCAATTGATTATTTTTGCCTTGATAGAGTTTTAAGATTTCATTTTTATGTTGCTACACTTATCCTGTACATGTCATTTTGCGAGGGTGAATTTTATATCGACTTTCCATTGTCCCTTAATGTGAGTTCCTTTGGGAACCCAAGTATTGTGTACCCTTCACTTGGGAGTATATGAATATCGATGCCATAGAGTCCCTTGCTTATCCTTTGTATACGTCTAAAAACAACCACCTCATATGTGGTTGTTGAGATTGTTGTATGTTTTATTTTGGGTTGACCTTGTGGTTTGCTCTTGTGATTATTTTGTTTGTCTGTCTTGGTCGTGGGTCTTTCTTGTCATCTTCTAGCATGGAGGGTGGACCTTAGGGTCCACGCGATTGGGTGGAACGTGCTATGCACCCCATTGGATTCCCAGGTTGTGTTCAGGATGCGGAAGTGAATGCAAAGTTTCCAGAGCATCACGTTGTTGAAGACTATCCCTCTCTTTGTACCTTATTATCCTTTAATGTATTATTCTTGTACTTGATGTACTCTCCCTATTGTTATGAGGGAAGAATTATGTAATGTATTAATGTTTTGTTGATGTGTTGTATCTATGGAAATATGCTCCACAATTGTAATATTATGAATTGAAATGTAATAGAATGATGCATCATTTTCCTCTCTCTTGTTTATGGAGGATTGTATGTTATCTTTATGTAATCTTGGTTTTTATTCGCTATCATAAAAGTTTACATTTTGTAATGACCATTTTGTGTACCCCAGAGGATGTAGATAACTTTGTAAATGCATAGTTTCTCTTCATGTAATGTATGTACATATTCATCTTATGCAATTTTCCCTTTCAAAAAAATTATAAAAAAAAAATGTGCAGTATTTTGTTGTCCTTTAGGGTTCACACGGTGGGGAATACAGGTGGAGTCAAGGCTTTGTACCTGCAATCCTATGGAGTGCCCCTCAATTATGAATTTTCTAGTTATTGGCGTAAGTATTCATTTACACTTCATTGTTTTCAATGTCATTGAATTGCGTGATAATTTAGATTAATCATCAATTTGTCAACAATGTAAATATTGAGAGTATGGTAGAATGTTAATATGAAACTAAAAGAAACCACCTATAGATGGAAGTAGTTTTAGTACTATGAAATAACTAGAAAAGTCACAATAGAGGGGCACTACATAAGATTGCAAGTACAAAGCCTCGACTCCACCTGCATTGTCAGGATTGGGTGAGCCTCATTAATCCCAATGGGTATGATGTGGAAAACACGGAGTTGACAAGAAGGGTCCCTAACTTTGCCATCATCCGCAACAAGGATTTAAGTACCACCATCTTGTAACCCTGTAAGTATAGTTTTTTTTTATGCTTTTACAATCATTGTGTTGGTGTTTCCCTCTATTTCATTCGATTGTGATGTCATGTGGTTTTTGTGATGATGTTGCTTAGAATTTTGTACATTTTATTTTACTTTGTGACTTCTAGGAGTAAGTCCAATCCTAGGGGGGAGGATGTAGTGCCCCTCCGTGATTGGCCTTTCTCAATAATTTTTTTTTGGGTTGTTTTAATTAAATTTGTCTTATGATGTTGTTATTCTATTTAAGAATAAATAAATAAAGTAGATAATATTGTAATAATTATAAATTGTTATTTGTAAAATGAAATAAAATAAATTAATCATTTTGTGATTTGTTATTGAATATTAAGTTGAGGATAAATATTAAATTAAGATATTTTAATAATGTGAGATAATTATGAGCTTTAAATCAAATAAAAAATCAAAAAAACAAAAAAAGGATTTCATATTCGAAAAGAAGAAGAAAAAAAGGATGAAAAGGACGAATGCATGTTTAGTCTTTTTCAAAAATTATAAAAAGAAGGGAAAATTGCTTATTTGATGGATTTTCAGAAAAGAAAAGGAGTTTCTTTTAATTAATTGGAAAATAGAACAATTTTTCTTCACATACATATCGAAGTTTTTAAATGGCTACATACCTTATTTAAATCCTTGAGTCTAGTGTCATGCCCATAATTTTTCCTAGAAAACACAACAAATTTTATTTTTTTTCCAACATTTACACATCGCATCCTTCTTGCACAATGCAACCTCTAATGTCAACACTTATTAGACAATGTCAAATTGGGCATGAGACACAACTTAGTTTGGTTGGCTAGGTTATTGAAGTCACACCCTCCCTTGGCCTAGTTTATAACCATGAATTTAGAACATTACCCATAGATGGATAAGTTAGGGTTAACATTTATGCTACCACACCAAATATAATTTAAACAAGAACAACCCTTTCATTGAATCCTTAACCTGATATACATCCAAGATTCTTTATGATCCTTTATTATCATGCGTGTTAGGGGATTACTAGCATTATTGAATTTAGAAAATTACTTATGTAAACGTTATTAATATTTACTAATATCTTTGTCTTATCTTACCTTACAAGTATAAGTCTATTATTACTCACTAACTCAACTTTATGAAATCATCTTCAATTCAATAATTAACAATGATAGTTATACTCAACCCATAATTTATCAATGAAAATAACATTATTAGCTGATTGACGCTCTTTGGGACACCTTACCTAATTTGATGTACTCCACATCATCATCGAAACCCAAAGTTCAATCATGAGAGGAAAAGATGCATTTATATATTAATTATCAAATTTAATTATTTATTCATACTTAATATTACTCTTAACTTAATTACTAAATGAGTAAATAAATAATAACATATTTATAGATTTATTCTTACTTATTGTTGACCTAATTTAAATAATTTAATATTTAAATGAATAAATAAATAGTAGCATATTTATTTTCATCTATTATTTACTTATTTTAACTCAAGAAATAAGTTTAAGAAAAGAATTAAAAATCATTTCCTTTGTATGTTATATTTGTTTATATTTTTTTTAAGGAAAAGAAAAGAATCGAATTAAGAGGAAGTTATTTCTTCTTCTTTAACTTCTACACTAATCTCATATCTAGAACATAATTTAACTTAATAGTGTCTCTTTCTTAAGAGTATGGGGATATTTCTCCCTTCTTTCACTTTTTCTCATATAATTATTTTATCCCATGTATTATTCGTGGCAAGGATGTGATTTTATTCTTAGCATATTAAACTTTTATTTTAATCACTAACTGAGCTAGTATTATCCCGTGTCATGGAAATTATCACCATTGACTTATAACACTATTGGTTCTTACCATTCCAAAGTAGGTAGTGCCCAAACGTTAGAGCATTTAGGGATGATTTACAGACTTAAGAGAGAAAAATTAATCAGAGTTTTATAAACTGATTTAGATGCCCTGTTTACTTACACAATATATATGTGTGTCGAATGTATGTATTTAGCTATTTGAAATCAGACATATTGTTTACTAATTTGGATAGAGAAAATGTAATAGAATAGACTCAATATGAATTATGTCTATCTGAGTATTTCCTCTATTAATCTGTTCTCTTTTAATCACAGTTTTATAGTCTTATTTAGACCACCTGTTTACTTACTTTGTAAACTATATGTGTATTTAGCTATACATAAGCATAAAGTTTTGTGACAAAGTTTTATGTCTATGCAGAAGGTACGACATCCATGGGAATAGCATAGACAGAGTTTCATTTTTATTTTATTTTTTAATTTTGGCAGATGTTATAGTTGTTGTCTACCCAACATAGCCGTGCCTGCAAAAGGTGGAAGGCCACAAAGATGAAAGCATAACCCAGGCTTGTTATCTCCTTGAAGAAATGATCCAAGAATACATTAGCTCAAACCATGAAATACAGAGATATAAGCAAGGGATTTTTTTATTTTTATTTTTTGATAGAGTAACTCAAATAAATGTCATCTTATGCATGACTTGGAAGCATAGGGGGCGCATAAGCTATTTGACAGAGTGCCCTGATAGACATAATAGTGCATGACATGCTGCAGTTGCACGCTATGTACAAAATGGTTCTGATTATACTAACTCCTGCATGACATGCTGCAGTTGCAGGCTATGTACAAAATGGTTCTGATTATAATAGTGCATGACATGCTGCAGTTTCAACTTGCTGCCACCATAACGTGGGTGTCTAGATACATGCTCTTTAATGCCAATAGCTCTTGTGTGACAAGCTACCGTTACAAAAACTACTACGCGCTGCTTGCCATCTTTAAATTGATGATTAATCCTCCCTTAAAGGCACGTGGGAAGTACACAATGGGGATTATGAACAAACCTTATTAAATTTTCTTAAGTATTTTCTTTTCTTACCCCTTTACATATAGCAGTGAGTTACGTACAACAGATTGACATATAGGTTTGATATGAGCATAAGCGTTTGGTGGACATAAATGATATACTTGCACACTGTAGTATGCCGAGTAAAAGCTTGCTTCAGACGTGCACATGGCAGAGCTCTTTTACTAATACTTTTGCATTGAATATTACCCAAAGCATGGGTATGGGGTCACACCCTTGGTTTCAATTACAAGAAATCTAATCGATGCGTAGTAAGTAAATCAATGGCGCCTTCAATTTATCTATGTATGTAGTATGCTGTTAGGAACTTGCTGCAGACGACTTTTCAATGAACTCTAATCTCCATCCAAGTACTTACAAGCATTCCGAGCTGGAGAGAAAAGGTATGATGGGGAGCTGCTTAGGGATTTAGCTATTTCCTGCCATACCATTACAAACTCAGAAGTGGATTTAAGAAAAAGAGCTCTTGTTTATTACCATTAAGGAGGTAGGTTTGGGCCTAAAAGAGTTAAGTTCCTTTAGTGCTTCATCCACCTATAGAATTCATGCTTTTGGCATAAATATTCTTCTGTGCATTGTTGACACTTAGGTGTGTTATCAAATTTAATTCCGCATCTCCGAGGCAAGGTTTAGAGTCACAACAAATAATGTATTAAACCACAATGGGGAACAAAGGAATGTGATAAAATCATATTATATAACTTCTATTGTTCCCTTTTTTGGCATCGCAACTCTCCACAGAACCAATCCCTCTCTCAGAGGGGGCGGCGCTGAGGAATCCTGGTCGCTTCCTTTCATAAATACTTTTGTTAGACTTATCACTTCCCTCATTGTCTCTTCTCTTTTCCTTTGACTTACTAACTCCAGTATCAAGCAGTTGAGTTGTTTCAAGTTCATTGATTCGCCTCCGTTCGTAAGGAAACAATAAACCTTCTGTAAGGTATAGTTTCAGGTTTTTTTTTTTTTTTCTTTACCTTTTCTTTTTTCTTTAGACAACATCAAATCTCTGCATGAAAATATTATACAAAATCTTATTTCAACAATAGTAGGGGGATATGTGCATATGCCCCCTAAAGATTTATTGACAGAACTGATTTACCTTGTAATGTTCGTAGTAAACCTCGATAATGACCTTTATGATTTTTGTTTTGGAACATAATCAATTTAGTTGTGCCACAATTACAACATAAGCTTTATTTAAGTTACGTGCACTTGTTTCCCAAATAGACAACAATAAGAAATCATTCAATCCCATTTATTTCAATTGTAACTATAAACAAAGCTTCATTTAAACTTGATATTTCTTGTAACAGCCAACTGTTTCTATAGTAATACACAAGCACTTATTTCAACTGAACATTGGTTTTGCAATAACAAGATTTTTGGGGGTTTAAATATAAATTCTATCAAGTTCGGAGTTAATTTTCCCTTTTTATCCTAACAATGTAAAATTTCCATACATAAACTTTTCTCATGATTCAGTTGATTCTCAAAGATGGAGCAACTAACATGAAATGAAATAAACTTTATCTTTTATTATTTCATTTTACAATAGACTATTAGCTATTCCATATTACAACATTATTTAGCAATTCAACAAGTAACACATAAATTAGCATGGCTTGCTCTCCACCCTACCGTAATGGCGTCATGGAGCCTCGTGGGCTCTAGCCATACCCCCGAGCAAGGAATTATAGCTGCATGATGATAGATGGAGTCTTTTCTCATTTTTACAAAAGAATACAACTAACATAGCACAATTTTCATCCATCTAGGTTTTCTAATTTCTATATTCAACCATGAGATCCATACACCATCACTCACAACCAATAAACAAGGGTAAATGAAAATAGGAAGGACTTATCTCTTTTCTTTTGGGTGATGGGATTGAACTCATTCAGCCATCTTTCCTTTCCAAGCCAATTCATCTTGACAACTCTCTTCCCAAGAGTTGGACTCCCCTCCTCTTCTCACTTTTTGCACCATCTCCAATCAAGTTCTCCAAGAGGAGAAGTGGGTAACACCCTCCCCTTCCTTCCTCTCCAAGATATATAGGATTTTCAACTTGCAACCCCCCTTTTTTTTTTTGAATGGGGAAGTGTGAAGTGCACCTACCTCCATCAATGAGAGTCTCTTCCTTATTGAATAAGAAACATGCACTTGGACATCCCCTCCATCTTTCCATCACATCTTCTCTTCAAAACTCGTCACTCTACATAATGAAGACTTTTTAGGGGTCAAATCATGTCTTAGTGGCACTATTGTATGCCTACTTGACCCCTACCACTATTGTATAGACCCTAGAGGGTTTATTTTTGCACCTCAACCAAGGAAATTGACCAACAACCCTCATTAAAGACCCATTTCAAGACGTGTCCGAATTTCAACTTGGATAATGGTTTCTAAACCTTATCCCTCAACTTACAACTCACTTGGAACACAAATAAATATCCTCTCAACCCAAAATACAAATCATCTTCTTTTTCTTTTATATCAACCCTTACCACCTTACTCTATCAACTTGTTAACTCTATACTTTCCTTTTAAGCCTTGAAAGGGGGGTCAAATTCATCACCGCAAGAAGCTGTATTTCGATCTACTCAATGGTCTACCCTTCTCATATTGGTTCTTCCTTTCCTGCATGTTATCAATGAAACCATAAGTAACAATCATATATCACATTAATCTGATAGCTGAAATAAGATTTAATTTTGCAACCATTTCATTTACAATTCCAACTCATATTTACAATTTACGATTCCAATATCCTTCATGGTAAAATAAATAAAATGTTAGAATGACAAGCAAGAATATTATCAAATAATCACACTATTTTTCATCCATATTACATCTTACCATATATTTAGGAACACATAAAACAAATTAGAGCTTTACTAATCACATGCGAGGTGGGGTCTTACATCTATGTTGGTCTTTTTCACTGTTTATGCCTCTTGTGGGATCAATTCAATTCGTACTTTTCCTCATCTAAATTAGGGTGTTAGGGAAAATCTCCCTAGTTTTATTCTCTTCCAATTAAATCGGTCTCTAAGTCGAAGATATTTAAAAGTAGTATTAATAAGAAAATTTATTATAGAGAGGGAGGAAACATGGTTAGTAGATATCTTTGATGAGACATAGTTAATGATATGAATTTTGGGAAAAAGGGATTTTATTACTATTTTATTAAGTTTAAATTTAAGTCCTGAATACAAATAAATGGTTTAGGAAAAAAATACTATGGTAGTGGATTGAATATTTATTTGTGAGTTAGGTATTAGCTAATGCATTATCTATTCATTATGAACCAAAAATAGATCAAGATAAGTATTTAATGAGTTAAAATATTTAGATCAAATGTTAAAGAACCTAGATTTTCTTTCCTCTGTGAACAAATTTAGAAAGCAGGTATTAGTAAATTTATATTCATTTAATAGAGCTTGCTATGTGAAATATTTAATTATGATATGAGCATTATAGCATTATGCTTAAGTTAAGATTTTAATATCAGTGTTTCATATTTTCTTGATAGAGAGGATTGATTTGTTAATGACTTAGTTAGATATATGTGAGAAAAAAGAAAATAGATCTATTTATTTATTTTGAGTTGTTTTTTAAAGGAAAGCTTTATGGTTGTAATGTCGGGTTGTGTCCCTATGGTGTTTATGTGTGTGACTTTTTTAAGTGAGTTGGCTATGTTAGTCTTCTTTTGAGCATGAGGATTTCACCATGGTGTTGCCATTCACAATTTTATACTTAAATGGTGGATAGAAAATAGTTCTATGTGGTTTTGTTATTGTTGTCATTTCTTTGATGGGAGAAGCCTTGTGTTAGCATTTTGAGAGTCTTCCAGGGGTTAGAGGGGATATGGTTTTATTTGCATGCACTGGTATGTTGGTTGGCGATCTAGGAGAATTTGCCTTGGGTGACCCATATCAAGCCTAAAATATTTATTTGAGTTCTATATTGTTTCATGATTTTGTTGATGAACTTTACACCTAGATTGTGCTTACATGAGGTTGAACCTTGCACTTGAATGTGTTTTTCTTTACTTTGAGGTTCTAGTGTGAGATGGTGCATTCCTCACTTGGTGTAGTTATTTTGTTGGATTTGGTATCTTGTGCAAGTTGGCTTGCTTTTTTTGATTTTGAGATATTGTATTCAGTTGGGGGGTGACTATCAGTGGGGGTTGGTGCCCAAATTGGCTAGTCCAGGATAACCCATTGTGAGTTTAAACAAGTGATAACTTAATTAAATAATTAGGGGGTTTGGGTAGCTTCACACATTAATCCAGATGGTGTAATCTCACTCATGGGCCCAAGTGCTTATTTAGGCTTGGGATGAATGGGAAGGCTTGGAATGGAAAGATCAAATGCCTTTCCTTTGCATAGTAATTTTATAAGGTATGTTAGTCCTGCATAGTGGCATGGGGGTTCGGTGGATGGTAGAGGTGGCCAGGCTAACCCATAGCACCTATACGATGACACTCCACCCTTTGAAAACCTTATATGCTACTGTTCCAATCTTATGTTCTTGATTCTTTCTTAAGTAGATGTCATAATGTGTTTGTTGATGCTCTCGTTACGTTGACATGTTTCTTGTGCTGGATGTTGTGTTATTGTTGTTTTGTTGTAGAGTTTTGTTATCCTTGTTTCATTTGATTGTATTCATTGAGATCCTTCTTGTATTCTCCTAGTAGGGAGGGTAGGCCTTTGGGTCCATGTGGTCAGGTGGAACATGTTATTTACCCCATTGGGTCCCTAGTTGTCGATCGAGAAGTGCAGAGTTGTACCTTTCTAGTGACTCCTGAGAGTTGTACCTTTGCAGTGACTCCTGAGTTGTACCAGAGTTGGATCCAACCTTGCAGCTTTTTATTCATACATTTTAGATGTTTTCTTCCATGTTATTGTACTCTTTCCATACATATTGGAAAGAAAATTTGTATTGATGTAAACCTTGAACAATGTATCTTCATGTTAAAAAAAAATCAATTTCCATCTTCATGTTATTATCTTATGAGTACTAGTGGATGCTCATCTTTCATGTAATGTAATAGATGTTGATAAGAAAAGTAATGCAGTCGTGTAACCCCAAGGTATTTTGTCAAATGTTGTACATGTATAGTTATAATTCATGTGATATATGTTAATATTATGTTGCATTTTAGTGGTTTTTTTTTTTTTTAAATTGTCATCATTGTTAGATGTATTAGTTTCCTTTGGCATTGCATGGCAGGGTGTTACACATGGTTTCAGAGCATAGGTTCATAATCTTAGCACTATGAGCCCATTAAGTTAACCTAGTTTCTCATACTCTTAAGGTTGCGTCATTTTGTTTGTGTCATCTATACTTAGTATCCTGAGTTTGTCTCTAGGTGGTGTTGGTCCAAAGGCGCAAAAAATTGGTAGAAATGATAGGACCCTCGGTGTAGTGCACAATGTACCGATATTATTCCTACTGTAAATTCATTTTGGACCCTTTTGTTTCCCTTATGTTACCCTTGTGGTGTGTTCCCTGTGAAGTAAATTTGAGTGTGTGTTTAAAACTAAAATTTGATGTTTTTGATGTTTTAAAATGGTGTTTTATGTCTTGAAAGGGCATGAGATTATGATCTTATGTCACATCAATTGGTAGTGAGATGTTGTGTTGAGTAATGAATAGAATGAAATACCTAATGTGTAAATGATGAAGATTAACCAGAAATGTGTGCCTTGGTAATGAATTATTTTGAATAATTGGTACTAATGGGTTATGTTTCCATCCTAGGTTGTGGGTTTTAGGTGGTCGGCTTCAAACCTTGATGATGAAGGTAATTAATTGGTTATGTTTAACATGTGTATTTTAAAACTACTTTTGCATCTACTTAGTAATTATCATTGATAATCATTATGATGTCTCTCTGATTTTACTGTGTAAAAGGACAATGTCATATCACTCATTTGTGAGAGGCATATGACACGATGATTCCCTCTACAGTAGGTTGGTTGATATATATGTTGTACACAACATTTGTTTTTATGTAGGATTGCAAGTACAAAGCTTCGAATCCACCTACACTGTTAGGACTAGGTGAGCCTCATTAATTCGAATGGGTATGACATGGAAAACATAGAGTTGACAAGAAGCGTCCCCAAATTTTCCATCATCTGCAACAAGGATGAGTACTCCCATCTTGTAACCCTATTAGTATAGTTTTTTATTTCTTTTTCAATTGTCTTGTTGGTGTTTCCCACTATTTTATTCAATTGTGATGTCATGTGGTTGTTGTGATGATGTTGATTAGAATTGTGTACGTTTTATTTTACTTTGTGACTTCCAGGAGTAAGTCGAATCCTAGGGGGGAGGATATAGTGCCCCTCCATGATTGGCCTTTCTCGGTAAATTTTGTTTGGGTTGTTTTAATTAAATTTGTCTTATAATGTTGTTAATTTATTTAAGAATACATAAATAAAGTAGATAATATTGTAATAATTATAAATTGTTATTTGTAAAATGAGATAAAATAAATTAATGATTTTGTGATTTTTTATTGAATATTAAGTTGAGGATAAATATTAAATTAAGATATTGTAATAATGTGACATAATCATGAGCTTTAAATCAAATAAAAAAATTAAAAAATGAAAAAAAGGATTTCATTCGAAAAGAAGAAAAAAAATCAAAAAAAGGATGAAAATGACGAATGCATGTAACTTAGCCTTTTTCGAAAATTATAAAAAGAAGGGAAAATTGCTTATTTAATGGATTTTCAAAAAAGAAAAGGATTTTCTTTTAATTAATTGGAAAACAAAGAAGCTTTCTCCACAAATTTTTTTTTTTGTGTGGCTTTAGAAGAAATAACTGTTTTTGCAAAAGTATTGGGGCTTTTGGGTTTTCTCTATAAGAATTTACACAAGATTTGAGTGCAAAGATTTTTTTTGAGTTTTGAAAAAGTTGGAGACTACAAGTTGAGAAGCGTGAACTCGACATCAAATCTACAACAGTTCAAATCATTTAAATAGGGTTCCTTCCTCTTTTTGAATTTCTATCTTCATGTGGTTTTGACGAAAAGTTTGAATGCGATCAAAATATTACCTTGTTAAATCAATTAGAAAATTATATTGTCGGAAGTATCTATTGAAAATCATTTTGTGAGTGTTTTCTAAAATTATTTCAGCCCTTCAAACTACCTTTCTCATGGGAATTTCCATTTAATTTGTTTACTCTATTGCTACCTTTTGAATTCATTTTTTTTTCTAAAGATTGATAGCTCAATTTATAGATATATATATATCTCGCAACTGTTGTATTCGATATGATAAATTTTCCTCCTCCATTAAATACATTTTCTTGAAATTTTGTCAAATGCATTTGCTTCACCCTTTTTCCTTTGGCATCTAGTTGTTAAGCTTTAGCTTATTGTGTTGCATACTATGTTATTCCTTTATTCCCTGCTAGTAAATCAGTTTGATGGCATCATCAATTACTTTTCTTTCACAAACTGGGTTAGCGTGAAATTTTAAGGGTTTCTTTGCCTTGTTGTCTTCTAATTTCAGTCGAAAAATCTCAATAATCTAGATCATGGTTTCTGAGATATGGTCAAAACACGAGGCTACTGTCAAGCTATTTTTTCCCATGGATGCGACATTTATATATTATATTATGGCTATAGAAAATAATAGTTCCATTCATTTCTGTTATCTTAAATTTAAATGAGTATTTATTCCTTTGAAAATATCTATTTACTCTTCTATTCTCCTATTTCACAATGTTAAGTAGAAGTCTTGAATCTAGAACTTCATTCGTCATGCCAACTTCTCCTTCTTGCACCTCGCTTGTGGCTGGGGATGTGATTTTCCTTCCTTTCTCTATTAGCATGCATTATGTTTTGGCATCTTCCCATTTTTGAGGATGCAATTTTATTTCTTTTAAAATATTTCTTGTTGTCAATTTAGCCATTTGACTTTACAGAAGGCATATCTATTGCCCTTTGGCAAACTTTATGCCTTGTATTCAATTGTCTTCCCTTCTTTGTTCTATGATCTCACCTTGTGGATCAACTATTACTGCATTTGATAGGAACAACATATACATCAAAGCTTTTAAATGGCCACATACCTGATTTAAATCCTTAACTCTATGTTGGTCTTTTTCACTGTTTATGCCTCTTCTAGGATCAATTCAATTTGTACTTTTCTTCATCTAAATTAGAGTGTTAAGGAAAATCTCCCTAGTTTTATTCTCTTCGAATTAAATTGGCCTCTAAGTCAAAGATATTTAAAATTAGTATTGATAAGAAAATTTATTATAGAGAGGGAGGAAACATGGTTAGTATATATATTTGATGAGACATAGTTAATGATATGAATTTGAGAAATGGGCTTTTATTATTGTTTTATTAAGTTTCAATTTAAGTCTTGAATACAAATTAATGGTTTAGAAAAAAAGTACTAAGGTAGTGGATTGAATATTTATTTGTGAGTTAGGTATTAGCTAATGCATTATCTATTCATTATGAACCAAAGATAGATTGAGATAAGTATTTAATGAGTTAAATGATTTAAGTCAAATGTTAAAGAACCTAGATTTTCTTTCTTGTATGAACAAATTTAGAAATGATGTGTTAGTAAATTTATATTCATTTAATAGAATTTGCTATGTGAAATATTTAATTAAGACATGAGCATTAAATAATTATCCTTAAGTTAATATTTTAATATCAGGGTTTCCTATTTTCTTGATAGAGAGGATTGCTTTGTTAATGATTTAGTTAGATATATGTGAGAAAAAAGAAAATAGATCTATTTGTTTATTTTGAGTTGTTTTTTAAAAGAAAGCTTTATGGTTGTAATGTTAGATTGTTTCCCTATGGTGTTTATGTGGGTGAATTTTTAAGCGAGTTGACTATGTTAGTCTTCCTTTAAGCATGAGGATTTCACCGTGATGTTTCCATTCACAATTTTATACTTAAATGGTGGATAGAAAATAGTTCTATGTGGTTTTGTTATTGTTGTCATTTCTTTGTTGGGGGAAGCCTTGTGTTAGCATTTTCAAATTATTCGAGAGGTTAGAGGGGATATGGTTTTATTTGTATGAGCTGGTATGGGGGCCGACAATCTAGGAGGATCCACCTTGGGTAACCCATATCAAGCCTAAAGTATTTTTTTGAGTTCTATGTTGTTTCATGATTTTTTAGACAAAATTTACACTTGGATTGTGCTTAGATGGGATTGAGCCTTGCACTTGAATGTGATTTTCTTTACACTGAAGTTCTAGTTTGAGATGGTGCACGCCTCACTTGGTGCAGTTATTTTGTTGGATTTGGTATCTTGTGCAAGTTGGCTTATCATTTGTGATTTTGAGATATTGTTGTCAGTTGGGGGAGTGGCTCTCAGCGGGAGCTGACACCCAAAGTGGCTAGTCTAGGATAACCCATTGTGAGTTTAAACAAGTGATAACTTAATTAAATAATTAGGGGGTTTGGGTAGATTCACACATTAATCCAAATAATGTAACCTCACTCATGGTCCCAAGTGCTCATTTAGGCTTGGGATGAGTGGGAAGGATTGAAATGGAAATATCAAATTCCTTTCCTCTGTAAATTAATTTTATGAGGTATGTTTATCCCGCACAGTGACATGGGGGTTTGACATATGGTAGAGGTGGCCAGGGTGATCCGGTAGCCTAGGAAGGTTACGCTAGGGTAACACATAGCACCTATGTGATGAAACTCCACCCTTTGACAACCTTGTATGCTATTGTTCCCCTCTTGATGTTCTTGAGCCTCTGGAAGTGGATGTCATATTGTGTTTGTTTATGCTCTTGTTATGTTAACGTGTTTCTTGTGTCAGATGTTCTTGTGTTGGATGTTGTGTTATTATTATTTTTGTTGTAGATTTTTGTTATCCTTGTTTCATTTGATGGTATTCATTGAGATCCTTTTTGTCTTCTCCTAGCACGGGGGGTGGGCCTTCAGGTCCATGCGGTCGGGTGGAACATGCTATGCACTCCATTGGGTCCCTACCTATCAGTCGAGAAGTGCAGAGTTGTACCTTTACAATGACTCTTGAGTTATACCAGATTTGGATCTAGCCTTCCAGCTTTGTCTTCATACATTTTAGATATTTTGTTCCATGTTATTGTACTCTTTCCATACATGTTGGAAAGCAGCTTTGTATTGATGTAAACCTTGAACAATGTATCTTCATGTTAAAAAAAAGGCAATTTCCATGTTGATGTTATTATCTTATGAGTACTAGTGGATGCTTATGTTTCATGTAATGTAATAGATGTTGATATGAAAAGTAATGCAATCATGTAACCCCAAGGGACTTTGTTAAATGTTGTACATGTATAGTTATATTTTGTGTGATGTATGTTAATATTATGTTGCATGTTAGTGATTTTAAGAAAAAAATTGCCATAATTGTTAGAAATATTAGTTTCCTTTGGGGTTGCATGGCGGGGTGTTACATAATCATTCTCTAAAGTTGTTGGAAAGGAAAATATGTAGTATCAACTTCTATCCGGCATAAAGCATATCGACTTGCCTATAGAAAATTCACACTCACCCACTAGGCTGAATGCTTTGTATATGAAATTGAATGCCATTGTTATAAGATTAGATGATAGAATTCACATGCAACACCAACTTGATAAGAAATAAAGACAAACGAAGGCTGCAAACAATGACTACTTGGAGGAAAAAGGTTTGATTCTCTCATAACTGGAATAAATGACTTCTAAACAATCTATAGAGCATTGCAAGAATAGATTACTTAGAGGCATCGTATGGATAGTTAAGAATGGTTTGCTCAAAACTAGATGCAAGAAATGATAGTACGATCATCAACATATAATAATAAAATGTTTTCGATGTAAATAGAAGAGATTCGATGTATGCAAAACGAAGGGGGTGACATAGAATCTAAAACTCGCTTCTCCAACCAGCAATTATCAAATGTGAAGCATGTATAGTGCACTCTAAAAACACATACAATCTAGTGTAATGATTTTGAAGGAAGCGACAACTAGGAGAGATAGAAACCGTGCTAATGCACCACAAAAGGCCAAATAAAATTTGGCAAGAACTCTAAATTTCTCAAGGAAAGGCACAAAAATGGAGAAATGTCAAGTTTGTGCACTCGCAGAAAGGACACAAATGCGAGAGCATGGACCAGACATGCAAAATGTTTGACAGAAGGTATGAAGGAAATTTCATCTCCTGCGACACTATGTCTCCAAGAAATACATGTAGAACATGGAAGCACATACAAGATATGTGAACTGTTTGACAAGATGCCTCAAGCACAACAAGACGGATTCATAGTTACAATTTCCCGAGCACACATACATTTAATCAGTGGAGGCATAGACAATACATATGAAATGTTTGACATAAAGGCTTGGATATATTTATATATATCATCGCCTATAATGCAAAGATTATAGATCAAGTCTGAAGATAAGTGTTAGAAGAAGCTTTAGAAGCTCTTCCCTAGCCGTGCCAAACTACGTCAAGTTGGCTGCATCCTCCTTAGTTGCGCCAAATGGGAGTTTTAGCATAGGATATATAAGCAAAATAAGAAAGTATTTGAAACTTCTAGATAGAATGCATTTGGAAAATGTAAAGCCAAATTTCACAATTTATGCAAACATCCTCAAGGTCTGTGTTGAAATGAGAACTTTGAATAGGATATAGAAGGTAGATTGTTAACAAATGATATGGTTGAAATGCATCAACAAATATTTCTACATAACGTGGAAAGGCAGTGTATAGAATGGTCTGAATATGGAGAGATCAAATACCTATTCTCATTTCTAAATTTGTACTATGTGAAGGATTGCATGTTGACCTTGCTTTGTGATCTCCTATTGAGAATGATTTGCATATGGTCCTCACATACAAGGGATGAGAAAATCAATAATTGCAGCTCTTAATTCCCTATGATTCCCCTTATTTAGTGCCAACATGAATTATTCAAAATATAATTCCAATTCAAATAAGTGACGAAAAATGTAACTAGAATTGGAACAGTTGAAGGTTCAATGACTGAAGACAGAAATTAACTTGTATTAGGTGCTACCAAGCATCTTGAAAGATGTATTAAAATATAGGTTGGTGAAATTTTCTTAGGGTTTAGAAATCCTAGGATAAGGAGAAAAGATGGAAACGATCATGATGATGATTGAGCGACCATTTCAATTATTTAAAAAAATCACACCACTTCTAGCACTAGATAATCGAAGTATATTTCATTTTCCAGAAGGAGATTCCCGCAAAAAATGATCTCTGCAAATCTCCAAAAGATGCTTCTTTTATTTTTGAAAGCAAGAAAATGTAATAATTTTTTTACAAACAACAGGTTTCCATTTCTACAATTAGTTTGAAATTATGGATGTCCAGAGCGTGAGATTTTTCTATATTTTTACTCATTTTAAGTGATTGATCCTTATCCTTATCCAATTTAATATTTTATTTCCTCTTAACTCCATTCCAAATTAAATACTAATTTTGATGTCTTATTTCCTTTAATATTTTCTCACTTTTAAATCTATTAATTAAATTCAATCATTAGGCAATATTTATCTTTATATTTAATTGCAAAAAGGTGTTATAAATTAATCACTTAATTAAATAGCTTAATTATCTAAACACAACAAATACCTCCCATTTAACAACATCATTTGTTTAATTAAACAACCTAATTAACATATATTAAATCCAAACCATCGAATTAATATTAATCATACCTCAAATGAGGGAAAAGTACGAGGCACTATAAAGTAAGGAAATTATGAACAAGAATTTATTATGATAAAATTATGAAGATGTATTGAGTTATCTTCTATATCATAGCTACAACAATCTATTTTGTTTTGTCGACTAACCTCTTGCAAGTCTATCAATCAATCCAAGAATCCATCAATAATTTTTTTTGGAAAATCAGGGTGTGAACATCACTTTGAGAAGGGTGTCATGCAAAAGGTAACATTATCATTTATGGAACGAAGATATTACAGTCTTGGAAAAGATACTCTGTACCACACTGATAAGAACAAAAATGTTGATACAGAGGTTGAGAAAATGAAAAATACTATCAAAATTATTGCAGAGCAAAACAATAGAATTGCCAGACATAATTCCATTATAATTAATGCTATGACTGAGAAGTTAGACAAAGCCCAACAGAGGTCACTAGTGGTTGACCTAGAGGAAACCAATGATAAAAGCCAGGAGGTGGATGCTGGCATTTCTAAGAGAACCAGGGCCAACCTGAAGCAGAAGGCTCCCCCTACTCTGAATATGATTCAAACTTTTAAGAAGGGGGTTCGGGACATGCAGAACTTGGAGGTGGAGACAAAGTCTATCCTTAAGACTCTGGGTTAGTTGCGTCCAGTTGTTTGTTGTCTGCTCTGGTGGTTATTTTTGCTTGACCTTTATAGTTTGTTGCGGTTGGTCGTTGTTGGCTCTTTTCTTTACCTTTGGTGCAGCTGGTTGTTTTAGTTGGACTTTCCTTTCCTATCTTTTTTGTTGTTAACTTTGTGGTTTCAGGTCCCTATAAAACCCGTTTTACCCTTTATCAAAAACATTATCATTTATCATTTGTCATTTTAGTAAATTATTATTTTGGCCTCTACCTGACCTAGGGAACACTCTCTTGATCAACATATATTTTTATAAATTAATGTGGAAACAACAAAATGGGGTTTAACTTAGGAAAACCACTATACAATAGAACATTTCCGTCTCCTTTCATGTGTGTAGGTTAGATTTAAAGGTTTTGTCAACAAATAGTCATGGTAATCACATACCGAACTATAAACTATCTTTTTATGTTTTTAGATCTCAAAAAGTAGCAACTTAGGTCTAGAGCACCCATGCCTCAATCATTGCAATCTAAGCTCAACACTCAGTCACGGGTTCCTTTTTGTCACCATTTTTTTAATTTGGGATTGTTTAGTCAATTTTTATTTTTTTCCTATATGGAAAATTATATTCTCAAATCTAGGGTTTATGTCAATTAGGCTTATTAAAAAACACATTAAAATTCTCATCTTTGCAACTCAAAATGACAAAATACTAAGAGATTAGCTCTCCATTGTGGCATCAATCCAATCATCAATTTTAATTGCTTTGTGTTTAAATTGGGAGTAAAAGAAAAATAATTTCATCCTAGTTATCTACTTGTTGGATCTAGGATCCCTTTTTCGACTCTACACTTAACACTAAGAAAATGAATGTTATAACAGACACCTGTGGCACAATGGGAAATATGACATTCACTAACTCTGAGTGTTCTAATATTCCCTTTGTCATTACACCAAATATTTGAGGTCATTCTAATCATTATAGAAAATATTATTATATTATTAAACTAGCCCAACATTTCATTAGTTATTACATTATAAAAATATCAATTAACTCATTAATATGGTCCCTTTGTATGGTAGAAAATGGTAATCTCCTCCGTTTTCCTATAGTACACCTCAATCCTCAAATTCTGATGCTTCAATTTTATAGATAGGGTTTTATTCATAAGAAAATACAAGATTTCATGAAACATTATCAAAATATGTAAAATCACATTTACAAAATAATTAAAATTAATCCAAAAATTAATTCAATCAATTCATGTTATAAATATCAAATTTTCTATTTCTAAAAATTGATAAAAATAATTGAAGGCCTAAATTCACCATTGGTAAATTGGGGAAGAAATTCATAAAAAATAAAGACTAAAAAATAAAAGTTAATCAAGTTTCCTCTTGCTCAAAAAATGTACAACATACTTTTCAATTTTTTTTTTTTAATTATTAAGAACATAAATTTATAAAAAAATTGTCATAACTTGACAATCAAATTCATATTTTAAATCTTTTAAAATATAAAATTTAAACTATAAATTCAAACCTAAATAATTCTTATAGAATTATTTCATATGGCTCCACTTAATGTTCGTAAGAAATGAGGAATAAAATTAATTTTAAATAATAATTTAAAAATATTAATTATATCTTTCTTATGATCATTAAAATGAATGAGATAATCCTCTCCAAGAACCCCACACTTCAAAAAAACATTATGTTCACTTCCAGGAAGAAGAAATTAAAATCAAATTCAAGAAATTTCATCAACTATTCCCCTCAAAATCCATTTTTCTAAAGTGAAAGAGAAATAGGTAGGGTTTTGAGCATTAAAACTATAAATTAAGAAGTGAAAAGGAAATGACTTCTCTTTTTATTTAATATATCGTTTCTATTTTATTTTTCCATTTTTCAAAAATTCTATCTTTATTTTTATATATTCACTTTGGAAATAATATATTTTAAATAATAAGTGGATATTCAAAACTTATAAATATAATATATATTAATTTAATTCTAACTAATATCTTTCCATTATAGGAAATTATATCAAATAAATTAAAAATTAATTTTATTTTTCAATTTTATTTTGTTATGTTTACTAGATTATATGATTGTTCAATGGTGCTAATAATCGATTCATATCTCTATGGGATTTTATGGTAGTCACTGTTATTATAATGAGTTTTTTGGTATTGAATTTGATTCTAATTTTGTGTGTTCATTTTCTCATTATTGAGAAAGGGATCCTGATATATTTCCATTGTTTATTAGATGATTAGGTGATGAGAATTTATAAGATATAGTATAGGATTTCTATTTTATTGTTTTACTAAGTTTTGTCTTAAGTAAATGGTAAACCAATCCAAGGATTCTTTGAATGAATACTTCCTTGCTCAAATGTCCTTGATATTGTAATTCATATGTCTATTAATGCTACCATGAGACACCTTGATGAAGGAAGAGAGAGAAGGAGATGCTTTTAGCCATCTCTTAGTTTGGAGATGAATTTCATGCAAAAGGTATTTGTCTCCAATTTTCATCTCAACCAATCCTGTCATTTCTCTTCGTATCTCTTTCAAACTATTAAGAATTTTTTCTTTAGAAAATGGATATTGTACCTAATAGGGTCTTAAAAATCATTATGTAGTGGTTGTATTCTAGCCAAAATGTAAGTCTTGGTTTAATTTTTTTTATCAATCTCATGTCTAGTAGAGTGTTTGTACATATTTCTTGTCCATTTTTATTAGTAGGAAGCATACAAAAATTTATTATATCTAATATGTGATAACATGCCCACTAACATGCCTAAGAGGTTTGTTGAACTCATAGGTGTGGTATATACGTTGACTAATAAATTCAATGACATTTCTATTTATAGGTTTCCTACAACTAAAGGGAATGACTTCATTTTAATGTGAGCTCAAGATTTATGATGGATTCTAAGATCATAAATTCCTTCATGTCAAGATTGTTGAGATCAAGATAAGGTTTATATCTGACCAAGTACCTATTGGATGCTATGGTTATGTTGCTGATATGTGGTTGTCATTTATTTCAAGACTATTAGCAATTATTGTAGTGAAGGCTATATATGTTGAGGATATTGAGAAAATTGCTAAAGGAAGAGTTGTAGGTTGCCAATGGAATAGTGAAGATCAAGTAGGTGTCTTGTTGTGTACATTGAAGATTAGTTTTTGTGGACTAAAGGGTTTATTTTTGTGAGTATCTAGATCATCTACCAGAAGTTTTATAGGTCTGCATGAAGATTTGATCGTGCTATGAACAATTGTATTTTGACAGTGGTTTTGTGGTCTCTATCAGTGTTTTTGATTGAATTTTATGTGATTCTAGTAATTTCTATTGTTTCAAATGATTCATTCTTAGTACTTTTTATTTGTGGATGCTTCTAGATCATTCTCTATTCTTGTTGTACATCTTCATTTATCGATGTTCTCGTGGTCAAAGATTTTTCTCAGAATGTTTAGGTTTTCATGTTCTTGGCTGACATGATGGTTGTAACATGTTACGAATCCTTCAAGATTTAAATTTGAATGTTTTCCGCACTAAAAGATATTTTTTTAGGTCTCATCACAATATTAGCTAATGGTGTTTGATTCACATTGCAAATTTATTTGTAAGTCTGGGCCGACATTGTAAATATTTTTTATATCTTTGGCCAACAAGGTTGTTGATGTAATTTCATGTTGCAGATATATAAGAGTGATTGTTTGAGTGAAGTTAGAGTGTGTATGAAGTCAATAAAATCTAGAGAAGAGAAAGTGTGCGCATATTGTTCTAGTCATTCAATTATAGAGCAAAGAGAGAAGAAGGTTTAGCGAAGTGTAGAGAAGGTTTTTTGTGCCTAACTGGAACTATAATCAGGCTTGTGTAGAAGCTATTTTCTCAGTGCACACCCTGTGGATCTAATCAAAATTATTGTGTATTTTTGGGTAGTGACCCCCGTTGTGTTTGAGCAATGAGATCTATGCAGTGTGCCTAAATGCATGTGCATTCCCATTATTATTCTCATTATACTTTTAATAGGGTATAATATTGTGGACTAAAATCCACCATGGTTTTTCCCCTAACAAGGTTTCCACATAAAAAATCTTGGTGTTCTCTATGTTTTTGATGTGTTGATTGTTTATGGTTTATTTTTCATTCATAAGATCTGAGATTAAGTTAATTATGAAAAGTTCAATATTATATGACAATTGATTCACCTCCCCTAAAAAAATTTTGTCCTTGTTTTTGCAACAATTGGTATCAGAGCAGGTTCCTTTGAAGAAGTTTAAAAGCTTGAGGTGATCCAAGATGGCATCATACGGGAAGTATAGTCCTAGATTCAATGGAACAAACTACTCATTGTGGAAAGACATGATGGAATGTCATTTGAGGTGTATTGGAGAACCCTTCTAGAAGATTACAAAGAATCCATATGTTATTCTTCAGAATGGTCCTTCCACTGCTGATGAGATTAAAGAAGCTAAGAATAATGTCAGGGCTATGGAAGCTTTGCTAAGCACTCTAACAGATTCAAAAATGAAAAATGTGATAGGTTTGAAGACAACTCATGAGATGTGGATGAAGTTGGAAACTTTATATGAAGGAGATGTACATGTGAAGATGGCTAAGCTACATAGTTTGAAAGGAAAGTATGAAAACATGAAGATGGGTGAAGATTAAAATATTTCTTCTTTTATGTAAACAGTAAATGAAATAGTGATGGGTATTAGAGGTGCTGATGGTACCTTGGATGAAGAAGAAGTTGTGGCTAAAGTGCTCAAATCATTACCTCCCTATTACAAAGAAAAGGCTTGTGCTAATGAAGAAACGAGATCATTGATGAAAATGACAAGAGATACATTGATTGGTAAGCTTGCTACCTTTGAGTTGAGTGAATTTGGTGAATCTATTCCCAAGAATGAATCTGCATTCAAGGCTACTATATCTAGAAGAAAAAAGAAAATATATGATCTGGGAGAGTGTTACAAAAATTCTTCCAAGTATGATGATGAACTGAAACAACTTGAAGATGAAGAAAGAAAGGTAGAAGAATTGGAAGCACTAACTGTGAAGAAAGAAGGTAGAGGACAAGGTAAGTATAAAGGAGTGTTGCCTATTAAATGTTTTTCTTGTAGTAAAATAGTTCATTTTGCATCAAGGTGTCGTGAAAGAGTTCCTAGATCCAAAAGAAATGTTACTATGTTGAAGAAGGAGTAATTGATGATGAGTATGATAAAGATAATGGAAATGAAGATGAATGGGTATTCCTTGCTATCAAGGAAAATAGTTCAGTGGCTACTGAATCTACTAAAGTTGAGAAATCTCTTACAACCTGAATTGGAGAAAAGGATGAGTGGGTTATTGACAGTGGATGCTCACATCATATGACTGCTGAAAAAAGAAAATTTGTAAGTCTTGAGAAGTATGAAAGTGGGGTTGTAAGATTTGGAGATAATAATGTTGGTGTGATTCATGGAAAAGGATCTATTTGTCTTGGTGGTGATCATAACAGTGATGATGTTCTTTATGTTGAAGGCTTGAAGCACAACTTGTTGAGTGTTGGAAAGATGGTGGACAAGGGTTGTGATCTTTAGTTCAAAGATGAAAGATGCAGGATACTTGGAAGATTTAGAAAAGTAATTGCTTCAAGTAAAAAGACAGAAAGTAATATTTTTCACTTGAACGCTGCTAGTGAAGGTTTTTTAATTTCTCAAGTAGATGAAAACTAGTTATGGTATAGAAGGCAATGTCATGTGAATTTTGATAAAATTTTCAAAGTAAGTTCCACTCAAGCAGTAAGAGATCTACCTAAGCTAGTCGATCATGGTATCACAATTTGCAAGGAATGTTAGATGGGAAAACAACCTAGAGTTTCTTTTTAGAGTGAACAACATCATGCAAATGGATTACTAGAGCTGGTACATACTGATCTATGTGGTCCCTCCAGAGTTAGAAGTCTTCATGGAGAAAGGTACTTTATGTTGCTTATTGATGATTACTCTAGAATGATATGGGTTTCTTTCTTAAGAGAAAAATGTGAAGCATTAGAAAAGTTGAAATGTTTCAAAGGTATGCCAAAGAATGAGAAAGGTATGAAAATAAAATGCTTAAGGTCAGACAAAGGTAGTGAGTTCAATTCTTTTTGTGAAGACCATGGAATCAAAAAAGAGTTATCTTCTCCTCGAACCCCTCAATACAATGGAGTTGTTGAGTGAAAGAAGAGAACAATTCTGGATGCTGCTAGAACAATGATGATTGAAGGAAATTTGTGCCTCACATCTATTGGAGTGAAGGTATAAGAACTTCTATGTACACTTTAAACTGGGTAAATGTCAATAGTAATTCTAGTAAGACTACTTTTGAGCTATGGTTTGGTTATAAGCCTACTGTTAGATATTTCTAGATCTTTGGAAGCAAGTGTTATATAAAGCGAGATGATGATATAGGAAAGTTTGATGCAAGAAGTGATGAAGGAATCTTTCTAGGTTACACTACTAAAAGCAAGGCCTTCTGGTGCTTTAACAAAGAAGTCCTAAGAAAAATGGTTGAGAGTGAAAATGTTAGAGTTAATGAGGACTCTGCTAAATCATCTAGATATTGTGGATATGATTCAAATGACCAGGAAGATAGCACAAACAAAGGGAAGAATGCTTAGACATAGAATCCACTTCAAATTTTTCCATATGTTCTAGTAAAATAGCTTTCATTTGTTTTGGTAAATCAAGTAAGTTGGGAAGGAGAGACAAGTGCAAGTGTAGAAAAAGGAACAAAATAACTAGAAGTTTGAGAGAATCCTAAAACTCCAAGGTATGTAAAGCTAAATCATTGTGAAAATAAAATTTTAGGAGACAAGAATAAAGGTGTCCAAACTAGAAGAAAGATTGCAGAAGAGTACTATCTTATTTCCAAGATTGAGCCTAAAGATGTCAGTGAAGCTTGCAATGATGAACATTGGATGGAAGCTATGAAGGAAGAAGAAATGTAGATTGAAAAGAATGATACATGGATACTTGTTCCCAGTCCTAAAGAAAAAAATGTGACTGATACTAAATGTGTATTTCAGAATAAGTTGAATGAACAAGGTGAAGTGGTCCAAAATAAAGCAAGACTAGTATGTAAAGGGTATTCAAAAATGGAAGGTATTGATTTTGAAGAAACCTTTTCCCTTGTTGCCAGAATTGAAGCTATAAGGTTATTTCTTGCTTTTGTAGCAAATAAGAACTGTAAAGTCTATCAATTGGATGTGAAGTCAACATTTCTAAATGGTGAGCCATAAGAAGAAGTATATATTGAAAAATCAGATGGATTTCAATTGACTGATAAGGAAAAAATGGTTTTTTGATTGAAGAAAGCTCTATATGGACTCAAGGAAGGCCCCAAAGCCTAGTATGCTAGACTAGACAAATACATATTAAATCTTGGATTCAATAAAGGTACTATTGAAAACAACTTGTATTTCAAATTGGATCATGACAAAGAGTTAATTATTGAGGTATTTGCTGATGACATTATTTTTGGAGGAGATGACAATCTATGTATGAAGTTTGTTGATGAAATAAAGAGTGAATTTGAAATGAGCATGATTGGAGGGAAGAAGTTCTTTCCAAGATTACAAGTTAATTAGTTAGACAAGGGATTTTTCATATCTCACTCCAAATATGTGAGAGAGCTGCTAATGAAGTTTTGCATGGAAGACTCAAAACCTATTGGTACTCCCATGGTGACTGAATGCAAGTTAACTCAAAATGATGATTAGACTCCTAAGGAAAATCAAACAAGATATAGGTAAATGGTTATTAGATTTCTCTATTTAACATAGACCACACCACACATTATGAGTGCTATACGTATGGTTGCTAGATTTTAGAGTGATCCAAAAGAATCTCATGTGACTGTTGTAAATAGAATTCTTAGATACTTGAAAAGAACAGTTGACTTTGAGTGCATATACTAATGTAGATTGGGTAGGAGATGTTGATGATAGGAAGAGTACTAGTGGTAGTGCCTTCTTCCTAGGGAAGAAGCTAGTGTCTTGGTTGAGAAAAAAGAAGAATTATATTTCTCTATCTAATCCTGAGGCAAAGTATATTGCTACTGCAAATAACTATACTCAAGTGATGTGGATGAAATAGATTCTAAAAGATATTAGAGTATAGTATATGATGAACCTATTTCCATACACTATGAAAACTCAAGTGCAATTAACATATCAAAGAATCCAGTCCTACACTCTAAGACCAAGCATATATCAAACAAGTTTCACTTCTTATGGGAAAAAGTGAGTGAGAAAGAAGTCAGACTGGAGTATGTGCCTACCAAAGAATAGGTCGCAAACATTTTCACTAATCCATAATTGAATGATACTTTTTAGTATCTAAGAGGGATGGAAGGGGTAATTATCCCTCCTAATATGAACTAGAGATGCATTTATTTGAATCAATCCATGTGCTTCATAGATATTTTCTGATCTGGATTGATGTTTACATGGCTACTACTCATGGGGAGTAGTCTGATGTGTAGATATGTGGTTTAGAGATTGTATGTGGGAAGGTAATGCTTATCTTTGCCATTGATGTCAAAGGGGGAGAAGAGCAATCTGAAAATCCTTTAGGGGGAGAAGAGTAGAGAAGAGCAATGTGAAAAATATTTTTAGGGGGGGTGAACCCACAATAATGGGTTACACTTATTTAAGCGAAGAGAAATTAGAAATGTACCCAAAAAATTGAATTAGGTGGTTCGAATGAAGGAGGCCATAGGGCCTTCTAATGAAGGTGGTTCATTAGAATCCCCCGCCCCCCCTTCTAATGAAGGGGGGCTTCAAATGAACCCCCTATCATTTCATGAGGATTCTTTAAAGTTTTAAATTTCAAAGAAAGAAAGACTTCGTACGAACCAGTCCTTCGCTTGAACGACCTAATTTTTTCCTCCAATTTTAGAGAACGCCCCTATTTTTCCCTCTAAAAGTTTAGAGATGAAATTCATTTTGGTCCTTTTCATGGGAAGGTCATTTTAATAGGATTTATTTTTGGTGGGAAAGGTTTCTTTCACAATATTTCTAGCAAACAGTGTGTGTCATTTTTGGTACTTTCAATATTTGGGCATTTACGCAATGGACATACATGGAGGTAAGACTGGCTGTGAGATTATGAAATAGAATTTTTTTTTGGCACTTTTACACAATATATGTGTGGTGATTCATGTGTGTAATAGAAAATTTGTGGCACTTTCATTTCTGGCTACAGTTTATCAATGAGTTTTCACATTTAGATTAGCCTTTGCTGAAAGTTACACGTATAGTTTGTATTTTATTTTTGTAGAGTTGTAGACCAAAAAATAATTTATATTGGGAAAATGTTACTTAGTTGGAAGTGTAGGTAGATAAGTAGACCTATCTGTAGCCCTGCACACAATTTAGATTAGCATCCCCTACCTTAGGGCTTATCTGATTTACACTTAATGTGGGAAAAATAGAAAACCATCCTTGGAGTAAGTTGTTCCTCAATAGTTGATGAATATTCCTCATTGTTTATGGCTATTCCTTAGGTGCTTTTGTAATCCGTTCCTTTATGTGCTTGTTAGAAATAATTTCTTGTTGATGATAGATTGGAGAAAACCCCACTTGTTGGTGTTTCTCTTACTAGGGATTGTGATTACAACTATGCCTATCCATTCATGCATTGAATTTTTTTTCTTTGATCTTAATTAATTGTCACTATTCCAAGCTCTATTTCCCTATGACTCTCAATGCACATAGAACTCACTAAAAGTAGATCTAAGCTATGTATTTGACTCAAATTCTCCTTCCATTTTCTAGTAGTCTAATTTGGCTTATACGATTCTCACATTATACCCTCAAGATATAGGAATGAGACCATCTCTAGTATGACTCAACTGATGAGGTGAAGAAACTCTCATGTCCATGGTGCAATACCAAGAAAAAAAAGAAATGAATATCACATCAAAAAAACAAATAAAAAATAAACTTTATCTATATCTATTATATTCCAAATAAATGATATATAATGTAAACATAAAATCACTTAGGTCTTTGGCCTACCAATTTTTTCTCATAGTCCATTTGCAATGCTAGGACTAGTGGGTGCTATAAGTGTGGGTCCTATAGGAGTAAATGTATTGTTAGACTCACCTCACTCCATCTATCTAGGAGGTATAACTATTGAAGAGTATACTCTCTATTATACCCTTGTTCTGTCCTCCTCCATTATATACTCCATATCCAAACCTTAAGCATCAAGATCCCCTTTAGGGGAATCCTTGAAAGGAATGATGGATAAATACTTCACTAGTCGGTATACCCCTATAAAACATTGACATCATCCACATCCAAAAATAGATGATCATTCTCTCCTTTACTACTTGAGTCACTCAAAATGACCTTAGTGATTGTTGGATGAGAGATGTGTCTATCTCTAATGGTAATGTGATGTGAATGCACATAAGTGGTATTATCGATGACACTTTTAATGCTAGTCCAAACTACCTCATCAATCACATGCACTTAAATTACATGATGGTATAGTCATAGTGACCAATAAGTGGGTGATCATGTTGGCTACAAGCCATCTATCTACCAAAATCATCCCATGCTCTCATTCCTCTATATGGCTACTATATAATCTCTATGTTGTACAAGTGATCAAAAGATTATCTCCAAAATAGTAAATCTTAGAAACTCTAATATCAAATCAGTGGGTATTATTGTGCTCATGGTGCATTAGAATAAATTTTCCTTGGGTAATTGATATATTGTATACACATGATGTTCTTGAATTCTCATACCTAAAGTAATGTGGATTTCATGAGTATTTTCCCCACATGATGTGTAAATCTGCCAAGGTCTTAGTAAAGGTGAGCAAGCATACTCTGCTCCAATACAAAAATAGTATTCCACTCCTCCATGACCTTGATTATGTGCATGAGACCCATATGCAAATGCATGCCTTGACCATCAATAGTCATTATCATGGATACTATAGTGATCAATATCCTCCTAGTTAGGGGAATAGGTATTGACCCTTTCTCAAGTCACCACATAAGAAATGATCAATATTGTAACTCATGATGAATCATGTAGGTGTATATCACTATCCCTCCTATATAGTGACTAATTATCTCTTATCCTCAATAGTAATTCAATAACCATGGACTAGGAATCTAAGAATGTGTTATACATCCACATGAATAACAATCATCTGCACTATTAGGAGATGAAAGGTGGATGTATCCATATTCCATTGATCCATCAATCCCAAGAGAATCATGTGGTGCAATCACATCTCTAAGAGTATGAATACCAAATAAAGGACTAATCATCTATAAAAAACCTACTCCTTCCTTGATAGAGTCTCTAATCAACTCATGAGTAGTGTAAAAACAAATCCTCTACCATTCTCTCACATAGTTGGAGGTGGCTAAAAGTAATCAAAAATAACTATATATCATTATACTGCTAACACCCTAGCATTCTAAAATGTCCAAAAACTTAGCATAAAGTATGTTTCCCAAAAGGCTAGTATGCCTTTCAACACTAGCACCTTTGTGGATGATCATTCATCCCATAGAAGTTAGAAAACAAGGAGGATGTCTACATGAATATCAGACTCATGTTCAACATCTGAATGCTAGTGTGCTCATCAGATTCCAATATGCATCATAGGGTTTACAAGGGCCAAAATATTAAAAATTTCAAAACTCAATGGAAAATTTACCTACCTCTCTTATTTCACCATACTGTTCTCAACTCCCTCTTGGAGCTCACCTAGTCTTGGTCATGAAAAATCTTGTTAGTGAGGAATTTTAACTGCAAGATCACTCTAAACTCTATGAAAACATGAGACACATATTCACCTTCTCTCTTCTCAAAATTTATTTTAGATCTTATTTTTCATAACATTTTTCCTTGCATGATAGTTTCTTTTGATTTAAAAAATTAACACAATTCAATTTTGAAAGATATTTTTGAATTCTAACAATAAACATTGTAGTATTTAATATTGAATACTGTGGAGCTTCACTAAACTCAAATCTAGATGTTGAACATAGGTTTTCATTGATGTCAAAGGTGTGATTTCTAAGGGGTAATGCTATATGAACAGTCAATTTTATAGTACTTGAATTATCATTATTGATTTGTGGAAAAATGGATACATTGAGATATCACTCTTTCTGCACTAATCATTCAAAGATGTCATATGAATCCCAATTGGATTGACTAACAACCTCACAATGTGAGTCAATTCACAATGAGGAGGTTCTTTCAACTCTTAGGGAGATTGTTATATTCAATTGTAGTTACCATTTTGTGTATGATTAGTCTCTTAAACTTGATAGTTAAGGAGAATGATAGGGTTAACAAGTCATATTTACCTTAGTTTTATTTTATTGAATGAAGGATTCATTATCATTCTGGCATAGTTATTTATTAGTATTGTTGAAGAGATATATTCTAATTTTTTGGAATCAGTGATTTCAAAATGAGAAAAACTATATTTCAAAATTCATGATGTATACTCTTGTTTACTTTCAAACTCTCACTCTCTATGAAAATAAATATTAAGATGGTTTTAAATGTAAAAATCATCAGTTATTTGTCTTCCTTTTTTTGAATTTTATTGCATTTTTGGGTTCCTGATATTTTCTAGGTTTTTCTCCAATAATATCTTGGGAATTGAAAATATCATTATCTTTTGGTATGTAGAGAAATTCCTGAGAAATTTTGTATCTACGCGAGTCTAAACATCACAATTCTAAATTAGTAGTTTTTTCTAATCATTATTTATTAGTAATAATTGATAGTTGATTCAATTCCTTTTATGTTCTCTTTCCCTAGGTGACCCTTCTTTGGCATATTGGTTATATTTGAAAAGTTAATCATTTTCAATTTATATTTCATCATGTTGATGATGGATCAAGAGTGTGATTTAAAATTTTGATGCAAAATCACCTATACATTTTTTCCAGAAGATTTTTTTATATATTATTAGATTTTGAAAATCTTATGTTTGCAATCTCATTTTTTTAATATCAATGTTTTAACATGAAATAAGACCAACATTCACTTTAAAAAAGGGAAATTTCTCTAGCTTGGTGATTAATGGCCATCTCTTTATTATTTTTTCAATTAAATGCACCACTCTCAGAAGGAGGCCATTGTAATTTATTTTGTTGCAGTGCTACAACCCTATTGAGCATCCTATGTTATTGTCAAACTCTATTCAAATGTTCATAGGTGTTTACCTCTTATAGAATTCTCATCGTTATTGTCAATTGTCTCATGAATTGTCATTGTAAATGTCTTTCATCTTTCCCATAATGAGTCTACAACTAAAAACCTTTTTGTAAAAATGTGTAAGAATTTAAAAATTCCTAAGTTTCTTTCTTATCTAAATCAAGTTTTGAAAAATGACAATATAAAAGGCACACTTAGCTTGTCTTTTAGCTATCCTTTTTTACCTCTTAGCACTAAAATTTGTGTAACTTATTCCTTACTCATCTCATTCACATTGTTTTATATTGCTGAAAGTTTATGAAATTTACAAAATATATGCCAAAAGGGAAATCGACCATATAAATTAAAATATCAAGAAGAAAATAGTCTTGTTTAGGACTGCAAATAGAGAACCAAAACTTGAGCTTATAACTACTTGAAACAGGCCACCAAATGCAATCCTAAGTACAACTTGATGCATCATTCTAGAACAAGTTATAGACTATTAGATTGATCCAAAAAAATTGGTAAGAACCTTTACAGTCAGCACTATTCTTTAGTACAATTTTTTAGAAATGGTATTGACAACGTCTTTAACATGATTATCAATATTTTTCTCAAAATAGGTGTGATCAACTAGAATTTCAATCTCAATTAGGGTTTTCTTGGCTGCATGATCCACAAATGACTCAATTAGCCTATCCTCCTGACCTTTAAGAGTACCATTAGCATTAGCAACCTAAACCAGGGTAGCATTCAAGATGGAATCCAAATCAGCAGAGTTTAGTAGGCCACCTTCCTCATCATTTTTATCACCAAACATACTCCTAGGAAAGATAGGAATAGGATGATCACCAATAGCCAGTTGGTCAGTATTAGACCAACCCATTAAAGGAGCGGGTTTAGGGATGGGATTATAGGGCACTAGTGACTAGATAGTCTTTATGGATTGTAATGGAACCCCAACCAAGAACTTTGGTGAATTCCTTTGGAACTTTCAACATCATAGATCCCTACAATACAATAGTAGAAAGGTTGAGCTCACAACTAAAGCCCTTAAGTGACCTCCCCCATCTATAAAAAATCTCATTATTCTTGCTTTCTAAAAAGCTAAAAAACCTCAGAAGAAAGTAGAGACAACAAGCCGCACTTTCCTATTAAATTTGTGCAATTTTTTAACAAAACTAATAGATCCAAACAAGATATAAAATGAAGAAATGTATTCCTTATCAACAAAAAAGGCTCACCCACCTAGGAACAAATTCCACACAGCTTTAGCAAACTGACAATAAAAAAAACATGAAAATGCTCTAATCCACATTACACATAGAACAAGGACCCATACGAAACCTAGAAGAGGAAAGAATAACATCCACAAGAAGTTTTTGATGCAATAAAAGCATGATGTTTTAGGTTCCAAACAAGAATACCAAATAGCATCTAATCTTATTTTCCTCCTCTCAGATGAATCATCAAGATTCCACTTATAATTGAAAGAATCAAATACTTCTTGGGAAATAGACAACTTATCATATAGTGTACTATTAGAAACTTCAAGCGAATGAGAGAACTCTCTCAACTAAGTCTCAATATTAAAGGGGGCACTGATAGGTGGATAAAGGCTTTGGAATGATTTAGAAAATAGAGTATAGGTTCTTCTTTGAGAGTTTTGAAGGATGAACTCTACCTTGAGCTCTTCTCAAGAGAGAAAAACCTCATGACTACAAACATCTACAAAGGACTAGATACGTTTAGAGAACCATCCTCAAGTAGAGAATGCTATGATTAAAGATAGAGGTTTATTGTTACAAGATAGATTCTATCAAAGAGATCTAAATCCATAACATTTGCTACCCCCCTATATAAAACTTCATGATTGACCAAGAGATGCCTCATTGAATTTTAGGCTTTGCAGATACTCCCAAACATAGCCTATTGGCTTAACCTAAAAGAACTGAAAGAGCAAGTCAAGGGGATGACGATATTTCCACTCTTTCTTCTTTTGAGGGATGCTAGAGATAATGATTCTTTCTGACAAGAATATTACACAGTTATCCCCTCACCACAACTTGAAGGATCAATTTGATAGCCAAAACAATACTTTGAATCTTTAAATTCTTAACTCTTGTTCCACCAAATCTACAAGGCAAAGAGCACTAGTTCTAGGCTACAACATGCCTTTTATTATTTTCCTTTCCATTTGACTACGGAAAGTCTTTGGGTATTAATAAGGAATTGCATGAAATTAGTTATAGAAAGAAGATTATTATAAAATGTACCTATTAGTCTCCACCTCCATTTGGTTGGACTAAAGTAAAATTTGATTGTGATTTGTTCACTTAAATTTAAACATTAGGATGTTTAAAGTAATGTATTTTTTTGGACAAATTAGGGATTGATATGGCAACTCAGAAACCACCACGTGTGGGTATATTTTCCTATATAGATGAGGAGATCCATAAATTGGATCATATTCTAGCTGATCCCACCACCACAGGGATTGACAAGGATACATGTGTGTCAATTCTAAATAGCTTAGAGAATATTATACAAAAATCTCACCCCACAAATGCTTATTCTATTGACACTATAACATTTATTCTTACTGAGATACATCACGAGATTAGTGCTGAGGTTTCTCTTATAGATGTT
This sequence comes from Sequoia sempervirens, assembly GCA_007258455.2. Lineage (NCBI taxonomy): Eukaryota > Viridiplantae > Streptophyta > Pinopsida > Cupressales > Cupressaceae > Sequoia > Sequoia sempervirens. The sequence goes on from VDFB02168118.1 coordinate 82,638,215, forward strand.
CAGCAGCAAGTCCCAAAAGAAACCCTCAAAGAAAAATGTTTTCCATATTACATTGGTAAATCCAAGGTTAATTGATATCAGGTGACTCAATGTGTTGATCCTTAGATGAACCCTTTGATATACCCACACTTTCTTACAACATTTGGTCATTATCCAAATAACGACCAAATTCCTTTATACTTTGCACAACAGTTGTATGTTGAGGTTCATTTGGGCCTCAATGTCAACTACTTGGACATACCACAATATTATGGTCAGGGGCATGGTAGGGTTGTTGATAGGGAGGCTTTTCGTTGACCAAATCGACAACGTCAATCTTGTCAGGATTTGGTTGGGGAGAGATTTCCTGCTATCTCCCCAACCCTAGCACCTATTGTAGAGCAGGTTGTCATTTCTTCCCAAAGGGAAGCAATTGACAGTGTTGGTGATATAGCTACTGTTGCATCTATGATATCTATTAATCATGTGGGGAGATATTTGATGAGTCATTTTGCACGATCTAGACCATTGGGTCATGGTATTGATCCTTTTGCTATGGTGGGTGTCCTTGCACCCTCAACCATAGATGGTCTCAAAGGAGAGAAGATGCTTTAGAGTACAACTCATTGTTTGTTAGATGGCCTATAGGAGGCATACAGTTTCATTTCGGCAGAGCGAGATCCCAATACATGAGGTCAAAGGACATGTGGGTAGATCTCATTCACATCTAGGATCCAACTAGGCTACAGGTCCTTCACATCATTCTCATCACTTTGGCAACGCTGCACATTTGTCAGATCCACCTAGAAATCATTCAACTGCTAGAGATGAGGGTACACCTACTGGTCCTTCTATGAGTGTTCAACATCATGCATCCTAGGGCTTGGATTTAGTTGAAGATCAGTTGTAGATGGGATCATCAAGTTTTGTGGATATGCTGGTACATGGAGATATGTCATCAATGCCATCTCACCTGGTTAGTCCACTACACCCATCAATACTAGAGCTAGTTAGGGAGATCTGTGATACAGTCGAGTTGACAGATAGGGTCATTGCAGCAGATCTTGCACCACCTAACATAGAGGTGTGTGTGTGTACACAAATGCATGATTTAAAATTTAATATTACTTGTTTTACTTAAATGGTAGATAGTCCTAATGTACACATTTATGTTATATATATATATATATTGTAGAGGGAGTTAACTCATGTTACACCGAGTCTGAGGATGGACCACATACACAAGTGTGATCTAGTTGATGCAACTAATGTTAGTGGATAGGTGAGTTTTAAGTTTTTAAATCATGTACTCATGTATATATATATATATATAATTTTTACACATGTATATAGATATATAACATAATTCAAATTTTGGCATTATGTAATTAGATTGTCTACATGTCTTTTACTATCTCTAGGGTTCGGTGCATCCATCAGAGCATGATTCTCACTTAGAGGGTCACTCAATTCAGAGTCGGCATGACAACTCTAGTGGAGCTTGAGTTAATTAATAGGTAAACATGTTGTTGGTACAAAATGCAATGTTTATTTAATGTTTTCACAATAGCTGCTCAAAATTTTGAATGAAACATGTTGGAAATTTATCTTGATTCTAACTCTTTGGCACATTTCTTTTTCTAGGCTCTATGTATGAGAAGTCATTCTTGGGTACAAAAGGTAAATTTTCTAAGATTCTACATTTTATGTGTCTCTTGAGATTGCTTAAGGTATGTTCAAATAATTTGCAAAATTTTTCTATGATGGCCTAACTTCTTGAATAACTTGTGAAAACTTGGAATAAGTCATGATTACTTGAGATTAATGGCAGGTTTGTTAAGTGTAATGCTACTATGATATGATATGTTCAGATAGAAATTTGTAATCACTAATCTTCCTACTTTATATACATACATATTATATACCATATTCTTTGATACGAATGTGTACAACCTTCATGGTGCCATTAATTGAAAACTCATGAAATGCTTTACATCACTGACCTTTATGATAGCATTGTATTATTTTTCCCTTGTGACTGCACTTTGTGGTCATTATCAACTTTTGATGTTCTTCCTCCTCTTTAATTTCACTGTATCCTTTCTTATCACCTTGCTTCACTTTGCAAAGACACAATTTTGATTTTGTGGACATTAATCTAATGAAAAAAAGGCTTGGATGCTATAGATGTTTCAAGTAAATAGTTTAACATCTTCAACTATCAAGGATCTTGATGAGATCATAGTCATTAAAGAAGATTATCATTTGGACTGTACATTACATCACAGTCATGAAGAATGTCAAGGCTGGCATAAAGACATTACCTTACCTTTTAACCATTGGCCATTTAAAATGAAAAGAGTTTTCCTTTAAGCATATAATATATATGACTCATTCATCATCTTTAACAATCCATGACTATCCTTTAACTCTCATTGTTACCCTCATCAATTGTCTTAAGTTTTCCATGCATAAGGATTGATAACACCTTAATCAAGATTGTCTTACATAGCTTCTACTAATAAGATCATTGTAGACTATCTTCTAACCTTCGATGATATGAGACAACCCTTGCTTAACTACCTCTTTGGTATGCAACCTCCATGAAACTAATGTCAAAGTCATCTTGAACAGTCCATTACATTTTCACTATGCTTAGTATATGATTAGACTACCATAAATAACCCTTTACACTTGGCGGCTAGGTTAAGAATTCAACTTCATTATCTAATTCCACCTTCTTGGACTTAGCATTGGCATGCTTCTCATTCATGAACATTGGTGATGACTATCCCTATACTCTCATGGAGATTGTCCTCTAATTAACAAGAAAGTATAATAGACAAACTCAGATCTGCTAGCGTTTTTTTTAAATTTCTCTTGGATATGCTTGTATTGCAAAGAATGTAACCCAATAATGAGGACAATAGATAAAAAAAATTCATGTCCTTCCTCCTCTAATGTGTCTGTCATTTCTATTTCATTATCTTGAATGGCCTTCAATATATTGTCTTAATTCAACTTGAAACTACTATCCCTTGATCACTATCATGCACTTGAAACACTTGAATTTTGTATCTATGACCTTTCCTCTATAACCTTTTGATATGCCAAGAACCTCTTGAATAGTTGTCATCAATTTGTTCATCATATCAAGTTTTTAGATGATACTACTTGACAATTTGTTATTTGGTTAGTAGGTGTTGATTAGCTTCTTATGGAGAAGATACTGGATCTATCATATCTTAGCCGAGAAGAGTCTACATTCAAGAACCTCAAAAGAATCTTGGATAGTTATGGACCTTGGTCAAGTGCTTGGGTTGGTGAAGTAGGTGGAGCTTATAAGAGTGGACACAATCTTTTCACTAATGCTTGTCTTTATCTTTTGGTAAGTTTGTCTTTTGTAAAACTTCAATTTGTTTACTCTAGAACTTGTAAAAACCATGCACTTTTAGCTTTCACTATTAGTTTTACAAACTTGGTGGATTTTGATTCTATTTGTTTTTGTCATGGATGCAATGTTTTTTCCTACCACCAAAAGTGTGGCCACTCAAGCAAAGAGATCAATGTAGGAAATTGTTCTTGGTACAACAACAACCACCTTATACGAACCTAGCGCCCTCCATTCTATTGCATGGAACATCAAAACACAAAAGGCTTCAGAGATCCTACCCACTATTCTAGTTCTCTTTCAGACTTTGATCATGTTAATGTGTATATGACACAAACTATTGGTTCCTACATTTATCTATGAATGAAAGGAAAAACTGTTGTTCACTAGCCATCGTTTGAAGAAACAACTATCTTTCTTGTTGTTCTTTGAACTTTGTTTAAAGTCAGATTTGACACATAAGATTTTATGATATGTATGTTACAAAAATCTGACCGATTACCTTATAATTTTGGCTGTGCCTTGGTATTTTTTGGCTACCATTTTGTAACCATTTTTTGCTGTATATAAAAAGCTTCACTGTTTTCAATATATATATATATATATTTCTGAACTTTTTTTGTACTAGGATTAGCATTTTGCAAAGATTTTTTTTGTAAACTTGCATGTTTGCTTTCCCAAATGTTAGGTATTTATTTCCATAAATGCTATTGTAGCATTATCATAGAAAAATTGGTTCCTTTATTATAGAAAATATTTGAAAAGATTGAATAATGGCTTCATTTGACCAAGAAAAAAAAACCCTATGTGAACCTTGATTAAGATCTAGTCTTACTTATAACTAGCATACAAGGTTCAATATTAATAGTTGTAGATGAAAATGATCATAGACAATATGTTTGGGTTCATATTTTTGTGCTGATCATGAATTATGAACAAGGCTTTGGCCCGTACTTGATCCTAGTACTGGAAAATCTAAATCCTTAGCCTCAAAAACAAGGATTATTCATATGAGTGTTGTTTGCTACTTTCACGATATGATAGAAAAGATCTTGTGTTGGGGATATGAAGAGGGTGCCACATTTTTTGTTTTGGCTATGACTTTCATCAAAGTAATAGGATTTAAGAAACCATTTATCATTTAAAAGAAAAGTTGGAATTTATATATAAGCTTATGGATGAAAGAATGTGAATATTAGAACTCATTCAATAGGAGGTATTCTTGTAAAATTCTTTATGTCTCTCTAAAATGATGTATTTGATAAATATATAAGTGTTTGTATTTTTTGGTTCCTCAAAATTCTTAAATAAATTGAGAATTTCTAGCAAAGTGATGGTAAATACTTTTCTACTTTGAGAGGACCAAGAAAGATTTAGGAGGTTTGCAGCAACTCAGAATTTTGGAAAGAGAGATTCAAGTAATATTGTGATGTACTATAGTACCACCTTTGTGTAATTGGTTGGATTTGGATACAAAAAGATAGCTTTAATGAATACTATTGACACAATTCTTGGCATCATTCTTATAGATGGGTGTAAGAAAAAAGAAAAAATTTCCCAAGCTTATTCGGTATCTTGTTGGTATGGGAAAAATGAAAATTTCACTTGACTATTTTAAATGTACGTACTATTGACATGATTAAGACTCTAAACATGACCTATGCTTGTTCCATGAATAGTCAATTATGATCCAATGTAGAAAACAGTTGTTAATTGACTTTTATATGATGAGAAATCCAATGGTTATCCATTTCCATAAACATTTACACAAACCCCTAATATTAGAATTCCAAAATCACTGACAATACTCTACTTTAGCAGGATAGACACGAATGTTGGATACAAACTTGTAAGTTCACCAACTTAAGACTTGGAATACATCACTTAAACACAAACCTTAACTGTTCATTAGCTATTTTCTAGATTTTATGTAAATAACAGACGAGGGAATCCCTTTTCCATATGCCAATCTTCGTTAAACGGTCTGAGAATTTGGAATTTGAAATATTACCTAAAAAAAAACCTTATTACAAATTTTCATGTGATTTCACCAGTTAAATAAAGAGAAACACAATTTTGAAGGTGCACTGGTTACCCTAACATAGAGTTTTAACTTATTTCATAAAAACTTCAATAACTCACTCAAAATAAAACCTTTTTCCATGAAACAAGAAACATCTAGATGGTGATTGAAGCATGCATTACTTACAAACAATTTTATAGCATTTGGTGACCTTACAGTTCCGTACAAGGCCATAAAATAGTAAAAGTATGAAGAAATTGCTTAAAAAAAATGTTTTTCTTTCATTTGATTCAAAAATTTAATCACCTACACTTGTTTCATTGTACAAATGGCCTTTTTAAAGGCATTCCAAGCTGTCTCTTCAGTTTCTAACTATCCATAAAAATTTTTAAAAGCAATTTCACATTCCAATCAAGTAAATACAACCATAAGAACAATTCACTACCTTCCACATCATCAGATCTGATTTCAAAATTATTTTGATCCGCTTTCACTTATATGCTGTAAAAGATACCCAAAAGGATATTCCCTAGAAAAAGTGTCTCTGCAATTCCAACAAGTACACGAGTTAATTTTATTCTTCATGGTGAATCTGAATATTAAAAAATAAACAAATATCTATCATTCAAAACAAATATGCTTCTGCTTTGGTTTACAAGGTACACTAATACCATTATAAAGTAATAAGAAAATGTTTTTGCATGGCTTGAAACAATAGTCAAATGGGAAAATATTTAATAAACTTGAGATTGGCTTGCATAGTCATCTATGGATCCCTGCATATGGGTATTGAAAAAACAATAACATTAATATTGAGTAAAAGCATTATAGATTGATCAATGGAAATAGTGAGAAAGAGAGTACTAGTAAGATACATGGAGTACAGTTTCTCAATAGGATTTTAATGAATCTAGCAGTTGGGCCTTGTCAAGATTAGAAGCTGTAGATGCTCTAACAAGGAGGAAATTAGGATGACCTTGAGCAAGGCTAGCACTGGCTATAATACAACCATAATTTAAAAAAAAAGAAATTTCACATTCCAGTCAAGTAAATATAGCCATAAGAACAATCATGGAGCAAGAAAAGCAAGTAAATCGATCTTGATAGGTCTACATAGTAGTTTGGCCTAAAGGACATCAAATAATCTTATTTACTAGAATTACAACACCCTTTTCCACAATTATGAGAATTTCAGCACATGAGACTATACCAAGGCACACTTTCTCTAGAACCTCAATGATTTTATGTTGGATAGTGTATCATTCTCTGCAGCCATGTTGGAGGTCTTATCTAGAAGAAGAGAATCATCACATCCCTACAAAAAAGGAACATAGTATACATAGTTATATATCATCTTTGTATAGTTATATATCCCCTCTATAGCTTTGGATTTGCACACCAACACAGATTATGTTTGCAAGTGACAACCTCATTAAGAAAAAATCCAAACAAAAGAAACTTATAAATTTAGTGGTGCCCTGATAAACAATCATCTAAACAAGAAAATACTCTCTGATAAGCTCAAGCATTTTTACTAAGGTGTAAAGTACATTAAAAAGTATTTGTATCTCACATTATCTAAACAGTCATGATATTGTAAGCGTAAAACAAAAGAAACATTTTTGGGTTCTCTTTTGAAGCAGGAGTATAAACACACATACCCCATTTTAATACAACTATTCTCAACAAGATAAAATGCATTGCAAATGCAACAAATCAGATTTAAAAATCTGCAACATGAACACTTGATTGTTCATTCATAATCTTGTAAAAACATGACAATAACTTCTCCAAATTGACAATACAAAAGGTGAAGCCTCATGGGCTAATAATAATAGTCTGAAAAATGATATAAAATTCATGTACAAAAGAAAAATAATTTAAGGAAAATAACTAGTTCATTCTTTAAAATATTCTACCATAAACTGTGAAACCAGATCATGAAACACTTGCAAACTTCAATACAAAATATCAACAACTCAATCATGGATTCTCAAATCCATTTTCTACTATGAATTCACTTCCAAACATGCTAAAGCATTCATACCAAACTGATTTCTTCTTCCCTCAACTCTCACCAAACTTCCTTTGCAAAATCCCTCTTCTCTTCTCATATTCCCCTTCTTTTCACAAGCTGATTTTCTGCACTTTTTTCTTGTGCAACTCTCAGGAGAAACCTACAAGTTCTTTCTCCAAACTTGCTGCTATTGATTTATTATCTTTGAATTGCTTAAAGGCTCCATTTTTTCTAGAATAAAACCTTTTTGAAATCCCAAATCAGCTCTTTCATTTCCCTCCAATTGTCTTTTTGAAATTCCTCAGTTTGTGCTTAAAAATCATCATTAAATGCTTCCAAATATGGCACAAAAATTTGTTGCACCATATTCCATGACTTGCTGCTGTAAATGCCTCATTAAAATCAATAAAATCATCAACAAGGTCATGCTCATTCACAATAATTTGAATACTAAATTCATTAATTGATTTTTCCCAAAAACACTAGCTTTTATGCATCAAAGCAAAAATCTGTTTTTCTTATCTTGGGTGTCCACTCTCTCCATCCCTATTTTTTAGGGATTTTGGAATCTCAAAAATAATATTTTAAATGGAATAGAAAGTCTCCAAAAACCTATTCCAGAATTTCCAATTTTGAATTTCAAACTCCAAAATTACCTCCTACACTTTTTCTCACTCTAGAAATGCAATATTTAAATAAAGACCAATTATTTAATAAATTATTTTGGCCTCAACATTGAAATTTATTTACCTATTGCATAATTAAACAAAACCTTAGGAAATTAAAAAATTATATAATTTATTTTCGGTTGATGACGATAGCCCTTTGACCATGGATGCTCCTGCATCAGACACCCATGGTAGAAAAGAAATATTTTATGAGTTGCACTCAGAAATATTTATAGAACCTGTGATTGGCTTGGATCCACCTCTCTTCTTTTTCCACTAGTATTTATTTGTTCACCAATTTATCCAACTTCACAACATTATCCTCTTTCATCTTTACTCCTCTACCCTCTATTTCTGGTTTAATTTCTCCCACTCTTTCCACCATGTCTTCTTCATGAAATTTTATTGTTTCAATGCATTTTGTAAAACACATCGCTGCAATCTGATTTATTTTACTCAAAACAAAATTATTACCATTATCAAGAGACTCATTTTCAATTCCTCCTAACAAGTAATCATAGTCACAAATCAAAACATCTTCATGTCCACTATTCTCTAACAAAGATTTACCAGAAAACTTTTCATTTACCTTCACTTTACACTTCCCCAATTTAACTTCATCAAATTGATCTACTGCTGCAATAAAATACTCTATTTCTACATTCTTATTGTCATCAAAGAAAATACCAAAATCTGATTTTACCTCACTTTTTCCTACAAACTTCATCTCACTTGAGATTAACTCATCCCATTCTCTATCAATTGCTGCCATTCGCATCAATAAATCATCCCCTTCACTTTCTTCTATGTCCTTCAAAGGACACTCTTTGGCTGCAACTTCATCATAATCACATTCATCTTCATAAAAATATTTATCAATTTTATTTTTTTCCTTTATATCTTCTAGTGCTGCAACTTTTTCTTCCCTTGCAATAATTTGATCCCATTCTACTTCAATCTGAATGAGTAAATCATCCTTCTCAACTTCATAGGTGTTCTTTAAAGAACTCTCTTCTACTATTGCAATCACGGTAGTCTCATCCTCCATGTCTTCCAATAGACATCCCTCTTCAGGTTCATCAATCTCTTTGTGCTCATACTCTTCTTCCTCAGTGTCGCATGCATGACACTCTGTTACTTCTTCTTTCTTTCCTGTAGTCAAAACATCATTAGAAAGATAAAACTTATCTTCAACTCTTCTCTCCTCTTGTTTCCTCCTTTCAATCTCATCCCTCAATTCATTTATTTGTTGTTGCAACCTTATCATCTCTCTTTCTCTAAATCTCCTTTTTATTACCTCTAGTCTGGGAATCCTTAGAATCCATCTAATGATAATGCCATTTCTCCTTTCCATGTTCTAGGCTTCTCAAATCCTCAACAACACAACTTTTCAAAACCCTCAGGTTCTTCACATGTAAACTACCTCACATTCGGCGATCTATTTACAAAATCTTCACTCTCAAGATCTGTTGGCTTCAACCCACACTCACAAGTCTTGCTGCAATTGCCTAATGTTTGACACTTTGTTATAGACTCAGGAACTTCTTCTTTGATACCACTGAATTAGGAGTATAAACACACATAGCTCATTTTCATACAACTATTCTCAACAAGATAAAATGCATTGCAAATGCAACAAATCATATTTAAAAATCTGCAACATGAACACTTGATTGTTCATTCATAATCTTGTACAAACATTACAATAACTTCTCCAAATTGACATTAAAAAAGGTGCAGCTTCATGGGCTAATAATAATAGTCTCAAAACTGATATAAAATTGATTTACAACAGAAAAATAATTTAAGGAAAACAACTAGTTCATTCTTTCAAATATTCTACCATGAACTTTGAAACAAGATCATCAAACACTTGCAAACTTCAATACAAAATATGAAACAACTCAATCATGGATTCTTAAATCCATTTGATACTATGCATCAAATTACAAACCTGCAAAAAAATTCATACCAAACTGATTTTTCCTTCCCTCAACTCTCACCAAACTTCCCTTGCAAAACCCCTCTTCTCTTCTCATATTCCCCTTCTTTTCACAAGCTGATTTTCTGCAGTTTTTCTTGTGCAACTCTTAGGAGAAACCTACAAGTTCTTTCTCCAAACTTGCTTCTATTGATTTCTTCTCTTTGAATCCCTTAAAGGCTCCATTTTTTTTAGATTAAAACCTTTTTGAAATCCCAAATCAGCTCTTTCATTTCCCTCCAATTGTCTTTTTGAAATTCCTCAGTTTGTGCTTAAAAATTATCATTAAATGCTTCCAAATATGGCACAATTTTTTTTGCACTGGATATTCCATGACTTGCTGCTGTAAATGCCTCATAAAAATCAATAAAATCATCAACCAATTCATGCTCATTCACAATAATTTGAGTACTAAAGTCATTAATTTATTTTTCCCAAAAACACTAGCTTTTATGCCTTAAAACAAAAATCTATTTTTCATATCTTGGGTGTCCACTCTCTCCATCCCTATTTTTTAGGGATTTTGGAATCTCAAAATAAATATTTTAAATGGAATAGAAAGTCTCAAAAAACCTATTCCAAAATTTCCAATTTTGAATTTCAAATTCCAAAATTATCTCCTACACTTTTTCTCACTCAAAAATGCAATATTTAAATAAATACCAATTATTTAATAAACTATTTTGGCCTCAACATTGCAATTTATTTACCTATTGCATAATTAAACCAAACCTTAGGAAATTAAAAATTAAATAATTTATTTCTGGTTGATGAGGATAGCCCTTTGACCATGGATGCTCTTGCATCATCTTTTCATGGCCATCTCCATCATAGACCTCACCACAACTTTTGTCATGGGGCAGCTAGCTCTATAAAATCCTTTGTATAACTCTTGCTACATTTGATGCCTATTTTTTTCATCCACAAGAAAGGAAGTTACTATTATACAACAAAATGATAAATATAGCTACTATACAAAATCCTGAGACGGTAATATACTTAATTGAATGAGATTTTAAAATTAAAGTAACATATACATGATAATATATTTGTTTTGTTGACAAATAAGATGGAATGAACTTGAAGAAAATTTCAATTTAATATAGTTTGGAGTCATACAATTTGTGTAAATTGTTCAAGTACACCTATGGCACATCATGTTTTTCAAACCAATTCAAGTGGTTCAACTCACTCTTCAATAACATGTAATATTCTTTGATGTTCATCACTATCTAGTCTCCACTTACGACGTCCATGTGTACGTGGAACTAGATGAAGGGATAGGGCAGTAGCAACTAAGTTAGGTGGCTATATTGATATACTTTGTTCTCAGGTTGATAATAAATAAAATGAATCCCATGCTAAACAATTTTGACTTGTTTCAGATATGTCCCTTACACTACAACTGAACCTGTGAGAACCAACATTCAAAAGTAAGAAATAACATTTAGAAGGTAAATACGAGTAAAAAATTCAAAATATATACATTCAATAGATAAATCTTGCAAGAGCATCTATTTATTTTGTTAAACCTGTGGGGAACGACATTCCATCACTCGTTTCTAATTCTACTAGCTTCCACCTCTCTCTTGTGCAACGCAATAGATAATAACTAATACCTTCTATGTTTGCAAGCTCTGGTATGACTACAAAAATATCTCCTGCACCAAATTTACATGGAGAATTTGTAAGAAACAGAGTTCCACTATCATTTAAGTATATAAAAATTTACTTAAAATAAGTAGCAAAACATTATTAAATGATTAAGTTACAAATTTACAAAAGCTCGTACATGTACAATCTAAATATATACACATACATACCCTTTTTAATTAGTCCTAAAATATGGTCATAATCAATTGAAATCAAAGGAATGTCTTCAACTCTTTCATCTTCATCTTCATTTTATGTGTCACTAACATCTAGTGGCACCAAATTCCATCCACTGACATATTATTATTGTTGGTTGTTTCATTCATCATAGTTTTCGAAAATGCAGTCATAACAAAAACATGAGTAATCCCTATTCTGCAATGCCCACATGAAACTATTTGTACTCAACAAAATGCAAAGATATTTTTTTTTCTACCCTCTTGCATCCATGCATTGATCTTCTATCCACACCTACAAAAATTAATTTTGCATTAAAAAATAATAATTGAATATAAATATATTCAAACTAAAATAAATAAACTTGAATGTACACATATATGTATATTTAAAGATTTAAATATAAACAAAAACATACCTGATATCTCCCAAAACACTTTATGTGGAATGTATCAATTTTTTGTTGAAGATATGTTGACCTCATTTGATGCAAAGTGTTTCTTACACCATTCAACAACATCATGCACATATTTTATGTGATTTCCTTCATAATTTTGTTGATGCTTTCTTAGAGCACGTTTGATGCAAGCTCCTACACCATCATGTTCACCCTTTCCGTGCCCGCTCTCAAAAAAGCTCCAAACATGTGGTATGTTTTCATTTCGATGATACTGTTGTGCCCTTAGCACACACGCCCCGTTCAGAACGGGGACCCTCTTTTCTTTCACCTTGTCGGGTCGTTTTGTCATCGCCTTGTTTTGTGTGCCTCTCCTTGTTGGGTGGTCAATGTTGCTTTAAGGTCCCACCATAAGTCGACCATGCCTTCCCCTTTTGGTTTTGCTGCGTTCTGACACCTCGCGGAGTCCCTCTGGTAGTTTGGCCTTGCCAACGGCCCCGGGCCCTGCCAGGCCCGGCCGTTTGGGATTCTCCTTCCGGGTTTCCCCGTTGGAATTGCCGTTCCCGATGGCATCCGCTAGGCGTTCTCCCGGACCTCGAGGTCCGAGCCCCCTCTTGCCGTCTGCAAAAAACTTGTTAAAATTTTCTGACGGCGTTCCACCATCCAGACTTCGAACCCCAGAGTTCTGCTTCTGGGGTTCCGTCTGTGTTTTGCCGTCCGCGATAGCGGACTTCCTGTGGTGACCTGCCCCCCCTTTTACTGTCTAAAGTTTGCGTGAGCCCCTGTCTGTTGTGGGGCATTCCGGGCCCGACCGTACAGAATTTTGAATCTGGAATTCCGTGATGGTTCCGCCATCCACGACGGCGGATCCCTGGCAGCATCCCACCCTCTGGGCCCCGACCCACTTCCCAGCGACATCGTCTTGCACCTCCTCGGCCGCCGGACCCTTGTGTTCCCGCCACCGTCGCCGACCTTTTCGGGTTCCACCAACTTTTTTTGCCGCCGTACTTGCAATGAATGGCTGTATTCATGGCGGTTGGGGGTATAAAATGCCCACTCCGGGCGGTCATTTTCACAAACAGGATTGCAGCGAATTGGACAAACTGCCATTTGGAGCCCACCGTCTTTGGCATCGTCATGATCATTGCCCTCAGCGCCATTCCATCGACCGTTGGTGGATCCCACGTCTCGCCACATAGTGTGTTTGGGGTAGGCCATCCGTTTGCCCTCCCAAGCATCGTTTTCGTGATTTTGAAAGATTTAAATCAATGAACAAATCATTAGGAGGGCATAAAGTGATAGAACATGTAATTGCGCACCAAACCCATGAGCTAGAAAATTGACAAAACTCCTAGGAAGCCCTCCCCGCCGATTCAGAGTTTCTCCCTGTCGCGGCTGTTCTTCGCGCAGGGAAAACATCCTCCTCGGGCCCGAGACCCGCCTTCGCCGTCAGTTAATAAACTTTGAACACCCGTCTATGGCAACATCACTCTCCGAGCTCGGCCCGTCGGGCTTCTTGTCTCGGAGTTGCTATTGCATTTCGCCGCGCTTAAACTACAAACCTCCCCCTGCCTCCCGACTGCCGGATCCCGGCATGCTCCTCGCCGTGAAACTTCAAACTGAGCATGCATCCTTTTGTCCTCTTGGGCCCGGGACCCCGGAGTTCTGCCTCCGGGATTCCCCAGGTGTTTTGCCGCTATCTATGGCGAATGACGCCCAACTTCCCGCCATGCGGACTCCGTATCTCTATTCACTGTTAACCTCACGATTTAACTTATGCTGTCCTTTTGGTCTCCGGGTTCCAGTCTCTAGGTTTCCTTGCTCCATTTTCAGCCGTCGACCACGGCGAAGTCTTCTGGCCCCTCCATGCTCTGGACCCCGACCTTTGCCCCGTTGTTTGCCTCTCTTTATGCATTCGCGTCCGTCGCGCCTCTCGGGCCTTGGTGTCTGGACTTCTGTTCTCGGAAGTCCGCGTTTCCCCCGCCGTCAGGGAGATTCCACCCCGTCCATCCGATCACCGGGCCCCGAGCTATCGTCTACTACTGGATACCTCGTTAACCACTAGCGGCCCTCTCCACACCGGGCCCAGTAACTTAGAATTCCTATCAACGCCTGTCGTTGCTAACAGAAAGTGCCGTCTGGTGTCCCGGCTGCCGAGCTTCGCCCTGCCGATTGCCGCCGTTGAACTCAAAACGTAAAACCCTGCCGTTGGGCTCTTGCTCCCGGACCTCCCCTCCCGGACTTCCGTTCGGCATTGGCCATCCCAAATGGTGAAGTTTGTGCGTCATTCCGGTACCGCCGACCCGAGCCCTCGAAAATGAAATAACACGCATCGGCCGCCCTTTGGCCCTCCGGGCTCTGGACCCCGGAGTTCCAGCTCTGAATTTTCGTCTGCTGTCTGCCGCTCCAAAATGCTATCTCCTGACAGCTTTCTGGCTTGAGACCTCTGAGCTCTCCTAAATCCATCCAAACGATCCCAAATCTGGAATCTAACTTCGACCCACATCCCGAATTTTTGTCCTCTTCATCATGCACTTCTTGACATATTAAAATTTGACCAAAGAAAGTCTCCGGGGGCCTTCCATCGTGTTTTCCCTTCCAAACAGCATTCCTGCCAGGGAAGTCTGGCCCTCCGGGCCCGGATTGTCCAAATGCCCTAAATCAAAGATCAATAACATCTAGAGATGAAAGTTCATGATATGCTTGATTGATTATTTGAAATGAATATTGTTTTCGAGATATGGACTAACATGAATACTTTCGTGACCCATTTTGCTAACTTTGCCCTTGCTTGGAGAATATATGGAATCGGGTGCAGGAACTTCAGGGGCATCTACCGAAGGGGACAAGGGTAAGAAGTCAGGAAAGACCCGTTAAGGGAAAGAAGACAAACACCAGATGAAGTACTAATTCCAGGGCGAGCCGCTCCACTCAAAGGTCACTACAGACTAGAAGGAGATCATAGACACTAACATTGGCCAGGTGGATATCGATGAATTCACTCAGAGGGTCAGGGTCAACCTGACAACAAACAATGCCTGATTGATAAGGCAGAGTGGAATAGCTAAGGCTGTCGGATTCCCTCCATCCCTCGTGGCACCCGAATTAGTCATGGCTTGCCGGGAAGCCTACCGAACTGATACTAGAGCAATTGTTGATAAGGAGGGAAACATCCTCGCAGACATGTCGCCAGAGGGGATCACCAAGACCTTCCACATTCCCACATTCCAACAGATGGAGGTCCCTATATTAGAAGAATTTTAGGCGGTGTGGGATGATAATCCGACTAGATGAAAGAAATCGATAAACCTGCATTGGCTCAAGGAAAGACAGGGCAGCACTGCGAAGGTTCCTCAGGAGCTCTTCCGTAGCGATTTCCATGAGGATTACCACGACCTGGTAACCATGTTGAGCAGGGTTATGGGTCTTCCAACGGCCGCCTACTTCCAGGAATGGATGGCCTTTTACATCGAGCAGATCCTACGTGGAAACGAGGACGTCACAACAAAGGTTTCATTCTATTGGGGAGGGATCATAAGCAACTGCTTCCATGAAAAGTTTGTTAACATGAAAAAGAGTTCTAAATTCTATATGACCTCCTACCTTGTATATTCCCTGGCAGATCAAAGGCAGTACAGTGGGTTGTTTGTGGCACTCGATCAGGGGCAGAAGCGAGGACTCAAACCATTTGATAAATATCTGCAGCTCCAATACTGCAATTTCAAAAGGGACTATTGCAGCGTAAATGACGCCTTCATTGGCCATATCATCAGATTGATCACCAAAGACTTCGAGAGGAGGGTCTCCCACAATGCCAAAGCACTTCTGAAGCACTACACCTTCCTCTATATCCAGTATCCGAAGTTTACGTACATCCGGGCACAGGGCTTTACCGAAAGGCTGAATAGATTGCCTCGATACCCCAATGACAGAATCATCCTCCTGGAGCTTTCTCGGCAGCTCCAACACCTCCAGGCAATCTTCAGCAACAAGCATATAGTAGGGATCTCCTATCCCATGACCCTTGGCTAGGGCATGTACTGACTGCAGGCGTCATAATGTGCTGGTAACTCCGAGAAGGAGTTGAAGGATTACCACTTTTACTTACACACTGCTCACCCGCGGATGGACCCCCATGGCCATGTCAGGAAAGCGTTGGGGCTAGCATATGCCCATCTCCATCACATTGAAGATTTATGGGCCGACTGCGAAGATGACAAAGAAGTGCGCGCAAGGCACTACATGCACATGACAGTACTGTTCCTAAGAAAGGTGTAGCCATTTCTGGTACCGGACCAGGTCGAGGAGGACGAGTCCACAATCATGTATCTGAGGTACCCTGCAGTTGCCAACCTGCCAATACCCTCAATCGACTGGGACGAATAGGAGGTCGATGACCTAGACACCATAACCCAGTCGATCTTAACTCGTACCAAGGAGTGGATCGATGGGCCGGTGGCACATTTGAAGCGACAAGGGGTGGTCTTAACTTATGAACGGCTCAAAAATGAGCCAAGTGCCACGGAGGATGTTGCTGCCACCATGTCAACTGGCGGGACCTCGAAGTCTCCTCCCGTCACCAGGTCCTAGAAAAGAAAAGGAACAAAAACTGCGCAGTCTCCGGACCCCAAGGCCTCTGCAAAGAAAGAAACGGGAGGCTCATCCCCCAAAAGGCTTAAATAGGCAGAAGGTGCGGAAGAATCGCGGCCTCCCTTGGCTCTCCCTACCCCTCCTGTTGCACAGCCCACCTCCCTTGCTGCGGTTGCCACTTCCCCGCTGGCAGTGGACATTTCTGTCCATCTTGCCCCTTCGCCTCCGGCCGAATCGGTAATAATCATTGACTCCTCTTCCGGCATGACCATTCCCCCTTCTTCTTCTGCTGCCATTTCGCCAATCACATCACTCCCTCTGCCAACAACAACATCACCTGTTCCCCTTGCTACCATGCTCGAGGCTCTTACAAGGAACATGCAGAGCCTCCCCCCTGAGCTCTCCCAGATCTTAATGGATCCAACTCTCTAGGAAGCCCTTGCGCAAGTCCTTGCAACTGCTCAACCTTCACAACCGCCGACAAGACCGCCAGCTATGGAGGCCACATTGCTAATCTCAAAGGAGTTGGAGGAATGAGAACAGGAAGCCTCGAAGCCTATTGAGGAGGAGGCCGATGAGTATCATGAACACCCAGAGTATGAACACCGAACCATCGACAGGGTGATTTATGAGGAGGAGGAGACGGGCTCTTCCGAGAGTGGGGATGAGGAGGATGGCTAGGGTGCTAAGGAAATCATCCAAACCTTTGATGATGACCTTGAGGAGGAAATGGCACAATAGCTGAAGGGCATTGGGGCAGAAACAGAAGGGTCACAACATGATAAAGAGGGGTGGCCACCGGAAGAACAACAGATAAAGGATTTAACTGAAACTGAAACCCATGTTTTCAAAAGCCCTGAAGCTGAGGGTACTGAGGAGAAGAAAGAAGAAAGAAACGACAAGAGAAGAAAGTCCCATTCAGCAACTATCCACCAGGCTACCGGTCAAACGCCTCGTATTTGTCCATGACTCTGACGAAGAGGAGGAGAACGCTGCCAAAGAGAAAGGAGAATCCCAAAAGGAAAAGGAAACGAAAATCTTGCCCTTCACTTAGAAGGGCAAGGGTGACCGTAATTCATCCAAGGGGAAGTCTGCTGTGCCCGAGTGGTTGGAGAAGTAGATTGAAAGAAAGACCCCAGTGCTAAAGGACCCAAGGGCAAGGTTGGAGGCCATCTTGGCTCGAGCCCAAATCACAACGAAGAAGGAGAAGAAGCCCAAGGTCCGATCCAAAATAACTATGGATGCTTCCGGCTCCCGAGCGGCACAAATTGCAATGCCCACTATGGGCCAAGTTGGGGTAAGTTATAACATCTCTACCATTGACCTGGGAACTGCAACCAGAGAGCAAAAGGTCGAGCACCTTGAGGAGTCGGTGGCCACAGTGGTGCACCTGATAAAGCAGGATAAAATCTCCAAGGATGAGCTCAAGGCGCAGGTTGCAGCATTAACGGATTATATACAGCAATGGTCCTCAGTGGACGACCTACCCACTACATCCACGACTACACCTCAGTTGCTTTCCAAACAGCAGATCGACAAAATGGAGAGAAGGAAGAACTTGGAAAAGACCACTGAGGACTAGTTCCGACAAGTCTCATACGTCGGAAACATGGGAATTAGCAGGGCTGTGTGAACAGCCAACAAGTTCTTGGACCTGATGTAGTCTCTGGAGAGCACAAAAGGGCTCTACACCAACTTCCCCGCGACCTACGACTCCACCTTCCCAAGGATCGAAGCTATCCTTCAATTTCCTGAAGCCACGTGGGAGAAGAAGCTCGCATTTAAGAAAGAAGACCACTGGCTGATGGATATATGGCACCGAGACTTTGACAACTGGAAGGAGAGGTTGGAGCAAATCTTGAGCAGGGTGGATCCTGACATTGAGTGGATCAAGGAAATCTGGGCAGAATGTGCCTGATATCTTAAGCTGATGATAGATTATGATATGCCCACTGTGCAAATGGATCTAGAGAAGATAAAAGCCTACTTCCAGGAAAAGATGAAGGACGGGATGGCTAGAGAAATCACAACAGAATTCTTGGGTTTTGCTGCCCGCGCCTTCGACCAATCGGAGCTATTCAGAGACCAGGGCTCAAAGTATGATGAAGATTGGAAAAGGTTGGAAGAAAATGCAAAGGAGTAGAGCTACCAGGCCCTGCGATGCAAAGTCATCGAAATAGACAAACTCTAGGAGGCCGTCCTCAATTTCATCGAACACACAGCCTCCAAGGAACACGAAGACAGCCCTGCGAAAGCTAAACTTCCTGAAGAGTAGCTATAGCAAAACAACAATCTGCTAAAAGACAAAAGAGCTACAGTGCCATCAGCAAGAAGACGAAATAGGGAAGAGACAGAAATATAATTTTTTAATTGCTAGATAATGGGGGTAGGTGAAACCCTATTTTGTAATGAATCTTGGCCACACAATAAGAATGAATCTTGGCCATTCATTTGACTTTTGGAAAACTATAAATAGGGCTCCCCTCTCATTTGCAAAGTGAGAGTTGAGTTGTTGTAAAGACATGCTCCAGAAATTTATAAGGAAAAGGCATTGACTTGGTGTATTTTCTTGGTTTCTCTCATGTTGCTTGATTCAGTCTCCAATGTTAGATGTTTGACTTAGATTTTATTGTTGTTTAGTTAGCTGTCTTATTTCTTTGGATAGATCTTAGGAATGCTGTTGGGTGATCATGAAAATTCCTACCATGTTGATGATTTCTTTGTCCATACTTTTTGCTGTTTGCTGATGGTAGATAGTTGTGCAAAGTTAGCCTGGACTTGATTTCAAAGCTACTCCAAACATTTATCTTTGATTCATGCATGTATGTGGTGGATGAAAGATAAAATATTTGCAAACCTTAGAAGATATCATAATTTCCATGATACTGTGAAATCCCTGGTTAAGTGGGATATTGTTTTAAGAAATTGTCCATTGTAGGAACTCCATTGTCACTATTCATAGCTAGTTGCAAACTCAGAAACTTTTCCTCTCCCTTGCCTTCTTTCCTTTTTTTTAATAACTGACCCATGTCAAGGTTCATTGCACATTGTAAAGCCAAATCCAACAACAAAATGGAGTCCCAGACTGCTGTTTGAACCTACAGCCAATGCAAAATTCCATTTCAAGATCCAACTTCCATGCTTTGTGTCCATGCTTTGTATTTCCTACGTAAGACCACCTTGTGATTCCAGCAAATCACATCAAACTACTGAGGTATCTGAGCACTGTCATGACCTGACATCCGAGAGACCTTGGGATAGTGTTCTGCAATCTGATTATGGAAGATTGTCTTTCAAGAGAGGTAGTGCACCTACGCACTGCCTGTGTTGAGAAGTGCATAAAAACACCATCAACAGAACTGGCGCTAGAAGGAGGGCCATGGTGAAAATACCAAGTTAAGGGTTAAAAGTGAAGCTGGATCGAATTGGATCATTCTCTTCAGAGAGATTTCAACGGGTTCTACAGTCAACGCCAAACAAAGGAGAATTTGAAGAATTGTAGCCTTCTATGAGGGCAAAGTGAGCACAAGGAAGTAGAATTGCCTCTTCCTCTTCCTCCATTCCAACCACCTCCATTCCACCCTCACCTTTGTTTGGCTGGCCTTCGTCTTCCACCCAACCATCTCAAACTGCATTTGCACCTCCTATCTCTGGCAGCCAGGGGATTGCTCCTCTCCCAGCCTTTCCAGCCCAAGGCACAGTCCAGTCAGCCATAGCTCAAGTGCAGTCCCAGATTGCTATTGTATTGCAAATATAGCCCCAAATTCCCATTTTCCAACAGCAAGCACCACCTCCGCCACCCTCCATGGCTTGGTTAGCACATAACCCTTCGCAGATACATTTCGCTGCCTACAATGATATGCCCAAGAATCTGGAGGGCTTTTGTTCGAAGTTCCATCCGTGTAACCTACAAAGAATAGCTGAGGAGCATATCAAAATATTCAAGACAACGATAACTAAAATGCAAGTTGACCACGAAGACGTTGCATGTCACCTTTTTCTGCATTCATTGGGGGAGGAGGCCTTCTATTGGTACATCAACCTGCCGAGGGGGTCCATTACCTCATGGAACCTGATGAAGAATGCCTTCCTACAGAAATACAAGATCCCCATCAGCCCTTCAGAGCTTTACCAACAGTTCATGTCTGTTAGGAGGGAAGTCAATGAACCTATTGGCTCCTTCAATAACCGCTTACATCGGGCCTACACAAAGCTTTAGGACCCATACCTCCATAATGACGCAGCGGCTCTCCCGGTCTATTATGCGATCCTAGACAACCTCACATCGGCCTTGGTGAAAAGGATGCGCCCACCGCTCACTACACTGGTGACTACTTATATAGAGGTCGTTGTCGCCAGTGCGGACTTGGGGCAGAATATCTCCAGCCCACTGCCTTCTTTGGGGCCGGTAACCCACCCAATGCAGATTCAGGGGCTTAATCAGGCATTTTCTCATCAAACCCCTCTTATGAACCAAGTACCTCAATTACCTATGATACCACATCCAGGGCAATAATTGAATTATGCGCCTCTCGCGCCTTCCTATTTGCAGTCTCAGCAGCAGTATAACTATTCCCAGGCTGCTCCACAACTGCAGGCGTATTCCCAATAGCCCCAGGTGCCATTGTACCTATCGAGATCGGAGTTTCCTCTAGCCTATCAGAATCAGCCGGCAGCCCTGCCCACTTTTCTCCAAACTCCGATGCCATCGCTTGGCAGGGCGGCTGAGAAAGACAAGTTAGAGGAGCTGACTGAAATGATAAAGAAAATGTCCACGGAAATGATGCACCTAAATAACTAGAATAACCAGTTGCAGGCCTCCCAACATAATTTCTAGGCCAATCTCAATAGGGACAACCGAGACAATAGGGACAGTAGGGATAATCGAGAAGTGGGCACTTCCTCTGGGTAGAACTATGATAGGGGGAAAAATGCCAATCAGAATGCATAAAGGAGACCTTCTCAGAGGCAGAATCGCACGTGGAACACGAGGCCTAATAATGGTGGTGTCCCTATGCCTTTTGATCAACCGGCGAGCAACGAAAAAATGACCAGTGGGGTATACCTTGCCGAAGCAGCCTTGTCTGGATGGTGTCAAATTCATAAAACCAGCAGACATTCCGAGTTGGATTGTCCCGAGTTCTAGACGGCTGCTGAAATATTCTAGGTGGAAGTGCAGAATGCAGTAGACAATGCTAGCTGTAGGGACATCGTCCCAGCCGAGCCATATGATTCCTCATGTCTTGTGGTTAATGAAACACCATTCCCGTGGGGTGACCGCAATGAGCCCGAAGTCGAACCTGCTCATGTCGAGGGTGAGGAAGCGAAAGAGGTAAGTAATGAACAAACATTGGCTCAGATATTTGATTCAGTAGATAATGGTCTGGTGGATGAAGAAGAGCCATTTGTAGATGAGGTCCACATGTTCCATCAAAGGTCGACTCCCTACTTTCTCAGGAATAGACAGGCGGGTGGACCCTTTACAACTTCTACCCCACCAAACAATTTTGCTACCCCACCTGATCCAAACGCCAGCAATAACCCTGGACTTCCTCACATATCTGCCCAATACCTCAACAAAAATGGATCTCAGAACCAGTCACAAAATTAGCCTCAGGGCCAACCTCAAAATCCATCTAGTTAAACGAAGGTCCAACTTCCTAGTTCTGCTATAGGCCAAGCTTTTAGTTCAGAAATTGAACAAATGGGTGAATATGTGGCAGAAGAGTTTAAGAAGGTAAAAATCAGCTTGTCATCCTTCAAATTACTTAAAGTCCTTGTTGTAAGGCATGCCTTCTTTAGGGTTCTTAATGGGACTCCATCTTCTAGTACAACACAAGAAACGTCAGCCAAAAAAGTTACCTTTGAAGAGCCTAGGAAAGAATCAGAGATATAGGATAATACCGGGAAAAGGAAAGATGTTCCCGTGAATCAGTCTGCAAGTAAACAAATTCAAAAGGAGCCGGAAAGGGCTAATAGGCAGCTTTCCAAGGACCAGCTGTTTAGGCAGACCAAGGATATGGGCAGCGATAAGAAAAAATGTCAGATAGCTCACATGGACACGCCTACGGGCATCTTCTAGGGGAGACCAGAAACTCCCCCTTTCCTGACCACCATTAGGGTCTTTGGAAAGAACCTGCATAACTACCTGCTCGATTCAGGAGCCTCTGCCAATGTCATGCCCTTGGCAGTATGCAAGGCTCTTGGCATCACCCCCATGCCTTCAAAGAGGAAGGTGACCCAGCTAGACAAAACGGAGATCAACATCATGGGTGAAATAAACCGTATACCGATGTAGATTGCTATAGACCCACGGATACAACAGATCATTGATATTCAAGTGGCTGACATTCTCGATGCATATGGAATCATCTTGGGGAGGGAGTTCACTAAGGCACTAAATAGATACACCGCCACAGACCTTTCTCACATGTGGCTACCATGGAAGGGGCTGCCAAATTAGATCCGTATCGACCGCGAACCCCGTATGAAGTACATAATCACGGAGTACAATAATCTAAACGAGGTGCTGTTTGCTGAGACCGACTTGGGGAATTATCGCCCTTTCGCGTACCAAAATGAGGTCGAGCTCCAGGACAAATGTGCGGACGAAGTGTTACTAGTGTTGTGTAGTCCTTCGACTGGTTCTACACAAATGGCCCCAGACACATAAGTGTTGATAGAAGCCGATGATGAGCCTAATAAGGACGATGACTGGGGGCTACTCAGTGGTTTCCAGGAATTCATTGAAAAGTGTGTAAGGGATCAGCTCAGCCTAGGGGCCTGAATGAGTTTATAGGATCTCTTGTTACCTAACTGGTGCAGGGTTCACAATGCTGCACACTCCGAGTTTGATTGTTGCTTGTGTCAAGCAGCAGTGGCGCATGTTAGAAAATCAGCTGCTCCTTAGATAGAAATGCCAAAGGAGGCACCAGTAGAACCACCTGTTGATCATTGCATCGAACCAGAAAATTCTTCTAAGGTCACAAGGTCAGCCACCCAGCTGGAAGGGAACATAAGCTTAGTCAGTCCCAAAGACAAGGAATCCTCCATGTGTTGGACGCTACGATTTGATGGATCAAAGTCCAAGCAAGGAGCTAGAGCTGGATTTGAACTCATCAGTCCAACAAGTAAGACATTTCTCGCTGCCCACAGATTGCAGTTCTATTGCACCAACAACGTAGTGGAATACGAGGCCTTAGTCCTTGGCCTCCTTATGGCCTTGAAGAAAAATGTAAAAATGCTACAAGTCTTTAGGGATTCCGATCTCGTAGTTAAACAGGTTATGAAGTTGTATTCCTGTTATGATCGGAGACTTACAAACTATAGGCATAGGGTCTGGGATCTCTTAGAGGGCTTAGATGTGTTCAATATACAGTTGATCCCTCGTGCTTAGAATAGTACAGCTGATGCCTTGGCTCAAGCAGCTAGTACTCTACAACCCCTCTCTTTATTTGGGCTCAAGAAATTCACTGTTGAGCTAACGCCCACGCCATCGGTCCCAGATGTGTCCCAGATAATGTTACCCACTTGCAAGTCTTTAATGATGACAAGCATACCCTTCAATTCATCATAAGTTCTGATGTCTTCACAGCTCAAATAATTGATGAAGCTGATCCATAGGAAGCCGAACTGGACATAGAGGGGGTTATTAACCTCAAGACTAATACAATCCCCAGAGGCATGGTTCAGTTGGAACACATATTCAACTTGGACCAAATCAGAGATCAGGATCAGCAAATAAAAAAGGAGGCCATAAGCAACTAGTGCAATGCTCACAACCTTGGGACAGCCGAGGAGATCAAGAATGTTTTTTATCGGCAAGGTGTGCATGCTAGAGGAAAAGAAGGGGATCACAGATGCGTTGCGAAGGTACCATGATGTGGTGACATGGAACTATGAAGATTTAAAAACTTATGACACTTCTGTCATTATACACACCATCCCTCTTAAGATAGAAGTGAGGCCATTTCGCCAGCGGCAGCGCCCTATCAATGCCTTGCTGGAACCTGTCATTTACAAGGAGATGCAAAATTTTCTCTCAGCAAGAATCATCTTTCCAGTTAGGCACTCCACGTGGGTGGCCAATTTGGTCCCCGTCAGAAAAAATAATGGGGAGATTAGATTATGTGTGGATTTTCGCAATCTGAACCGCGCCTCAGAGAAAGAAAACTATCCAGTACCTTCATTAGATGAGGTGCTGCAGATTGTCAACGGCTCCTAGATGATGTCTTTCCTGGATGGGTACTCCGGGTATAACCAGGTAATGGTACAATATGAGGATCGTCACAAAACGACGTTCACCACTAAATGGGGAACATTCGCATACAGAAGAATGCCTTTTGGTCTCATCAATGCCGGTGCCACTTTCTAATGCGCCATGGATATCGCCTTCAAGGACCTAATTGGCAAGTGCATAATCATTTACATGGATGATTTGACTATATTTTCTAAAAGGCGAGGTGATCACGTCTCTGACTTATGCAAGGTATTTTAGAGGTGTAGGGAGTTTGGGGTTTCCCTTAACCCTAAGAAGTGCATTTTCGGAGTGACTGAAGGCAGATTGCTCGAGCATATCATTTCTGAGCAGGGAATCTCCATAGATCTTGAGCGCATCGAGTCCTTACTCAAGATTCAGCCCCCGGGCAGCAAGAAAGAATTAAAATCTTTCTTTGGAAAGATCAACTTTGTCCAGAAATTCATCACAGGTTTTGCGGAGATTGTTAAACCTCTCAATGCCATGCTCAAACAAGACGCCAAAGTTGAATGGACACCCGATGCCAAACAATCCTTCGAAGAAATCAAATGGGCCATCACTGAGGTGCCTGTGTTAGTTAGCCCAGACTATCTGAAGCCTTTCTACATCTACTCATTTGCTTCAGAGCATTCATGTGCTAGCATGTTAACCCAGAAGGACAATGAAGGAAATGAGAATCCGATCACCTTTATGAGTGCCCCCATCAAGGATGCTGAATTACGATATCACAACATTGAAAAGCAGGCATATGCTCTCGTCAGAGCGGTGAAAAAATTTAGACACTATATTCTATGCAATAAGGTGTTTGCCATTGTCCCTGACCCAGCAGTAAAAACGCTACTTATGCAAAATGAATTGGGTGAACGAAGAGCTAAATGGGTCACCCTACTCCAAGAGTATGATATGGAGATCCAACCGATGAAGCTGGTGAGAGGACAGGCACTCACCCGCACAATTGCCGAAACTGTAGCAGAAGCTGGACCCGAACTCACTGTGCAGCAGTACCAGCTTGAGGATGTTTCCCCCAGAGAGTGGTACCAGAATGTCGTCTACTATCTGTTGAACCATAAGTGTCCGCCGCACCTGGAAGGAGTCCAAAAGTGGGCCCTAAGATTGAAAAGCAATGGCTACATGTTGTAGGGTTCCATTCTCTACAAGAAGAATCATGAAGGCATTTATTTGAGATGCTTTGGCAAGGAAGAAGCAGATCGAGTCTTGAAAGAGTTCCACAACAAATTTGGTATGGGCCACGGTTCTGGTTCTTCCACAGCACATCAGATATTGAGAGCAGGGTATTATTGGCCAACCGTCTTCAAGGATGCCCATTGCCATGTTCGTTCATGTCACACATGCGAGACCGCTGCCACCAGGGAAAAGAATGTTGTTGTCCCACTGCAACCTGTGTTGGAGGTAAGGTCGTTTGCGCAATGGGGTCTCGACTTCATCGATCCGGTAAGCCCTCCATCATCTGCGGGACACAGGTACATTCTTATCGCTATTGATTACTGTACTAGGTGGACAGAAGCAATAGTATGTAAGCAATGGACAACTGAAGTAGTTACTAATTTCCTAGAAAGTTTCATTTTAAATTGCTTTGGTTGTCCCTATGCTTTGGTATGTGATAATGGACCTGCGTTTGCTTCATTAAAATTTGCTAGTTGGGCGTTTGACTATGGGATTTCCCTTAAATTCTCATCTAATTACTACCCTCAGGGCAATGGCTTTGCCGAGTCCACAAACAAAAACCTGATTACTGTGATCAAGAAGCTGCTAGATAGGAATCCCAAGGACTGGCATACCTAGCTCCATTTCACCCTTTGGGCTGATCGCACTCGCCACAAGGCGGCCCTCGGCGATTCCCCGTTCCACCTTGTTTATGGCCTAGAGCCTATATTCCTCATCCATCTTAAGATTCCTACTCTTCAGTTCATCAACGACTTTTATGAGGGAGGAGATCATAGGGAAGCTCGGTTAACTGAGCTGTTGCATTTAGAGGAAGTCTGAAACTGTGCAATAGAAAATTTTGCCAAACATCAGGGCGTAGTTAAGAGATGGTTCGACCGTCGAGCCAAGATCAAGGCCTTTAGAATTGCAGATTTGGTCCTATATTGGGACAAGGCCCACGAAAAGAAAGGGGGACACGATAAATTCGATAAGCTCTGGCTTGGCCCCTTTCAAATAGCTGAGATTTTGGGAGATAATGTCTTCCGCCTAAAGACCTTAACTGGTGAGAACGTCCCGTTGCCAGTCAACGGACAGCACCTGAAGCATTACTTCCAGGCTTGAGCTCGTTCGAGCTCCTCATTGTAAATACTTGTACATAGGTTAGGGTAGTTTGTTTTATGGCTTACTTGCGTTCTGTTTGCGTCGCCCTTTTGTTTTCTCCCTCCCAGCAGTTTTGTTTCGAAAGTTGTTTCCTGCTCCTTTGTGGTGGCCGTGCTTGCTCGACAAGCGGTTCACTTTGCTGTCCATTCTTTGTGTTCTTTGGCTAAACATTCACTCTCAATTATCAGTCTTTGAAAGCCGCTCGTAAATAATTTCCTTGTTTGAACTCTGCCCAGAACTTGACCCTTGGCTGGATCTTCTTACGCACATCTCGGATCTCGCACAAAACAAATAATAATTATTTCTAAAGGACCGTACCATGGTTGTTATGACACCCCAGCAAGTGAAAAATCTTAAGTCTACTCCAGTGACCACTACAGTCTCAAACCCATTGTAGGTTTCAATGCTTACCCGGTCGAACTAAATGATAAAAGAGAAGTGAAATATCAAAGCAAAAGAAAAAGGAATTCTAAAAAAAGAAATAAACAACCATATGGGTGTTTGGATAACTCTACCAGGGCTATGGACACCCGACCAGCAGTAGAGCAATATCCACAAGATTGTAGCGACAACTCCATTGGGGCTATGGACGCCTGACTGGCAACGGAGCAATATCTAGGTTACTTTTGATATTAGACGATTTATGTAGCTAGCTCGGTTGAATTGGTAACCTTGGTCACTATCCCGAGGAAAGTAATGAACTCACTACACACACACTTCTGAGATGTCTTGCAAGCTGACCCAATTAAGGATCTCGTCCTCCCAGATTCATCTTTGGAAGCCACTCCTGGTCTGCAAAACCAGAGATTTTGGGTCCTGAATGAATATTTATCCCTAGAACGCTCGGGAGCGTTCCCCAATGGAGTCGCCATTTGTTGTGCCCTTAGCACACATGCCCCGTTCAGAATGGGGACCCTCTTTTCTTTCGCCTTGTCGGGTCGTTTTGTTACTGCCTCGTTTTGCGTGCCTCTCTTTGTTGGTGTCTTGGGTGGTCAATGTTGCTTTAAGGTCCCACCATAAGTCGACCATGCCTTCCCCTTTTGGTTTTGCTGTGTTTCGGTGCCTCGCAGAGTCCCTCTAGCAGTTTGGCCCTAATAACGGCCCTGGGCCCTGCTGGGCCCGGCCATTCGGGATTCTCCTTCCGGGTTTCCCCACTAGAATTGCCATTCCTAGCAGCGTCCACTTGGCATCCTCCCAGACCTCGGGGTCTGAGCCCCCTCTTGCTGTTTGCAAAAAACTTGTTAAAATTTTCTGACGGCGTTCTGCCATCCAGACTCTGAACCCTGGAGTTCCGCTTCTGGGGTTCCGTGCCTGTGGTGACCTGCATCCAGGGTCCCGCCCCCCTTTTGCTATCCGAAGTTTGCGTGAGCCCCTGTCTACTGTGGGGCATTCCGGGCCCGACTGTCCAGAATTCTGAATCCAAAATTTCGTGATGGTTCGGCCGTCCACGACAGTGGATCCCTAGCGGCATCTCGCCCTCCAGCCCCGACCCACTTCCCGCTGACACTATTCAACTGATTGAAAACTTGAAGCGGCCATCGTCTTGTGCCTCCCCGGCCGTCGGACCCCGGTGTTCCTGCCGCCGTCACCGACCTTTCCGGGTTCCAACAACTATTTTTGCCGCCGTACCTGCAATGAATGCCCGTATTCATGGCAGTTGGGGGTATAAAATGCCCACTCCGGTCGGTCATTTTCACAAACAGGATTTAAGCGAATTGGACAAACTGCCATTTGGAGCCCACCGTCTTCGACATCGTCATGATCATCGGCCTCAGTGCCATTCCATCGACTGTTGGTGGATCCCACATCTCGCCACATAGCGTGTTTGAGGTAGGCCATCCGTTTCCCCTCCCGAGCATCGTTTTCATGATTTTGAAAGATTTAAATCAATGAACAAATCATTAGGAGGGCATAAAGTGATAGAACATGTAATTGCGCACCGAACCCATGAGCTAGAAATTTGACAAAACTCCTAGGAAGCCCTCCCCGCCGATTCAGAGTTTCTACCTGTCGTGGCTGTTCTTCGCACAGGGAAAATGTCCTCCTCGGGCTCGAGACCTGCCTTCGCCGTCAGTTAAAAAACTTTGAACACCCGTCTACGGCAACGTCACTCTCTGGGCCCGGCCCATCGGGCTTCCTGTCTCAGAGTTCCTCTTGCATTTCGCCGCGCTTAAACTTCAAACCTTCCCTGCCTCCAGGCTGTCGGATCTCGACATGCTCCTCGCCGTGAAACTTCAAACTGAGTATGCGTCCTTTTGTCCTATTGCGCCCGGGACCCCGGAGTTCTGCCTCCGGGATTCCCCGGGTGTTTTGCCATCGTCTAAGGCGAACATCGCCCTGCTTCCTGCCCTGCGGACTCCGTCTCTCTGTTCGTTGTTAACCTCGCGATTTAACTTATGCCGTCTTTTTGGTCTCCGGGTTCCTGTCTCCAGGTTTCCTTGCTCCATTTTTCGCCATCCCCCACGGTGAAGTCTTCCGGCCCCTCCGTGCTCCGGACCCCGACCTTTGCCCCGCTGTTTGCCTCTCTTTTTGCATCTGCGTCTGTCCGCGTTTCCCCCGCCGTTGGGGAGAATCCACCCCGTCCATCCGATCGCCAGGCCCCGAGCTGTCGTCTGCTGCTGGATACCTCATTAACCACTAGCGGCCCTCTTCGCACCGGGCCCAGTAACCCAGAATTCCTATCAACGCCCGCCATTGCTAACAGAATGTGTCGTCCGGTGTCTCGGCCGCCGGGCTCCACCCTACCGATTGCCGCCGTTGAACTCAAAATGTAAAACCCTACCGCTGGGCTCTTGCTCCTGGACCTCGGAGTTCCGACTCTGGATTTCCGTCTGTTGTCTACCGCTCCAAAATGCTATCTCCTGACAGCTTTTCGGTTTGAGACCTCCAAGCTCTCCTAAATCCATCCAAACAATCCCAAATCTGGAATCTAACTTCGACCCACATCCCGAATTTTTGTCCTCTTCATCATGAACTTCTTGACATATTAAAATTTGACCAAAGAAAGTCTCCGGGGGCCTTTTGCCATGTTTTCCCTTCTAAACAACATTCCTGCCAGGGAAGTCCGGCCCTCCGGGCTTAGATCGTCCAAATGCCCTAAATCAAAGATCAATAACATCTAGAGATGAAAGTTCATGATATGCTTGATTGATTATTTGAAATGTATATTGTTTTCGAGATATGGACTAACATGAATGTTTTCGTGACCTATTTTGCTAACTTTCCCCTTGCTTGCAGAATATATGGAATCGGGTGCAGGAACTTCAGGGGCATCCACCGAAGGTGACAAGGGTAAGAAGTCAGGAAGGACCCCTCGAGGGAAAGAAGACAAACATCAGATGAAGTACCAATTCTAGGGCGAGCAGCTCGACTCAAAGGTCACTACAGACTGGAAGGAGATCATAGACACTAACATTGGCCAGGTGGATATCGATGAATTCACTCAGAGGGTCAGGGTCAACCCAACAACAAAAAATGCCCGATTGATAAGGTAGAGTGGAATAGCTAAGGCTGCCGGATTCCCTCCATCCCTCATGGCGCAAAAATTAGTCATGGCTTGCCGGGAAGCCTACCAAACCGATACCAGAGCAATTGTTGATAAGAAGGGAAACATCCTTGCAGACATGTCGCCAGAGCAGATCACCAAGACCTTCCACATTCCCACATTCCAACAGATGGAGGTCCCTACATTAGAAGAATGCCAGGTGGCGTGGGATGATAATCCAACTAGATGCAAGAAATCGATAAACCTGCATTGGCTTAAGGAAAGACGGGGCAGCGCTGCAAAGGTTCCTCAGGAGCTCTTCCGTAGCGATTTCCATGAGGATTACCACGACCTGATAACCATGTTGAGTAGGGTTATGGGTCTTCCAACGACCACCTACTTCCAGGAATGAATGGCCTATTTCATCGAGCAGATCCTGCGTGGAAACGAGGACGTCATAACAAAGTTTTCATTCTATTGGGGAGGGATCATAAGCAACTACTTCCATGAGCAGTTTGTTAACGTGAAAAAGAGTTCTAAATTATATATGACCTCCTACCTTGTATATTCCCTGGTAGATCAAAGGCAGTACAGCGGGTTGTTTGTGGCACCTGATCAGGGGCAGAAGCGAGGACTCAAACCATTTGATAAATATTCGCAGCTCCAATACCGTAATTTCAAAAGGGACTACTGTAGGGTAAATGACGCCTTCATTGGCCATATCATCATATTGATCACCAGAGACTTTGAGAGGAGGGTCTCCCACAGTGCCAGAGCACTTCTGAAGTAATACGCCTTCATCTATATCTAGTATCTAAAGTTTACGTACATCCGGGCCCAGGGCTTCACCGAAAGGCTGAATAGATTGCCTCGATACCCCAACAACATAATCATCCTCTTGGAGCTTACTCGACAGCTCCAACACCTCTAGGCAATCTTCAGCAACAAGCATATAGCAGGGATCTCCTATCCCATGACCCTTGGCCAGGGCATGTACCGACTGTAGACATCACAATGTGCTGGTAACTCCGAAAAGGAGTTGAAGGATTACCACTTTTACTTACACACTGCTCGCCCATGGATGGACCCCCATGGCCATGTCAGGAAAGCGCTGGGGCCAACATATGCCCATCTCCATCACATTGAATATTTCTGGACTGACTGCCAAGATGACAAAGAAGTGCGCGCAAGGCACTACATGCACATGACAATACTGTTCCTAAGAAGGGTGCAGCCATTTCCGGTACCGAACCAGGTCGAGGAGGATGAGTCCACAAACATGCATCCAAAGTACCCTATGGTTGCCAACCTGCCAATACCCTCAATCAACTGGGATGAACAGGAGGTCGATGATCTGGACACCATAACCTAGCCGATCTTAACTCGTACCAAGGAGTGGATCGATGGGTTGGTGGCACATTTGAAGCGACAAGGGGTGGTCTTAACTTATGAAGGGCTCAAAAGCGAGCCAAGTGCCATGGAGGATGTTGCTGCCACCATGTCAACTGGCGGGACCTTGAAGTCTCCTCCCGTCACCAGGTCCCAGAAAAGAAAAGGAACAGAAACTGCACAGTCTCTGGACCCTAAGGCCTCTGCAAAGAAAGAAACGGGAGGCTCATCCCCCAAAAGGCTTAAATAGGTGGGAGGTGCGAAAGAATAGCGGCCTCCCTTGGCTCTCCCTACCCCTCCTATTGCACCGGCCACCTCCCTGGCTGCGGTTGCTACTTCCCCACCAGTAGTGGACATTTCTGTCCATCTTGCCCCTTCGCCTCTAGCCGAATCGGTAATAATCATTGACTCCTCTTTCAGCATGACCACTCCCCCTTCTTCTTCTGCTGCCATGTCGCCAATCACATCGCTCCCTCTGGCAACAACAACATCACCTGTTCCCCTTGCCACCATGCCCGAGGCTCTTACAAGGCACATGCAGAGCCTCCCCCCTGAGCTCTCCCAGATCTTAATGTATCCAACTCTCCAGGCAGCCCTTGCACAAGTCCTTGCAACTGCTCAACCTTCACAACTGCCGACAGGGCTGCCAGCTATGGAGGCCACAACGCTAATCTCAAAGGAGTTGGAGGAACGAGAACAAGAAGCCTCGAAGCCTATTGAGGAGGAGGTCAATGAGTATCATGAGCACTCAAAGTACGAACACCGAACCATCGACAGGGTGGTTTATGAGGAGGTGGAGATAGGCTCTTCCAAGAGTGGGGACGAGGAGGATGGCTCGGGTGCTAAGGAAATCATCCAAACCTTTGATGATGACCTTAAGGAGGAAATGGCACAATAGCTGAAGGGCATTAGGGTAGAAACAGAATGGGTCACCACATGATAAAGAGGGGCAGCCACCGGAAGAACAACAGATAAAGGATTTAACCGAAGCTGAAACCCATGTTGTCAAAAGCCCCAAAGCTGAGGGTACTAAGGAGAAGAAAGAAGAAGAAATGGCAAGAGAAGAAAGTCCCACCCAGCAACTATCCACCAGGCTACCGGTCAAATGCCTCATATTTTTCCATGACTCTGACGAAGAGGAGGAGAACGCTGCCAAAGAGAAAGGAGAATCCCAAAAGGAAAAGGAAATGAAAATCTTGCCCTTGACTGAGAAGGGCGAGGGTGACCGTGATTCACCCAAGGGGAAGTCTGCTGTGCCCGAGTGGTTGGAGAAGCAGATCGAAAGAAAGACCCCAGTGTTGGAGGACCTAAGGACGAGGTTGGAGGCCATCTTGGCTCGAGCCCAAATCACAACGAAGAAGGAGAAGAAGCCCAAGGTCTGATCCAAAATAACCATGGATGCTTCCGGCTCCCGAGCGGCACAAATTGCAATGCCCACCATGGGCCAAGTTGGGGTAAGTTATAACATCTCTACCATTGATGTGGAAACTGCAACCAGAGAGCAAAAGGTCAAGCACCTTGAGGAGTCGGTGGCCACAGTGGTGCACCTGATAAAGCAGGATAAAATCTCCAAGGATGAGCTCAAGGTGCAGGTTACAGCATTAACGGATTATATACAGCAATGGTCCTTAGTGGACGACCTACCCACTACATCCACGGCTGCACCTCAGTTTCTTTCCAAAGAGCAGATCGACAAAATGGAGAGAAGGAAGAACTTGGAAAAAACCACTGAGAACTGGTTCCGACAAATCTCATACGTTTGAAACATGGGAATTAGCAGGGTTGTGCGAACAGCCAACAAGTTCTTGGACCTGATGTAGTCTCTGGAGAGCACAAAAGGGCTCTGCACCAACTTCCCCATGACCTACGACTCTAGCTTCCCAAGGATCGAAGCTATCCTTCAATTTCCTGAAGCCACATGGGAGAAGAAGCTTGTATTTAAGAAAGAAGACCACTGGCTGATGGATATATGGCACCGAGACTTTGACAACTAGAAGGAGAGGTTGGAGCAAATCTTGAGCAGGGTGGATCCTGACATTGAGTGGATCAAAGAAATCTGGGCGGAATGTGCCTGATATCTTAAGCTGATGACAGATTATGATATGCCCACTATGCAAATGGATCTAGAGAAGATAAAACCCTACTTCTAGGAAAATATGAAGGACGGGATGGCTGGAGAAATCAAAACAGAATTCCTGGGTTTTGCTGCCCATGCCTTCGACCAATCGGAGCAGTTCAGAGACCAGGGCTCAAAGTATGATGAAAATTGGAAAAGGCTGGAAGAAAATGCAAAGGAGTGGAGCTACCAGGCGCTGCGATGCGAAGTCATTGAAATAGACAAACTCCAGGAGGTCATCCTCAAGTTCATCGAACACACAGCCTCCAAGGAACATGAAGATAGCCCTGCCAAAGATGAACTTCCTGAAGAGTAGCTACAACAAAACAAAAATCTGCTAAAAGACAAAAGAGCTACAGTGCCATCAACAAGAAGACGAAATAGGGAAGAGACAAAAATGCAATTTTTTAATTGCTAGATAATGGGGGGTAGGTGAAACCCTATTTTGTAATGAATCTTGGCCACACAATAAGAATGAATCTTGGCCATTCATTTGACTTTTGGAAAACTATAAATAGGGCTCCCCTCTTATTTGCAAAGTGAGAGTTGAGTTGTTGTAAAGACATGCTCCAGAAATTTATAAGGAAAAGGCATTGACTTGGTGTATTTTCTTGGTTTCTCTCATGTTGCTTGATTCAGTCTCCAATGTTAGATGTTTGACTTAGATTTTATTGCTGTTTAGTTAGCTGTCTTATTTCTTTGGATAGATCTTAGGAATGTTGTTGGGTGATCATGAAAATTCCTCCCATGTTGATGATTTCTTTGTCCATACTTTTTGCTGTTTGCTGATGGTAGATAGCTGTGCAAAGTTAGCCTAGACTTCATTTCAAAGCTGTTCCAAACATTTATCTTTGATTCATGCATGTATGTGGTGGATGAAGGATAAAATATCTGCAGACCTTAGAAGATAGCACAATTTCCATGATACTGTGAAATCCCTGGTTAAGTGGGATATTGTTTTAAGAAATTGTCCATTTTGGGAACTCCATTGTCACTATTCATAGCTAGTTGCAGACTCAGGAACTTTTCCTCTCCCTTGCCTTCTTTCCTTTTTTTTAATAACTAACCCATGTCAAGGTTCATTGCACATTGTAAAGCCAAATGCAACAACAAAATGGAGTCCCAAACTGCTGTTTGAACCTACAGCCAATGCATAACGACTTTTATCCCAAGAACTCCATTTCAAGATCCAACTTCCATGCTTTGTGTCCATGCTTTGTATTTCCTATGTAAGACCACCTTGTGATTCCAGCAAATCACATCAAACTACTGAGGTATCTGAGCACTGTCATGACCTGACATCCGAGAGACCTTGGCATAGTGTTCTGCAATCTGATTGTGGAAGATTGTCTTTCAAGAGAGGTAGTGCACCTATGCACTACCTGTGTTGAGAAGTGCATAAAAACACCATCAACAGATACCTACAAAGTGCATAAAATGACTTTGAAGATTTAAATTGTGAAGCACATATATCTAACCATACAAAATGCTTTTCAATTTTGACACCCCTGATTGCCAAATATTCAAAAAAATTCTTGAAGCAATGTTTTACAAGTAGAGTGTCATGCTCTTTGTCATCACTAATATAGAAGTGATATTCTTTCTTAATGACTCATTATTCAGATGTACTGTCAACAACATCCAAATCCATTTGTGCATGTAGATAACACACATGCACCATAATAGTGATCTGCTCTGAAAAATAATATTGTGATTGAATCTCTTATTGATGTACAAAAGAGTAATTCTCTACAAAGTCAACTACTGATAACAGAGTTACAAGTCGGAATGTATTTCTTAATGTCTGAAATTGTTGTGCTTGCCACTTAGAAAAGAACGCATGTTGTATGTATGGTTGTATCAATTTACAGAACTTTTCCATAAATGTTCCAATAGGTATCTCCTCTTCTACATAATCTAACCTTGTTGATTCTTTGTCACTTTTGGTATGAAACTTGATATACTTGTAACTCTTGCAATTTACCAACCTTTTCAGGTTGGTATCTTCATCTCTCAAAGGCATTTTAGCCAAATTTCCACATGTTTCATAGTGTCCTTGTATGGAACTTATTTGATTGGTTGCATTATCATCATTTGATTTATCACATAGGATGGATGCTACAAACTGACTTGCTCGTCTAGGAGGCGCATTCTAAATACCATCACTTTCTTCTCTAATCTTTCAGAACACTTGATTGTAGAGATCAAATTCAATATGATAATGACAACAACAAGTTTCAAAAACCTTGTTTGTTTTCACATAGTATGGCTTTAACCTTTGAAACATTGTTTTCCCAATCTTTATATGTGGATTTGAATTACAAAACATTACATACATCTCATGTTGTATTATGTCTAGCCAATGTTTTATATGTAATTCATTATTATTGGGCCCAATCATGTGTCTTATAAGATCTCTACTATTTGATGAAGGATGGGTATGATCATTCCAAATGGTTAAGATGGAGTTCCTAAAGACATCTTGAATCTTGCCAGATCGAGGAGCTCTACACATAATTGCCCAATTTCCTTCTGAGAAACTATCATCAAAAATATTTCTCCTTTTGACATATTGTGTCAATGTCTTTCTGCTGAAACCAATCTTGGTTGAAAGTGAAGAGATTTGTCTTTTTTTTGCCATTTTTTCACTTAAAATTGATGTCAACATGACTCTTCTTGAAATTGCCTTATCTGTTAATTGAAATTGTTTCCCAATGGACCCCAAACCTTTTTTCAAAATTTCAACAATGTATTTTTGTAAGTGTGAACCTTTCCTCTTTTTTGTACTTGTATCTACACCCAACAATTGTAATGGCTCTTGTAGCTCATTACTTAGAAGTACAATTGATAATAGTTGGGCTTGATTGAGTGTATCAAGGTTATTGAAATGAGCAATTATTTGCTTTGCAGTTTTGTTCATTGACTTCCTAGTACTATTTCTAGGTTGTTCAGCATAAAACTTCAATTTTTCATTATCCATTTGAAGTAAATGATCTAAATTTCTAGAAGAAATTTTTCTCTTCACCTCTTTAGCTATATTCATATGCTCATCCATGATGGTATTTGGAAGTGATCCTAGCCCCTCTCCAATATTCATTCCTTGCACTTGGGCCTCCTCCCTAACATCAACTATATGTTCTTCAGCCTTATTTGCTCCAGTATCTAAATTTGGCTTGACTTCTCCTTCAATTTATGTATGTTGAGCCCCTACACGAAAAAACGTATAATTAATTTAACATATGGAACTTAAAGGATGATTTTAATTGATCACTAGGTGGATCTTGACTATGATAAATTAAGTTGTATTTTTTAAAATATACCTAGTCTTACAAGAAAATGACGAGACTGGGTTGCTTAGGATAACTATGAAGCATAACCTTTTTTTTTATCTTTAAGATCTAATAATTAACTCTATTATTAAGAGAGATTATAATTGGTCCAAGTACAGTGATAGTTCTAAGGGAAAAATTTGCAAGGAAGATTATGGTTCTCATGACCAAAGGAGTAGCCATTTGAAGGACAACATTGAAGAAAACAACCATGATCATCCACAAGGAACAACAAACTAGGGTGACAAAGACAAATGTATTGGAGGTGACAAGGTACCAAAGTACTTCAGGTCGTGGAGGGAAGTATAATCTTAGTTGCAATTTTGTTTTCAAGATTGGAGGTTTCACTACATTGATGTAATAGCATAAACTCTTGGTATTGTAATGATACAATTAGTGATTCACATCAATCTAGAGAAATCATTGACATGGAATAAAGAATGCACTAGTGTGAATGGAAAGGAGAACTACAGAATTGTTTGCTATATGTCAGTGATAAAGACAAGGTACAACTGCGACTAACATGTCAGCAAATCACGACTGTAGACTTACCAAGCCTGACTCAAACTTAGATCCAGGATTCCTAACCACGTCTAAACACACTGCATTTGAATGGAAAAATATCATGAGTGTAGGGACTTATGAGGATTTGTCTCAACATGCGAAGGTAGAAAACATACAAGACTCATAATTGAAAATTACCTACTTGAAATTTCAGAAGCAAGACTATTCTTTCAAGTGAATACCATCCATACTTTGAAATGTGTAAGTTATGACCTATCACAATTGATGATATAATCAATTCAAAATTCAAGACTATGCAAATTTCCATGCTCCTTTTTTTAAGGGAAACTCCTTTGGACTGATACACAATCAAATTTCAATACAGTCCTGACTTAAACATTTCTTTTTAAAGCCTAATTGGTCTAATTTGCAGCAATATAGTCCTAACTTAAACATTTCTTTTTAAAGCAACATATGTTGGGTTTTAGATATGATTTAAAACCATTAAAGGGGTATCCAAATTACTAAGCACAACCCTAGAAGAAGGTTTATACTGAGAGTTTTGTTTGACAATTTTGAATTGAATGGCTGCTAGGAGTTAGATAAGTCAAGAAATGGGTTAGTGTTAGTGTTACATCAGTTTTTTGTTCATTTTTCTTTTAAACTCTAGTAGAATGAAAAGGGAAGAAAATCCATTTCATGTACAAATAAAATCACAAAAAAGAATTGTGAATCCATGATGTATTCAAGAAATTTTCTTGAATTTTTGGGGCAATATGTGTTGGACCAAGAAACTAAAAAACCACAATTTTTAAACCATTTAATCAGCTTGTAGGCCCACTTCTAACTAGTTGCAATAAATTTGTGACTTTTATTTCTCTATTAGGATTGCTTTGAATAGATTAATGAAGGCCTTAATGACATGTGGGAAATAATTTAGGACTGAGACACTAACTAGATTAGCACAAATGGCACAAACTTTGTTATCTGAATGGATCATAAAGCTATTGTCCTTTATGTTTGAAGTGTTTAAATTGGATTGAAATTAATTAATGATGAGTCATGTCATCGAGTCCATAGATCTTCCTACTAGCTTCTATCCATGTTTCTAAATGGCTTCATAAATGAATGTGTGTACATTTCTTAGGGTATGTGCAGGATCATTATGGGCAAAAAAGTGCCAATATGGTGGGTATGTGGCTGATGACTTTTTTTTAACCCAAAATTGATGAAATGAAAAGGATTTTTAAAGGAGATTCTCTACTTTCCACCAATATAAATTATTCTTTACTTTGAATTTAATAAGCAATTATTATTCATTTTCTATTTGAATTA